>JARQZK010003634.1:620000-755000 GCA_030704885.1 Cynegetis impunctata
CTTATAAATAGAAGTGTTGACTTTTTTTCTCAAAAATTACGAACGAATCCGTCCACCCGTAACCCCTAACCTAACCCTTTCCTCTCGTTCACTCCCACATAGTTATCGCGAAAGTTGTGTCACTAAGGGAAAAGAGTTCGCGTTGCGACGTTGCAAGTGTGCAGTGCAAGCAAGGACGCGAAATTGCCAAGTTTCGTGCAAGTTTGAGCGTGTTCGGGAAAGTTGCCGACTTGACACAGAGCTTTATGTCGTGGACTCATAAAACGGAATGTTCAATAAAGTTGATGAAAAGCGGCCCGTCGGTAGATCGAGATACTTGAGATTGTTTGTTGGGAAGTTTCGAGATACGCGCGACCCGGTTAAAACGAGAGCCCTCTTGATTACCGATTTTAACGCCGAACGCTGCGAATTGGCGTCAATCAGACCTATGCTCTAACTACCCTTGACTTGATTTCAATCTTGAAACCGTATCAATTGAATATTGACATTCTGTCAATATTGAAATCAAATGGCATGCAGTAACCACAATTGATTGTTAATAAAATTGATTGAAATTCATTTCAAGTTTACTGCTGGCAACATTGGATATTTAATGTTTTATCGAAAAAAAGAAGAGAAAATTAAGCCATTAACCTAACTTTAGCCTAACGTTAAACGTAGTGACGTAGTGTTATCCGCAAGTTTTATCCACAAAAGTAAGTAATCTTAACAAATAGTTTCCAAAAAAACTTGGGTAGGTATTAAAATAGCTATAAAAAAGGGAGCAGTTTATTACATTTAGCATAATATTTTGTATTGGGTAGGTTTGTAAGCTGATTTCTATTTTACTTTTGTAGATGCCTCCAAAAAAAGCTACAGCCGGTCAATACAAAGAGTTAATAAATTTAATTAAAAATTCAGATGTCATTAGGTGGGGCAAAGGCACACCTGATATGAAAAGGGAGGCTTGGGAACAAGTTTCCCAAGTCCTAACCTCTATTGGGGGTGCCCAGAAAAATGGAGAAGGGTGGAAAAAGGTAAGTAACAACTTTTAAATTCATGTCCAACATAGTTTTCTTTATAATTAATTTATGAAGAAAACTAGTAATGAACTAATGAGTTATTAGCATTAAAAAAACATGTATTTTACAGGCATTTATTGAGTGGAAATCACACATAAAAGCCAAAATTCGTTCCAACAAAATTCTAAGTGATAGTGAAAAGGAATGTGCCGAAACAATGGGCCTGATGGTAGCTAGCACGGGCATATCAAATGTGCCCGAGATGGGATTTGAAGAGCAAAAGATTGGTAAGAACACCAATTTTAAATAGCTAAAAAAACATAAGTAGAAACTAAAACTGAATTGTAGCAATTTTAGTTTTGAATCAACTTGAAGCAAAAAGTTTGATCTGTTCTGAGTAGCACAAGTTTTTTATATTCTAGAATCATTTGTAGTGGACTCGGAGGGAAACCTTTTTCAAGATGTTCCTGGAAGCTGTAGTTCTCCCCAAACCCAAGACTTAGACCCTGAAGCCGAAGAAGCATTTGAAACAGAAGCTCAAGCAGAACATCATCTAGACCTTGAATGTGAGGATAGAGATAAAAAAAAGAAAACAAAGAAAGGCGTTTCATGTCATTCAAAATCAGCTAGGTGTAAGTATAGATAAGATAGTATGGCAAAAATGCTTTTTTTTTAATCTCCACAATTTTATTCCAATTCAGATTATTTGAAGCAGGGTTTCTTTTAGTGTTATCGAAAAATACATTTCTGAAAATAATTGTAAAATTATTATAATTTTTCTTATTTTATATAATAGATAAATTACGAATGAATAAGTAAATTATTACTCTGTACATTTTAGTACTTTTGGATGAACACGTTCAATCAACAAATAATGGGCTGCAAGATATTGCAAAATCTATTATGACAGTTGCTGATTCTATCAACAATCTAGCAGTTGCAATCCGGGAGAGTAGAATTTAAGAACAAAATGTTATTTTCTTTTTTTTTAAATATATATATATATAATATATGTCCATTTTTGTAAATGTATTTTTATTTTTTTATAGTCACTACAGTAGAGCAGTTTGAGATGTACATTAACTTTAAAAAAAAACTTTATTACGAAGGAGAATTTTCAGATCTTTGCATTGAACTAAATAAAGAAAAATTTGGACCCACAAGAACTGTAGCCCAATGGAAAAGGGTAAATTTGTTTATTTTCTACTGCTGAAGTTATTATCCCTCTTAATAAAGGAAAACTTTATTCTTTATTTGTGAATATATTCGGTATCTGGGTATCAGTCAATTGGATTTTAATTACGAACTTTTATACGAAATTGTTTTTAAGGTGTTCAGTAAGTGGGAAAATAAAATAAAAGCCAAAGCAAGACGTATTCACTTTGAGCGAGAACTAACTGGAGGTGGCATTCCTATTATAGAGATTTTAACCAATCTTGAGAAAAAACTTTTGGAGGTTTTATCAAAAATTTTAATTTTTGGGCATCCAGGAGTTGTTGAGCTTGGCTTTAGTAAAAAGAAAATTGAATTAACCTACAAAATAAGAAAATATAAAAGAAGGAAGAATCTTTGGAAAAAAACCCATAGTATGAAATCTTTGTTTGCCTATCTATACTATATTAAGCAATATTTTTTTTAGTACCATCAGAGTTTGACTTCACAACTTATTTAATTGAAAGCATAAAGATGCTGGAAAACAGTATGGATGACATAAAAACTAGCCTTTATTTGTTGAGTAAAGCAATGAAAAATTTAGTTGAATCAGTTTGTCCCAAATAATTTTATTTACTTAACTGTTTTATTTTTTTTTAAATGTCATTTAGACCAACTTAGATGTTTTTTTTTAATGCATGCTAAATTAGTCATAGCAGAGTTCACCCCCTCTGTTCCTACAAATCACATTGTACAGTTACAGTTTTATGACATTGGAAATTAAATAAAAAATTAGTTCAAATTTCTAATTTTTAGTTTTGTAAAGTACATGGTATCACACCCTGTACTTGACTAATCCAAAAAAAATAGATTGAAAAATATTAAAAGGTTTATTGTGAATATTTATATTACTATTATAAATGAAACTAAAAGTTTCTAATTAAATCCACTTAAATGAAAAAAATTGTAAAAATTCTAAGATATTTTCTTATAACTACATATTTCGATATTTCAAATATCATCATCAGAATGACAGAAGTTACATTTATTGTGATGCCTACTTGGTGTTTAATATTTTGGCTAGACCAAATAGTGACCTATCTTGTGATTGACTTAATAACATTATATATGAATACATAAAAAAAGAAGATATGATGTTACAAATATTGAAGCTTAGATTATTAGCCCTAAATATTTATGGTTATCAGTTATGAAAGTAATTTTCAACTACTGCATTTCTCACAATTCGGCCTTCTTGCAAATTATTTCCTTGCCAATTGTTATTGTTATCTTCCTCATGGTCATCATCGTCAATATTTTCATTTTGGTCATCTAAAACAAATGTAATGTTTTATTATTTGGACTAAATGATTACAAGAACCAACGATATTTTAACAAAACACCAGAACACACAATTTTCACCAAAATGTTTTGTAGGATTCACTTACCATTGTACTCATCAAAATTCTCATTTCTTAGAATGCAGAAATTATGCAAAATTGCACAAGAATAAATAATCTGTGCAGCTCTTCTTGGTGCATAATGGAGAGTACGGTGCTTAAATATGCAGCGAAATCTCTGTTTCAAGACACCATTAGTTCTTTCCACTACATTTCTTATTCTTCTATGAGCTATGTTGAATTGTCGTTCATTTTCATTTGCAGGATGAGCAATTGGTGTCAGGAGCCATGGTTCTAGTGGATAACCTGAATCTCCTACAAAAAGTATAGTACTGTTTAAAAAAAAAACAGTTATGCTATTTTTGCTTTCAAACATTGTTTAATTAAATTAATAAATATACGGCATGATGAAATTTTATAATAATTAGTTACCTACCTAATAAGTAAGTTAACTGATTTCTGTTTCGCCTAAAGTTTGTTTCTAAGTGGTTACGCACAAGTGATGTCTGCCAAATGGCAGAATCATGCACTGATCCTGGAAACCTAGCATTGATGTTTATTATTTTTAATTTTGCATCACAAACCTACAAAAATAAAAATAACTCTAGCTGCATAGAGGTACAGATACCTATAATTTATATTATTACAAACAAGTTTCCAAAAAATCACTTTAGAAATACTTACTTACTATTTGGACATTTAAACTGTAAAATTGCTTGCGACAGTAAAATATTACCCCAGGCATTTGTGGATCCTCAGTTTTAGGTGAAATAATTGCAATTTGTGTGCAATCAATGCAACCTATAATTCCAGGAAATGCACCAACTTCTGTAAACCTAAGAAAAACAAAATTTAAAAAAATTAGGTATACCTACATATAAAAAAATATCCAGAATGAATGGAAATACTTACAAAAATTTTACTTGGTTTTTTTCTTCATCAGTTTGAGGAAATTTGATACAGTACCCAAGTACATTAACAATTAAATCTGTTACCTCTGATACACATCGGCTTATTGAAGTTTGATGCATGCTAGTCAAAAAATCTTGCCCTACACCTCTTTGATATGAACCATGGCTAAGGAAATGTAATGTGGCAAAAAACTAAATATGAAAATGACTTGATTAGGTCAAAAATAAATTTTCAACATTAACAAACTTACCCTTAGAGATTTTGGAATGCTCGTGGTCCTTTCACCTTCCCTCATGTGGGGTCCAATTTGTGTTAATAACCAATGACCAAGATCTCTAGATACTCTATAAAGCATTTTAAAACTTTGCTCTGGCAATGCAAGTGGATCACTTGTATCCCTCAGAAGTCTTCTATTATTATTTAAATTACGCCTAAGAAGATCAGAAATATAATATAAATCTTGGCGGTTTTTTAAATTGAAAATTAAATAATAAAACACCAATAAATTTAAATTATATATGGAATTTTTAATTTAGGTACTTGCCTTTGTATTTCACCTTCTAATAATTCTACAAACAGAATTATATCCATGTTAAAAACTAAAACGACCACAACAAATTCAAAATTATCCAAATTTCTAGGTTATAAGACTTGTTTAGGATTCATTTCAAGCTTAAGGACCCAGGGTTTCTACGTGCGTTAAAATCTTGACGTTTTTCAACCTTGACTTGCAATTTTATATCAATTTTTCGCATAGAGCATCGCGATTATTGAAATTCTCAGGGTTACTTGACTTCATTTCAAGTTTTGAAGCAAGATTGATTGTAATCTTTTTTACAGCATATCAGTCTCCCATTTTTATTGAAATGTATGTCAAATGTCATTTTTACGTCAAGATTTCAACTTGAAATCAAGTCAATGAAATTACAGCATAGGGCTGATTGAAAGAATTCAAGTATTCTGGAAGGATCAAGTAACATTTTATCCGGTGTTTCGGTAGATTATATTGAATATTCCTAGAAAATCATTTCAATAAATATTAGGAAAAGAATATTGTATAAAAATAAATAAAACACTCGGACAAAATTCAAAGGAAATTTTATGAACTTGTTATACGGGGTGAAATAGTTATTTATGTACCAAGTGCGTTATATAGATCCTAACGCCCGGAGGGTAACATTCGGCCCGAGGGATGAATGTTGCCCGACGGGCGATAGGATCTAGTAATGCACTTGGTGTATGCAATATTCTAGTTTTCACGGAAAAATCATTTTATTAAAATGAAAAATCGATTTTAAAATCGGTTCATTGCTCTTATAAGTAAGTACTTTCCATGTTCCTTCTCATAATAGGCATGTCATTTGTTGATATTTTGACGTTTGTTAATATTTTTTCATCATATTTAGTGAATGTCATTGCTGCTTTCTTTGTGTAGTCTCATAGAAATAATGGAAATGAAAATAAATGTACCTAAGAATATCATAGAAAATGCAGCCAAAGCTGCGAATAATTCATTGTCGGAGAAATCCAGCTACACTTATTCTCATTCTTTTGTCTCTATTCGCCCAAAAATATTTGTTGTCTGGATTTACAGTTAGAAAACCAACTCGGCGACATACAAAATAATTTGTATTGACATGAAAATTTTCAGCATCGTGCCGCGACTTTCTTGTCGGAATAAGAAAATTCGTTCGTCTTTATAATGTGCGGTTGACGCGAGACGGATCATTTCTTAACTTATAGTCAGCCTATACGTTCATAAGTAAATTGCGAGTTCCTAACCTTTCTTGTTTGATTCATAGTGTGTATTCAAAAGATACCCGAAATGTACCGAAGTGGTGGTAGAAAAACAGACCCTTTTTGGCAATATTTTATTGAATAATCTTTTTACACTCACATAATGCATGTAAATACTTAGTTCATAAATAAACTATCTTCCTTTTTTTTTTGCTTCGGCGACTTTTTTTTACAGTAATTTATAATTTGATTTGAATCACGATTAAAATTGAAAAAATTAGTTGATTTAAATCGCCACAATCTTGCTATAGGAGTTGTAATAGAAGTACCAAACCTAATTTACATAGTTATTCGGAAAAACAGAAAAAACGAGAGGTGTCCTGGGACATCCGGACTTTCGCTATAATATTATGTATTGAATAGCAGGCCCAAAGAAATAAACTAACGTTTGAGAATAAATGAAAACAAAGAAAATAAAAAAGGAAGGAATGGTAATGAAACCGTTATTCCTGAATTAATTAAAACAAAAATTAACGTTTTATTATAAGCATATGAATTTAATTATTACATTAAATCGTAACAATGATTGGTTTGTGGCAATAACATGTATGTTTGCGATTCAATTTTGTATAAATGTCTCGGAAAAACTAGTGATAATGAATATTGTTTGCTAGATCAATGCTACTATATAAATGTCTCGGAAAAACTAGTGATAATGAATATTGTTTGCTAGATCAATGCTACTATATAAATATCTCGGAAAAACTAGTGATAATGAACATTGCTTGCTAGATCAATGCTACTTAATTCTCAAATCAAATTCAGCTAAATGAAATTTCAAAGTTTCTCTGAGTTTTTATGAGAACAGTTGGTTTTGAAATCGCTACTTTTTTGTAAGATCAAAAATTAAAAATGTAAAAAAATTTGTTTCTTTTAAATAATCATTCCTATACTTGATTATGATTGTACGAGTAGATAGTAGATTATTTGTAAAAAAAATAGTAGATTATATGTAAAAATTATCCAATTATGGATACGTATGATCTCTTCAAGATCATACGTATCCATAATAACTCACTGATATACTTATATCTTTATATTTATATAGAGTATTTTACTAAAATTTACACTGATACTTGCCTGACTTCATCACCGCTATCACCAACTTCTACTGAATTACGTTATGAATTCATTGTTTATTAATAAAATAACAAAGTTTCAGATTAATGGAATGAAGAAAAGAGGTTATGAGTGACAAGGTTCTGGAATAATAACGTTTGATAAAGCAGTATTTTCTGAAGTACCAACCTAATAATAAAAAAACAATATTCTGTTTGACAGACATCAATATTGAATGCTTTCAGGTAATTTGTAAACATGAAAAAAATGATTATCGTTATGTAATATATATATATATATATATATATATATATATATATATATATATATATATATATATATATATACAGTGTGACCCATTTTTAATGGAAACACCCCTGTGAAATTTGAAGTTGTGAACCGATTGCAACCATGTTTTTTTTGAAATGTCAAATACTAAAAGGTCTACCTTGAAGCAAAATTTGAAATGTTCAATCCAATTTTCAGGGCATACTACGATATTTTTTTCTTAGTCGAAATTCGGTTTTTTTATTAGCGACTTTTTTATTGAAAAGATTACCACGCCACTGGATTCAGCGTGCCCCTAAATAGGTATGACCAAAATTTCATAAAAAAATATTCATTCATAACAATGTTATGAGAACTCAAAATTCGAAAACTCACAGTTAACAATCACAAAAAAACACCCAATATCAACAGATAGCCATAGAAATATTTTTTTTATGATTTCAACAATAAAATAGCGTAAATATTTTCACAGAAAATAACGGAATTACATTCAAGTTTTCACGCAAATCAACTAAAACTCAGACCTAATAGATTTTTCAATATAAATCTTAGTTGCCATGCAAATGATTGAGCGTAAGAGAGTAAATTGAAATTATACGCCTTTCGGAAGATCACTTTAGAAGTGCTGGAGAGGTTTGTAGAGTATTCATCTGATGGCACTTTATTCTTGAAATCATAGAAAAAAAATATTTCTATGACTATCTGTTGATATTGAGTGTTTATTCGTGACTGTTAAGTGCGAGTTTTCAAATTTTGAGTTCTCATAACTTTGTTATGAATGAATATTTTATTATGAAATTTTGGTCATACCTATTTAGGGACACGCTGAATCCAGTGGCCTGGTAAATTTTTCAATAAAAATAAAGTTAATAAAGAATCCCTAATTTCGACTAATTAAAAATATCATAGTATGCCCTGAAAATTAGATTAAACATTTCTTATTTTGTCCCAAGGTAGACCTTTTAGTACTTGACATTTCAAAGAAAGTATGGTTGCAATCGGTTCACAACTTCAAATTTTACAGGGGTGTTTCCATTAAAAATGGATCACACTGTATATATATATATATATATATATATATATATATATATATATATATATATATATATATATTTATATAATACTTTCCATTTGCAAGGTATTCAGAAAACCAATGTGAATTCCGAGCTCTTGGAGCGTACCATCCTTCTAGAATCTAGAAAATTAGTGGACAGTATTTAAACATATTGTTAATACATAATATTCAATTACATTATTAATAAAAATGCAGTGAAATTGAAGTAAGACGATAAACATTTGAGGAAGTGAAGAATAGATTGAATTTAAGAAGTCAATATTTTATAACAAATAACAAGGAAATCAGCAAAATGTCAATCCACACTCTGCGCTAAGTATTATAAAATAACAGTCATAAAGGAGACAAGATATCTATAATTTAATAACAATTCAAGGCTTAATCGCGTATCAGTAGTAAGAAAAAAGTTTTTCCATTTTATAGTCTTTGGATCATAACAGAGTTTAGCATCACATTCCATCTTCTCATTAAATAATCATCAGGTTTTTCAACTTTATGAAACATTCCAAGAATATATTAATGTTTTGCTTGAAATGTAATTTAATAATTTCTAGCGATGAAATAAATTTTTTTTTCCATCTTAGATATTACTAACTTCGTTCTATAAGTACATTTCAAGTAATTCGTACGTATACGTTTCAGTAGTTATCCTATTTCATATAATTGTGTATTCAAAGTATGTTTTCCTAGACTTCAGCAAATAAAGTGACCATCGAGCATAGAGTCTATAAGAATGGCTCAATTTTAACACATTGTATGTGTAAAGTAACCACATCACCTATGCAACACGTACCGCATATAATTTTTTTAATGTTCTACTTTTATCGAACCAGAACTGATGATTTAGTTCATTTACAACCCTGGTAAATTGTTAATCCGGTTATAACAGAGTCTGAGCAAAATTTTATACATGTACAATGTGTCGTAGATAATACGAAAATAGCGCATCTCCTCAGCTTCTGATAATTGAGTTTATAATGTTTAGAGTTGAAATTTTGGTAAGTGAATTGAGTTGATGATGTTAGAGATGTACCCCACGGGGTTTTTTTTCACTGCAATTATTATGTTGAAATTTCGATAGTTGTAGCTGATTTTCGAGCACTGTCACTCCAAATTAAGGCTGAAAATTTGTACGTGAATTCCGTTAATGTCAGGGAGATACAATATAGAGGTTTCAAATGTTTTTTCTCATTGTCGCAATTTGTATGTAGAAATTACATTCGTTTTTACAGGTATTCAAGTTTCGTGCATCTCTTCGGCCCCTTTAAAATCGACTAAGGGGTTCTTTAATTTTTATTTAAAAAGAAAAATCAAAGAGTAAAAAATACAAACCTGTATCATATTGAAAAGTTTTCTGTGAAACTCTAATAAGAAATCAATTGCAACTATTTCTTCATAATTTTTTTGAGAGTCCATGATCTATTGAATACGTTGTTATACCTATACTTACAGAAAAACAAATTCGTTTGGAGTTTACCTCAATTTTTATAGCCAAATTTTCATTATTTATATATAGCAAGAGACTGAGACGTTTGATGAAAAAAATTAGGAAATAACACGTTTATTTAAACTTAATTTCCACTATATTTCCAATTAAATGACAATTGTTTCGATAATAGTGTATTCAGAGTGTATCAGATTTAGTTACAGACTAACAGTGCTTATATATTATCTGAAATATTCTACTAATACAGTACAGAGACTTATCTCAGGATAGTCTCGTCTATTTTTCTCGATTAGTGAACAATACTAACTTTGGTGAGATTTATCACTATGAAGACGTTGATATTGCTTTTGATGCTTTTTTGAATTCAATTGTTTATAGTTTTGACAAAAGCTGTCCTGTTTTATATTCATATAAATCTAGTAAATATAGATCACCAGGCTGGATTTCCCCTGATATAAAGAAAGCCAGCCGGGATCTAAAAAATTTATATTGGTTATGTAAAAATTTGAACACGGTTGCATCTAGACGAACTTATCGGTTGGCTAAAATAAATTATAATGACATGCTTTCTAATGCTAGGAGGTGTTACAATGAAACCTTGATTCGCAGTTCTAATAACCGAGCGAAAACAGTCTGGAATATTGTGAATCTTGATCTTGGTAAACGTGGTGATCATTGTGCGATAAAGCTAAATGTGGGGGGTAAGGTGCACACAACTCCCAGTGAGGTGGCAAGCATATTTGGTGATTATTTCGCCAATGTGACAGAGAAACTACTTCAGGATCACTTGGGAAACACTAGATCGACTTCCTGTACCGTCTCCAGGATGACAGGTAGAACATTTTTCTTCCAGCCTGTTACTTCGTCTGAAGTCATTTCGGTGGTGGCTGCCCTAAAGAATAAACCTAGTGCGGGTCTTGACGGTATGTCTGTTGAGTACTGGGAAATTTCCATCCTCATTGAAAACAGCGATGGTTGTACCTATTCTTAAAAAAGGTAATCCGGAAGATATGGTCAATTTTAGGTCAATATCTATTTTGAGTGTTTTTTCTAAAATCTTCGAGAGTCGTGTATATTAAACTATATATGCATTTGTGTCAAGATTTAATATTCTTTCAGATTGTCAACATGGATTTCGCTTAGGTAAATCCACTCAGTCAGCTGCTAGTAATCTGATCGAGTTTGTTTACACGAATCTTGATGAGAGAAAGTATATAATGGGTATTTTCTTCGACTTATCCCGCGCGTTCGATACCATTAACTTCAACTTTGCAAAGAAGAAACTGTATAACTTGGGATTTAGGGGTATCATTTCAGATTGGATCAGCGATTATCTGGCAGACAGGCGGATCAGTGTTGCCAATTACACATTTCAAAAAGTCGTTAACGGACGCTTGAAAAGTCGCTAGATGTCGCTAGATATGGACAATCAAAAGTCGCTAGAAGTCGCTAAATATCAGTAGACGAGAGCAATTTTTTCAAGTACCTTCAATTCTATAGTGTTTTACACAGAAATGGGACACAGTTTTTTGATCTATTGAAATAAAAGAAAATAAGTTGATTTACTTACAAAGAATAATAATTATTGTAATCGGTATAAAACAATTGAGAATAAAAAATCGAGAAATTGATACCAAAAATAAAATAATACATGAAATATTATTTATTGCCGCCTATTCAAAAAATGATTATTTCACAAATAAAAAGTCTAAAACATAATACTGAAAATGATGAAAAACTTTCTTCATTCATCATCAGAACTATCGCTAATAATCTGAAATGGTTAATGTAGCCGTTTTGGAACTGGAATTAATACGTGAAATAGATAGCTGAGGGTGCCATGTACGTTTGCCAAATGAATTGTTTCCAATTTTCTTTAGCTAGCAGCTTTTATTGGTTCTTCTCAAAGATATTTAATCATTCAAATAGAGTTTAATGACTGCAGACTGAATAGCAGCATTCGAATGTGGTACGAAAATACTTTTTTATTTAAACTCTAAAAGTCGTTAGAATAGTCGCTAGATTTTTGTTGTCGCTAGACACTTAATTTAAGCCGCTAAAGACAATGAAATGTCGCTAGATCTAGCGACAAAGTCGCTAAATTGGCAACACTGAGGCGGATAACAGTCAGCGTTAATGGCGCCTGCTCGGCAGAGCATCACTTGAATGCTGGTGTGCCTTAGGGCTCCGTTCTGGGGTCATTAATTTTTTTGCTTTTTGTGAACGACTTACCTCAGCATATTAATGCTGAATTACTGACTTTATTTGCTGATGACACTTCAGTAGTTGTCACAGCATTCACTCATGATGAACTTATCACCAAGACAAAAATGATAATAAATAGCTTCAATAACTGGTGTGATACAAACCTCCTGATTTGTAATACTTCCAAAACGGAGTGTGTGTATTTTTCCTTACAGGATAACATAACCAATGTCGAGTTCAGTCATAATGGAACGAACTTCACCTCTACAAAACGTGTGAAGTTCTTAGGTATTTTTGTTGACCAGAATCTACGGTGGTCTGATCATGTGGATTATCTGAGTAAGATACTCAAAAAATCGAGGTATGCCTTGTCCCGCATAAGGACTTCTATGCCATTTGAATCCTTGGTAACTGTTTATTATAGCACTGTCTATTGCCACCTGTCGTACAATATTATTCTCTGGGGAAACTCAACCAATAGTTTCAGGATTTTTTCATCTCAAAAAAAAATTATCCGTACTATGTTGAATCTGCCTCCAAGAGAATCCTGCAGAGAATATTTCATTAGACATAAAATTTTGACTTTCCCATGTATATATATTTTAAACTGTATTCTGTTCATAAAAGAGAAAATCAATTCATTTGAAACGCATCGTACGGTTCATAATTATCCGACGAGAAATAGCGCTTTACTGACTATCCCTAAGCACAAAACTGCTAAATTTCAACAGAGCCATATATATCAGGGAATTAAATTATAAAATCATCTACCTGAAAATTTTCGAAATCTAAGCCTAATTCCACTTAAAAAATGTCTCAAGACAGTGCTTCTATCCTAGGGTTATTATGGCGTGGAGGAGTTTATGCTGGATAATGCACTGACTTAATTTTGTACTTTACACTTAATACCTTGTTCTTGATTTGTTATTTTGTTTGTAACTTTCAGATAGATTTTCCATTTTACGGTTTGTATTTTAATTGTTGAGTGCTGTTGTATTTTGCAATTGTTTGTAATTGACTTATCCTATACATTTGTCAAATGTCTTAAAGGATTAATAAATTATTATTATTATTATAATAGGTATTAATAACAGGGGGTGTATTTATGATTCACAGAACGGTTTAATAGGTATTGACTTATTTGAAATGGTTAACTATTAAGAGGTTCCAAATGCCAGGTTTAATAATGGGGAATTACTAAGTTCAGTTTGCTCATTGAGAAAAAAATCTGAACATTCATGTTTTAAAATTCCGATGGATTCTAATAAATTTAATTTCTGAGACTTATTTTCGGTATGTTAAATTTTAAAATTATGGTTAAAATCATGTGTTTCTTTTATTAAATGGTTAGAATAATGGAAGTCGCTCTTATTATTAACATAACTTATTTCGTGTTCTTTGATTCTATTAATAAAAGATCTTCCCAACAGATTATATATAAGCACTGTGATATATTTTAAGAATTAGTTTTTAACTAAATCTGATGAAGACAATGTGTTGTCGAAACAATTGTCATATAATTGGAAATACAGTGAAAATTAGATTTAAATAAACGTGTTCTGATTTCTCAATATGTATTTCCATCAAGTTACGGTTACTTCGATTTAAGAAAAAGAAAGAAAAAAGAAGTTTCACTTCAACATCTTATTGAAATAATATTGTACAAAATACCTTTCAGTTCTTCAATTACAAGGATAGCAATAAAACCAGGAGAAACAATTTATGAATGATAAATATAGAAAAACCAGCCCATTTTCATTTGATTGAACTAAAACTAGATAGTATCTACCTATTTCGAGGATTCCCTACACAAAATGTTTCATTACGTAATTTTAATTCGATGGAAAAATTCGTATGAATATATATTTACCTGTGCCGTGTAATTAACCACCATTTTAACTGAAAAAAGTTCATGAACCGCACAGAACTTCGGCCGACTGTTGTATCAATCAATTTCAGACAATGGAAAGATAATTACGAAAGTCGCCGAGGGAAAAGTTCCGTTCTTCCATTAAAAGTTCACTTAAGTATTGGAATATGAAACTTTGTTATCAATTCTAATTTACTACTTGAATACGGAAACTTTAGTCGAAACCCGATTTGAACGTGATCAGTAAGTAATTCATAAAATTGATTAACGATTGCAGAAACTTGTTCGCTTCCGAATGAAACTGAATTTCAGGTCGATAAATATTAATTTTATATTACATGATTTATATATATATATATATATATATATATATATATATATATATATATATATATATATATATATATATATAAAGCGTTGAGAAATTCATTTGAAAAAATTAGCATTAATCAAATCAACCCCTCCAACAGAGCTAGTTTCATGAGACTCGACGACATGGGTTTCCCATTCATCTTTCAAGGCAGAATGTTAGAATACTCGACATCGGTGCCACATATGGAAACACTAGACAGTGTGTTTGATTCTTCAACGAGCTTATCAGTAGGATCCTGTTTATCGACTGAGAGAGCAACGACATCGAATCCACACACACACACACACATATATATATATATATATATATATATATATATATATATATATATATATATATATATATATATATATATATATATATATATATATATATATATATATATATATATATATATATATACGGCATACTTAGTATATAAGAAGAACACGAATGACATGCGAACAGATCACAGCGCCAACCATCGGAAACAGATAGGTATCTCATGCTAGATCAAACAACCCATAGGTGGCTACCATCACTTACCATAGATAGATGCGAAGGTCTACAACGTATAGAAGTTGTGAACGAAATGAACAGTGAAGTGTAAAAATAGATAATATTTCATGTCCTGAATATAATAAACTTATCAGTAAAACTGAGTTGATGTTTTTCAACTTATCAGGAAATGTACTTTTTAGATTTATTTTACCGACGCTACCAAACAAAACAAAAATTGGAATATGTACCTTTAAAATGATGTGCCACTTGACATCCCATGGTTTTTAAGATTTTTGAAGGAGTTGCCACCCTGTTTTGAGGAGTAACTCGTCGTCGCCCATGAATTTACGATAGAAAAACAGCGATCCTTGAAATATTTCAATCATTCACTTCCAGTGTTTCCAAATATATCGAACAGATAGAGCATCATAAAAGGACTCAAATAACCACAATCATTCATAGTTTTATAATAGAAAATGAAAAAAATATGAATCATTTCTAGGAGAAGTTCTTCTACCTTTTTATGAGTTACAAAAAAATTAATAAGGTTGTATAGAGTTGGAAAAAAAGTAATCCAGAAGGTAGGTATCATTTGATTGAAAAAGTTTCGCTTGTCCACTGCTGCAGGCTGAAATACAAAAATTTTTAAATATTTTTTGAAAAGAAGATTAAAATCTACTTTGTAACAAAAGCAAAAATATATTCATTATTTTCTTATGCAGGTCAAACGCAGCAAATAAAAGTTGCGAATTTTCAAACGAAACCTATTGTAGTCAATTTTGAAAACGGAGGATAAATTAGTCTTATTGGAGGCGAATCAAATTCAATATATGCACCATAAAGGAAATCACGTACGAATATAACGTTGGTTCAAAATAATATCGTCCGAATTTGGGTACATATAAGCAAAACATTAGGAAAGTTTTCGCTGCGTGTAAAATGAAGTGAAGGAATTTGCCGCTCGATCAGAATGAGCGTTATACTCTATTCAACTCATGACAATGGGCAGGTCTAGTCCTAATGGAAAACTGGTAGCACGCACGCAATACACTCTTTATACAAACAATTTCGAGGTGTTTAATTAATTCGACTTCATACAAAATCCCAAATCTAATTTTAATAGACCCTAGCAATACCTCGAACATTTCCAAAGCCTTTCGTTGTTTTAGGAATAATTCTGTAAATAGAAAGCGTCTGTTTGGCGCATGAAAGGAATTATTGATGATAGAGCTTAAATGAAATAGAGCATATTATCGGGGTTAACTTAATTGTTCAAGAAATAACGATATATAGATTTTCGTTGTTTTCTATTGAGAAACAATTCTCACATAGGGATTTAATGAGAAAATTGTTGGCATTCAATTACATATACAATACTGTACGGTACATGGAGTGTGCCGGGTATCGTAGTACACCCGGTACATTATATACAATTGTTCATTAATAAAGTAACAACAATACACATATTTGAATACAGCTGATGTGCACGCCTAGCACTGCTGTAGTGTCAATAGTGTCGTACGTAGTTTAATTCGTAAAAAGGATGGAATGTAGGTACGTTTTGTTGGCACATGTTGCTAATAGTGTTGTCAACAAGTAACCCAACAATCAGTAACAAGTTGATGGATAGGGTCATTCCATGCCAACTGGACACACCCAATTTTCCTCGCCATTTTAGATTTCGGCAAAATTTGGAATTTTTCATCCTAAACCGTTTCCAAAATATATGTAAAATTTCAAAATATCTGCCTAAAACCTTAAACGTACTTGTTCGAAATTACTCTAGGAGCTGTACTAGTTCAGCTAGAGATCTGGAGGTGTCATTTTGCAGCATTCTTTAAGCTCTCTCTAGTGATAAATTACATGCCATACGTTATAAGAAAAAAGTTTTTCTCAAAATGCATATTCATATTTTGCCTTAATATTTTTCCAAAAAGTACATAATTAAAATTTTCTAAATAATTATACAAAAAATTAGTACTATTGTCAATCACCTGGCCAAATGTAAACGTGGGGTGGTAATGGCTTAATTATTGAAAAAAGTATACTTGGCACTTGTTTTTCTTTAATAGGCCGTTTTGACCAAATAATAATACCCAACTACCTTTGGAATTATGAATTTTAAAAACAATCGGACTTTTATACAATTCGTTATCTATAAATATTAGTGATAAATGGTATAAAATGCAGATTTTTTTGACATTATATAATTCTGGAAGGTAGATTATAATTTGGTCAAAACGACCTATTAAAGAAAATCAAGTGCCAGGTAAAGTCCTTTGTGGGCATATAAGTAAGGCTAAATATCGCAAAGTAACCACTAACCTTTTATCGATGAATAGCGGATCGGTGGTTCGTATCTTTTTTTCGAGATTTTAGGAGCTATCAAGAAAAATAGATTTTCAAAATAAGATTTTGTTAGTCTGACGAAATTGCGGAACGAACTACGATCATTCAAAAGTAAAATTTGGAAATCAAGTTGCCACCCATTATTTATAATCTTTCTCTGCCACCATCTTCTTCTTCTTTTGTTTTAATGGGAAACTATGATGATGGTAGCAACAATAGCACCAGCAGTGGTCAGATCCATTTGAATATTTTTTTAACTAGGTATTTCGAGTGACTTTCAGGCAGAAATACTGGCAATCGAAATGTGTGTAGCTATGAACCTAAAAAGAAACTATCAGAAATGCGGAATAGCAATCGATCCTGATAGTCAAGCTGCTATCAAAGCACTGAGCTCCCATATCATCGATCGAGTTGATATGGGAGTGTCAAAGAAAACTCAACGCAATAGGCAAGAATAAAAAGGTCTTTTTAGTCTGGGCTAAGAGGCTAATATACTTGCCAGAGAGGAAGCACTAACGCCATTTACAGCCCCAGAAACTGTCTGTGGTATAGAAAAATGCAACTATAAGAGTTTTGGGAGAAGTAGGAACAAATTACACCTTCTTACTAGCCTCAGGAAGCATCTGATGGCAATAGGTTCATCAGAAACAAGCGAGTTTAGATTCTGTGGGGAGGAAGAGGAAACTTCTGTTCACCTAGTTACAGAATGTCTCGCCATTGTAAGCCAACGGAAAGAATGCGTTGGACCAGAAATTTGTAGGAGCGAGGACGTAACCTCCTTGAAGCCTTTCCATATATTGGTGTTCATTGGTACTCTGGAACTAGAAGGCGAGCTGTAGATGGCGCAGTAGTGAGAACAGCTCTGATGGAGACACAAAAGATCTTAAGGTCGCAGTGCAGTGTAACCCAATATTATTAAATAAATAAATAATAATAACTGGGTATTTAATAACTAAGTATTTACCTACCAAACAACTGGTGTGAACTGTGGACGCGCCGCTATACATTTGACAAAATGTTTCCAGATACAAGTATCTCCATCCGACAAATTTGTTGCCAACATCTAGCAACATGTAGTTAACAGTTGCCAACATGTTGTCCTGTCTATTCATACTTTTATGTGTGATAATGAATTCTTTTTAAAAATAGCGTTATATTATAATACATACACAAGTCGCGATATTCTTCACAAGGTTAGACTTTTTAAACAATACTCGCGGTGTTTAGTATCAAGAAAGAACTTGAGTAGGTATATCCATCTACCCAACCATCCTCTCATTATGAATCTTCAATTTGTAGGTCAAATTTAATGATCTACCACGATAAATTGAAACAACTTTCAACACAGTAGAACCTATCGAACTAACTAAGGCGGATCGAATAATAGACATGTATTTACATTCGTAGTCGTAGAAACGTTGCCGTTTTCGTAACAATTTTCGATTGCCTTCCGTGAGAAGCTGCGGAGTAAGATGAGTTTGTTTTTGCCGGGAAGGTACGAAATTGGATTTATACGCCCCAAAGGCTGGTAAGCGGACCCGCAACATAATTTATGAATTGTTGTTCGTTGTTTGTTCAGCCAGTTTCGGTCTCAGACGAACGGATTCCATTCTCCTTTTCATGTCGGACGCATTTAGTTTAGATTGAGACATCATCAGACATGAGTTGATTTGAATTAATTGTTTCGTATAGCGATCTATTGAATTCGACTCAATAAAGTTCACATTCACAAAACAAATTCATGAGAATATCTAACATTCTATAAATTATTATTTGGAAATATAATGAGAGAATACAATGGACAATTTTGAGCGTTTCGGCGATTGTTGTAAAATGCAGTTCAATCAGAATATTGAGATGCGATTAAAACGGAATAGTCCCAGCGATGTGCAGCGCAGTTGAGAAAAAGAGTTTAAACCAAAACGGAACAAATTTCAACATTAACTCAATCTACGTACGAACCAAATTTCAACCTTCTAACTCAATCTGCAGCAGATGTGCAGTTGAGCAAAAAACCACGAAAAAGCTACAAATATATACGAAAAAATGGCGGCGGATGGATAAATTCACCCAAATGTTGATAGTTTAGTTCTACCTCGATAACAATCCCAGATACCAAATTTCAACTAATTTGATTTGATAGGAACCGCTGGAGATGCCAAGTACCGAGAAAAAAAAAAAATATATATATATATATATATATATATATATATATATATATATATATATATATATATATATATATATATATATATATATATATATATATATATATATAATATATATATATATATATATATATATATATATATATATATATATATATATATATATATATATATATATATATAATATATATATATATATATATATATATATATATATATATATATATATATATATAGGTATATATATATATATATATATATATATAATCATATATATAACTTTTGATAATTATTAGCAATAACAGGCTGGTTGAATCTTAAAAAACTCGATTTAATTAATAAGTTGACGTTTCACTACGACATTATTTTCAATTTTTTCAAACGTCTTGAATAACTATGAATGTCGTAGTGAAACGTCAACTTATTAATTAAATCGAGTTTTTTAAGATTCAACCAGCCTGTTATTGCTAATAATTATCAAAAGATTAAAAATAAATCACAGGCAACAACAATTCGAATAAATATATATATATATATATATATATATATATATATATAAATATATATAATTATATATAAATCAATATAAATATATAAATATATATATACATAAATATATATATATATATATATATATATATATATATATATATATACATATATACATATACGGTTAACCGGAAAGATTTGTTCGTTTTTGGAATAAGACAAAATACAAATTTTTCTCATCGTCAATTAATTTTATTGAATAATATAATTGCCATTATTATTAATGACTTCTTGTCTGCGCGAGGGAAATTTGAATAAGCCCATTTTTGATGTTAAAAATTGGATCAGTGCTTGTTTGATATATGCTTCAGTTTTTATTTCTTTGCCTTCAAAAAATTATAAATATTTACAGGTGGTCCTAATTGTCATGGGCCACTATTGCTATCTCGGTAACTATAATAACTACAAGGTTGGTCAAATTAGATAAAATGTGCAGTTTTTGGGGGAAATTGACAATCCGGTTTCAGATTTTGAAAAAAAAATTCTATTTTGAGCTACGGGGGTTTTTCGAGAAATTGCTCAAAACTGATCGAATATCTTAAAAAGTAGATATAATTTTTACAAAAAATTAGTGACGAAAAAATTTTCTGCATTTTAGACGTTCTTCAAGCTGGTATTTTTTTAAGGAAATTCGGTTCGTCTAGTTTTCGAGATTTCACATTCAACTTGGTTTTTTAAATACGGACCTGCATTTTTCAGTCCAAATTTAAAAAAAAAATTTTTTTTCTGATTTCAACGATGTATCACATGTCCATATTCGTTTGTATTCAAATGGTAAAAAACTAGTATTTAACTTTTTCGGCACATTTTTCATTTTATCATAGGTTTAATCATAGAGCAAAGAGAAACAAAAGCTCATAAAAGCCTATGATACGTAATACATGTGTCGTGTCAGAGTAAGTTTAATCCATCATGGTAGCGTTTTTCAATGGGAAAAATTAGATTTATTTTTTTGTTATGTAAAAGCATCTCGAAGTGCTGAAAGAGCACTTCAAATGTATGAACATTCGTAACCCGAAAGGCGCTTACCGAATCGAATAATTTTCACAAGGCTAGAGCGAAATTTGCTACAATATGGATCATTTAATAATCCTTCAGAACGGGGAACAATTGTAACGGCAGAGAATGTTTATGTTATTAAAATATGCAATCGTTTTATTGGTAGTCTAAGTCAACACTGATGTTCTCATTTTTTTTAAAACACAACTTAAATTTTGTCTTCTTATCATTAAAACGCGAACAAATATGAACATGTGATACATCGTTAAAATCAGAAAAAAAGATATTTTAAGAAATGGAATAAAAAATACAGATCCGCATTTAAAAAAAGTAAGTTGATGGTAATATCTCGAAAACTAGACGAACCAAATTTCCTTGAAAAATACGAAATTGAAGAACGTCTAAAATGCATAAATTTTTTCCTTAACTAATTTTTTTGTAAAATTATACTTTTTGAGATATTCGATCAAAATGCAAAACAGAAATAAGAAACACACACATAGGATACCACAACTTAACACCAGTAATGACTCAAGACCTAATATACGCCGATGATATCTTACTTATGGCAAGAAACAAAAATCGATTACAGGAAAACATAAACATATGGAAAAAACACCTAGAAGAAAGTGGAATGACAATTAATATAAATAAAACAAAAGTAATGCATGTCACAAAACAGGATAACGAAGAGGAAGTAGATATACAGATAGACGGGAAACATGTCCAAACAGTACAAACATACGAATACCTTGGAGTGTTAGTCAATAAGGACGGCAGGATAGACCAAGAAATAAAACATAGAATAAGCAAAGGAAACAGGACATACTATCAAATAAACAACACACTGATAGGGAAAAAAGAAATTAGTATAAGAGCAAAGATGCATTTATACAAGACAATATATACCCCTACACTTCTATACTCATCCGAGACATGGACAATGACAGATAAACAAAGATCGAAAATAACAACCGCAGAAATGAGATACCTAAGGCGAGTAATGGGTAAGACAAGAAGGGACAGAGTACGCAACAGAAGCATACGAGACGATTTAGAACTTGCACCATTGGTAGAAGACATAAAAATAAAACAACTACAATGGTATGGACACCTGGTCCGAATGAGTAATGAGCGATATCCGAAGAAGATTTTCGAAATGAGATGTGATGGAAGGAGGGATAGAGGAAGACCCAGACGAAAATGGGAAGATAACATCTATGAATCAGCTCGAGAGAAAGGACAGACCGTAGCACAAATCCGAACCCTTGCAAGGGATAGACAATCTTTTAAACAATGGCTCAAATCCCCAACACCGTGAGGTAAAATGGGAGAAGAGGAAGTAAGTAAGTAAGTAAGAGATATTCGATCAAATAGTTTTGAGCAATTTTTCGAAAAACCCCGGTAGCTCGTGATTACAGAAATAAAACATTGCCAGTAAACTCATCAAGTACATAAAGCGAAAATGTCTTAGAACAATCTCTAGGAACATTATCATTGATTTTAATTTTGCTACCTATGAGATGTTCCTTGAGATTGTTTTGTCCTAAGATATGTCGCTTTCTTTTTTAACCTCAACTATTTAGTGAGTTTACTGGCAATGTTTTATTTCTGTCATTTTGTACTCATCGTATTACTGCAGTGTTCTGAAGAAGGTTGGACAATAACCGAAACGTCGACATAAATTAATAAAGTACACATACTAGGCTATTATCTATCCGTTTCAACCCCTTATTAAATCATGAATCGTTATATAGTAAAGTATACCAGACAATTGGAAAAATTTCGAAAATCCAGGTCCAGGATATCTAAAACGTATAAAAAAACAAAAAAACTACTCCCGCACCTGAGTTTTGATACGCTGCAGTAGCCCATTATATTCGGGGAAAATAGGAACAAAAATTCAACCTCGCCTCTTCCATTTTCACGTCGTTTGCCAAATATCCACTCCCGCGAGCTTGGGTCGACGCCGCAATAGCATTTTAGTTGAAGTAGGTTATGTAATTTCCCCGCTGGCCACCAAATGAACGAAGCCGTGCATAATTCACAATAACGATCTCCATTTAGTTCGGCCACGTAGGTATATATCGAATCGCAAGAATAGAACGTAGACGACGGGCCAGGTGAATCGTTGTCGGTCGCGGGACTTTCTACGAGCGAACCCGACGGAGAAAGTGCACCGTTATATTATTAGTAATTGGAGATCGGCGGACTTTTCGGATTGTACGCATCGCAAAGCTCGATAATTGGCCGTGGCGTTTCCTAAACGTTCTGTAAGACTATGGATGATAATATGTCGACGTAAGGGGGGATCCATTAATTACTTGAGGTGTTTGGGGAGGGGGGGGGGGGATCGAGAGAAATCTCACATGGGGGAGGGGTGGTCTCGGCAAATATTACTAATTTTTTTTCCCGTAAGAAACAGTATAAAATTGCGAGCAAACTAGGTTCAATTAAGTAAGAAATGTTTCTCTACTAAAATATGGCTAAATCATACATAATAATATTCACCGATAGAAGAATTTATGGACTACAAATAAATTACATTTGTTTAGAAACAATTTATTCATTCATTAAATATGAACAACTATTCATCTACTTAACATTATTTGTTAACTATTAATGAATATTTATTAATAATCATATAAATTTTTTTTTAAAAAGAATATTTCTTTTTTATATACCTACGGTACGACGGGAAGATTATTCTTATTTATTTATCGTATGGCGATCTACAATTTCTGTTACAACTGTAGTTATTTGTATAAGTATGGTAAAGTATGAATTAATATTAGATATAAGTATGATAAAATAAAATATGCGAGACTTCTTTGGGAGAGACTAGAGGTTATAAGTCGATGTCCAGGGATGTTATCCAGTCTACAGCAGCAGGTGTAGCTTTTAAGATGTCCCATTCTCCGTGGAATCTTCTTGTTGGGCATTCACACTTTCACAGACTATATGGTCTATAGTTTGTTGTGGGGCTCCGCAGTCACATTTTTTTTTATTCATAAAAAATAATGCTATAACCTTTTATAATAAATATACGATGCACTAATCACTTTCACTGAAAAAAAAATTTGTATGGCTTATTACAACATTTGTTTTATTATTAATTTTATTTTCTCCACATTTTAATAAAATATTACTAATTTACCTGAACTAATAGAATTTTTTATTGAAGTTATGGCGGAATAAAAAGTGTTAAAGTAGTATTCACACTTGGGATCATACATGAGTATGCGTTGATTGAATTAGAGTGAATATTTCTTTTTACAAATTTTAGTAGTTCTTATTGAGGTATTTTATTGTTAAATCTCATTGTGATTCTATACCTACTACGTCGGAAAAAATTATAAGAAAATGGTTTTTTTAAATAAATCTAATGGAATCGAGCACAGATTAACTTATTTACATGATAAATAAGCATTTAAAACAATCTCACGTGAGTTTCGAGGAGGAGGGAAGGGGTCGAGCAAAACTCACATCGCATCCAGGGAGAGGGGGGATCGAAAAATGGACCAAATTATTTCACCTGATTAATGGATGCCCCCTAACGCGAATTAAATTTTGGCAGAGGGATTGAACTTTTGCAATCGTATTCCAAGAATTTGATCGATAGAGGATGGCCAAGCGGGAATATGTATTTTTAGAAAATCGAATTCCTGATTCCACGGTACACTCCAGATACTTGGAGAATGAAAGATTGGCAACAAGCTGTAACATTTACGACAGCGTTACTTGGCTTGCGCGTAAGCTATATTCGCGTCTAGCAAGTCGTCAGAGTCATAATTAATAATTATCTAACCTCTTTTATTCATTCAATCACTATTGAACTTTGGTAATTTATTATTTAGTTAATAAGGAATAAATTGTCTAAGTGATTCAGTAGAAGTTGGGGATCGTGATGATAGAATTAGGTAAGTACCAGTGTACATTTCAGTAAAATACTCTATATAAATATAAATTAATATAACAATATGATTATAAAATCAGTGCATTTTTATAGAACGTATGGTTTTGAAGAGAATTGATTTAAAATTTTTCCAAATAATCTATTATCTTTTCGCATACTGATTATCAGGGATCCAATGATTAAAGAAAGAAAATTTTTCAATATGTTTACTCTTGTCCGTACAAAAAAGCAGCAATTACATCAACTTTTTTGATAAAAACTCTGAGCCATTGTTACAAGTTATCTACTTTAGTTATCCCAAACCAATCATTAGGGAACATACCCAAACTACGAGACCCGTTCAGGGGGGGGTCTTCAAAATACTACGATTGGTCACAGGGGCGGGGGTAGGGGTTAGGTTTTTGTCACGTAGTCAATGTCCTCTGGAAACGTGTTCGTTGAACATGATTGAGATAAAAGATAAATGTGAATAAAAGAGAAATATTACTAATTTTGGAAATAACTGGATGATGAATAATATTCCAGTGAGGTCGTCACCACAATCACCTGACTTCACACCACTGGATTTTTTCTTTTGAGGATATATTACAGACAATTATATAAGAAAACCAATAACAAAATAAATGAACATAGACAAAATTTTATAGAATGTGAATTACATTTCAAATATTGATATTGTATATATGCATAATGCAGTTTAGAATATTATAAAGATAGGTATGTAATTTATGTATCAACCGTAAAGAGCATCAGTTCTTCACAACATTTATTGTAATTTGTATTATTTTCTTATAGTTGTAATGTCTTATAGAATTAGATGTAAATCTCTAGATTATACAGAAAAAAAGTGCCTTAAGAATGTCTCGTAATTTCAAAAACAACCATGATGTGCACACTTGTCTGAAAGTCAAACTTTTGTTTATAACTCCAAAATAAAAGACGATTTCAAATTTTGGGTTTCGTCATTAAATTTGACTCGAAAAAAGAGATCAAAAATGCGCTCTCCATTTTTTTGTATCTCCTATAGTTACCGAGATACACCATACAACATCGAAATTTGCCCACCCTGTACGCACTCTCATCGTCACGCCGCAAGCGTTGTAAATAAAAACAAATATGAACCAAATAATTTTTTTTTCACTTTCTGTCTACAAGAAAATGATTAAAAAACATATTTATGAATTACTACGTGAAAACTAGAGGGGGAGGGAGGGGGTCTTGGAATATACTACGAATGATCACCGAGGGCGGAGGGGATAAAAAGTTGTAAAAAATAGGTCACGTAGTTTGGGTACGTTCCCTTACTAAGATTGAATATACAGGGTGTGATATACTCAAGTCAGAATCTGAAATTCCATGAGAATTCCAGGATATACCAGATGATTTATAGCTATTAATATAACGAGATTATTATGCGATTTATAATAGTCGAGGACATTGCTAGGTGACGAGGCGACAGCCGAGTCACCTAGAAATGTCCGAGACGGTTTTAAATCGCTAATAATCGAGTTACATTCAAAGCTTTATCGTATCATTGACAACGGCGATGTGAAAATAAAAGCAACAAGATTTTATGTCATTTCATTTCGGCATTTCAAAAAGTCATTAAAACCATGCAAGATTTTTATATTCCTGACGATATATTAGCTGCAGCCAACACTATAAGGTTGGACTTGCTTCCGGATAATTCTAAAATCCATTATAAAAAATAATATCGGCAGTTTAGTGAGTGGCGAAACAAAGAACATATTCAAGGTGCAGAAGAAACGGTGTTGCTGGTGTATTTTGCAAAACTCTCTGAGAAATATTCTGCTTCATCCTTATGGCCGAAATATTCCATGTTAGAACTTAAGGAATGTGTGGAAAACGATAAATACGGCGCTTTAATACGTTTCATCAAGAAGAAAAATGTTGGATATACTGCAAAAAAGTCAAAAGTATTTACAAGAGAACAAGTCAACGAATTTTTGTTTTTTGTCCCAGATGAGGAGTTTTTAATGATGAAAGTTGCTTTTTTAATTGGAATTGGAGGAGCCTAAAGCCGCGTTTACACCGGAGTTGGCAACCAATGATTGCCGACCGATAAAGGTCGGCAATCATTGGTTGCCAACTCCGGAGTAAACGCGGCTTAACGAACTAATGAATTAGCGAAGATGACCACTACACGGAAGATGACGTTTTAGAGGACAACCAGACGCTAACGGCAAAGGTGTATCCATCAAGATTGAAAACTGTCAAAATATTGTTTTATATGTTCATCAAAACTAGTTCTAATATTATTTGGTATCTAACGTATTATGCTTTCGTAACTAGCGTATTATATTATGGTAACTAATCTATTATGAGTAACTAAGGTTTTATGTAGGTTTTGATGCGTTTATGACCTTAATAATTATTAATAAAGATTGAGTATAAAAATGTCATAATCTTCAATGATACGATAAAATTTTTTTTCGAAGTGTTTCGCGCTACGATTTTTTTGAATTGAAAGCTTGAACTGTTTATTTACCATGGTCCTCCTCGTGTTGCATTTTCAGAAACTAATACGACGTGCCATGGCGTCAATTCTTCCCGGATAAAAAGAACCGTCCGGCAAACTTCTTGGAAAAGTCGAAAGCAAAACGGCAAGAGTGCTCTATTGAGGCCACAAAATGCACCCCGCATGAAATTCCTCGCACATCAACAAGCAAAACTTTTGGCGCTTTCCCTCGTAAAATACTTTCCGAGAGAGAGTTTCGCCAAAAGTTCAGACTATCGGGCAAGAACCATATATTTCATTACTTTTATTCCCGAATACTTATCTGGACTTTTCCAACTTCCTTACTGTCATTTCGTTCCTTTTTCGAAGTTCTCGCGATTTAAATCCGTTAATATTTCAAACTTTTACTGCTCGGCAGTGTTTACTTTTAATATCGTTTAATACTTCCGCTATTCCTTGGGCCGAACTGGGCGAGTTATTGCTCATTGGATTGTGAAGTTCCGGGAACTTTTTGAATTTACGATGCGAGATTCCGTCAAAAATGCGAATAATTTCATTATTTCTGGGGCGGCAGTCGTAATTCTTATGATGATGAAAAAAGGTCGTTTCGTTCGCGAACTAAATCCGGAAATATTATTTCACGTGAGCAATTACAATTTGAAAGTTATTTCTACGGCACTTCCAAAAGTTATGCATTATTAGGAAAGAGAGCTCCCGTTATTTGAATAATTTTTTGTATAAATAACAATACTTCGATACGATACGTGGCGTGACCATGAGATAACGGGACTGATGATGTAAAACATGCTTGTCTAGAGTGCAGCCCACAAGCCCTGAAAATGCGGCCCAAACGCAAATTATCGAAGTTTTATTTACTTTATTGTGATGTATTTTCACCAAGTATAGGCCCAATCAATTGGTTTTTTGAAATAAGCTAGTACTAGTTTCCTGGACCTTTGGTACTTCAAGCTATGCGGTGTGAAAAAACTAAATGTTTGCAATATTTATGGAAACAGGTAGGGACTTGAAATATTCACAAAATACTCAGTTGTATTTTTACTTTAATAATAAATAATAAAATTGAAATAAAATAAATATTCAAGGGGGGCTTCCATACAAAAAACGCAATGTTATGTCTATTTTTGCTCGATATCAATAAACGGTAACAGGTAGGCACTTTTTCATTTTCACAAAATACATAAATTGTATATTTACTTTAATAATAAATAATAAAATTAAAATAAAATAAATATTTGTAGGGGGCATAGTCAATGGTACGGAACCCTTCGTGCGCGAGTCCGACTCGCACTTGACCGATTTTTAATTCAGAATATTTTGATTCTGGTACAAGTTTCCAAAATTCAATCGACTTACATTTCAATTGAAGAGCTTATCTGCTTGCATCTCTATTAATTTTAATTCTCCAGATGCTTTTTGGGTCATAATTATATTGGAAATGGAAAAATTGGACGCGAACGAAATTTGTTACAATTTGTACAACGTTGTACTTCCCAAGCAGCATCAAAGTAGCGAAAACTGAGTTCGGAACTTTGAATAGGTCGTTGTTACGCAATTATCACTAAAAAATCAACTTTCTAGGTTTTCCTACTTTTATTCTGATACTTTTAGTAATTCTGTAGTTATTATCACTATAATTAGGAACTTAAAAGTTGCAGTACTTCTAAGTAGCTTTTCAAGTTTCTGAAACGTGACTGTTCCTATATAAAATAACTTTGAAGTCGCAAAGACTTCAAAGTTATATTCGCTAGTCCCGCTAGTAACTTAGTCTTGTTACTCGTATATCACTTCAAAGTTTTTATCACTTTATGGAGGAGTTAAAAGTAACTATGACGTCCTTGCTACTTCTACTTTTGAATTTCCGTCAAAGTTATGTAACTATGTAGTAATATTTAAGATAAAATATTTCGCTACTCACGAAAATAATCAATAATTTCACAGTAATTTTTAATTACAACAAAGTTCAAATTACTTAAAAAATAACTTTAAAGTAACGGTCAATCTATAGAGACTTCTTGGTGTTCGAATAGGATGTTGTTGTTTTGTGAAGTGAAAATGTCAGCTGTGAGAAAAAAGAAATGTTATGGATCAGTTCTAGGATCTCCCTTTCGCTGTACTCCAAGTGTTGGGGATGAAACAATACTCTGTCTTTCTCCCACCTATGAGGAACAACCGTGAAATATATGAGAGGCTTTTCTTGTGTGGCCACATTTTCAAGCACCTACATTGTTTCTTTTTATTTATCACATGCAAATGTACAGTTCGAAAAACATTCAGCACGCACTAATCGCTATAAAGCACTTATTAATTATAGGTTAAAGTTCCAAGGGTAACTATATAGTGTCTTCAGGAACTTTGAGGTTGTTTTGTAGACAAATATTCTACTTAATGGTGATAATGACTTTAAAGTGATAAAAGACTAGTGGCCGCTACTTACATTGAAGTGACAAATCCTTCAAACACACAATGTGACGTAAATATTACTCTGAAGTAATTTCTGTAAAATGCGCCATATTTACTGACCAAATGTAGGACGCCATTATATCTATTCCAATTTCCTTATAGTAGTACAAGTATGGAATCGTCAAAAAGTCAGAAAAAAATATAAATTGAAGCGAAACTGAACTCATATAATTATTAAAAATGTTATAAAAATATATTTTATCAATTTGATGCATTTTTATCATTGCCTTCTCGAAAAAAAAGTGTCGAAAAAATATTTTGAGGGCGCATTGTTTTTATGATTCTATCAATATCACATTTCACAGAATTTTTCAAATCGTTTTGAATTTCTTTGTACTCGGAGCTCGTAAATCTGCAAAGTTTTGTGTACCCATAAAAGTAATAATATCTACATAACCATGAAAATATTATTTCCATTCAGTTGAGGAGGCTGAATAATGATGGAAGATCTCATTATTAAACTCTTTCTACATATGCAAGACAAAGAAAAGGCGAAGCATACGCCAAAGTAAAGTAGACCGGGACAAATATTATAAAGTAACGGTGACCCCGCCGCAACGTTCCCGCCACGTAGTTGGAACGTGAGTGCGACGTAGCGGTATAAGTTGGGGTATAAATAGGTCGTAGGAACGTGATGGCTCGTAGCAATAACGTTCCCGTCGCAAGTAACTATAACTTCAGAGTTGCCAATAATAGTCGCCGGGTCGTACCAACGACTAAAAATGCTGCTTGGGTTACATACGGAACGATAATAATTTTTTTGGATATAATAACACAAAAATGAAAAGAGAACTCGGGTGCATTTATCGAGAGCCACAAATAATCCTTCAAAGAGCAGCATATGTCCGCGAGCCTCAGGTTGACCACCGCTGGCATAGTTATTCATAGTTCCCATTATATGTTTTCATTTCAATTATGTTATAAGAAAATGTATTACACTGAACGTGACCCTCATAGATGGTAGTTCCGACAATAACGAACTCCCTTTGTAGTTCAGTTAACTGACCTATAATCACAAAGCTGAGAGCGTGTAATCATTCCGAATTCGTTAATCACGAAGAAGAGCAATCGATAAAGTACAAAGTAGAATATTGCGTCAGACGAAAGAAAAACCTTCAACACGCCATTTCATTTTCACTTTCGATACTATCTATGCGCCTCTATAAACGTTAGAGTGCTGCGTGGTTAATTGGTTTGGGTTGGATTAAAAATAATTACTTAATTTACAATCCCGGTGCGGTTCAATTCGTAATGTAGAATAATTAGTAGGTGGACGATATAGTGAAAAGTTATTGAATTTAAAACATACATGCGAGCATCGGATTCAGCAAAAAAATGGAATAAAATGAACGAACGTAAGTAAAGTTTTCCTCCACGAATTCAAAGGACCACAGCATCGCCAATTACAATACTGACCAAATAATTTGGCAGTATATCGAGAAGTCTAACATGCATCATTTAACTGGAATAAAAATAAAAAACTCGTGAGCAGCTGATCTCCATCGATAGGGTCGTATTTTCGCGCGAAATGCGATTCTAACGGATTGAATATATTTTGAAAAATCACGCTTAAATAGCAAACCGAATTGAAACATTACATAAAGTAAACAAGGAAAATTCTTTAATAATTTAAAAAATTATCAAACAACTTTCCAAGGGAGCTGGTTATACGTATTCCGCAACGCAAAATCTGCATCCGCAATCTTCGGAGCGCGCTCTCGTGAGTATATCCAAAGGTTTTAAATCACTATGTTAGTGTGCCTTGGAATCACATACACCACTGTTGTAGAGTAGATATCTTCATGTCAGGAGGTACGTGTTTGCGCGACAAATTTCTGCATTTTCGGTCTAAGCGGTGAATTGTTGGTTCCCAATATCTTTGGTGGGAGGGCGCTCTGGGTTGTTATCCAGACAGTGTTACTGACCACGATTTGTATTGGGAAACAATTAGAAATTTGTTATTTCACTCCGAGTCAAATAAGCTGCACTGATGAGATCTAATAAGATCGAAACAGCTGTATGAAGATTTTGAATCGGGGTGACTTGACAATTTCTATAATTCACCGTTCGATTGTGAATGCAGATTTTGCGTTGCGGAATACGTATGACCAGCTCCCTTGGAAAGTTGTTTGATAATTTTTAAATTATTAAAGAATTTTCCTTGTTCACTTTATGATGTATGAAATTGACCATGGTCAACAAGTATGTTTTTTATGATTTGACAGAATTGAAAAGCGGAAAATAATTTATTTTATAAAAAAAAATTGCGAAGTGCATAGCGGTCGAGGAAAAAATTTGAAACTAACAAGGAACGTACCTGAACATCAACTCAATTCACTTACCTAATTTCAACCCTCTAATGTAAAAAAAAAATTCGCGAAGTGCATCGTATAGCGAAGCAGGTCTAGTCTCTGCCTGGTGCATCGCGACTGAGAACAATGGTTGAAATTACCAAAAGGCATTTCCTCAACGTTAACTCGTCCTACGTACCAAGTTTGAACCTTCTAACTCAATCTGCAGAAGCTGAGGAGTTTGGCAAACTTTCAAAAACCACGAAAAACCATGAAATATTCACGTAAAAATGACGGCGGCTGGAAATATTTGACCAAATTTTGATAGCTTCGTTCTGTCTGAATCCATTTCAGATACCAAATTTCAGATCATTTGGTGTGATGCGAACCGCTGGAGATGTCCATATGATGAAAAAAATTTGAAAAGTCGCGGTCTAGGAGGCCTAGAACGGATAGAAACACTACTCCCGCACCTAACTGCATTCCTTCGATACGATAGTATGTATTTTATGGGAAAATACGACTAAAAAGTATAATGGAAAAACTGATGTTAATGTCAGCTATTTTTTTCCACAATAATTTCATAGGCGATTATTTGATTGATTTTTCATTGATGATATATTTGTAAGATTATTTGATTTAAGTTTTGAAAATTTCAGACAAGCATATGTGCTTTTTAAACCTCCAGCTTTAGCAAGAAGTGTGGCTCCTAGGAGCTGCCAATCCTAATTGTATGAGCACCGTTGGATAGGTTTTGGCAATACCTTTCTGATCATGTGCACCACTGCATCACACGTTTAATAATTTTCACAAAATATTGACATCCCCAATTGAAACGATAAAAATTTTAAATCTCAAAGAGGCTCTTCCCATAATACCTAATAACACTGATAATAGTAGTCTAATAGCACATAAGTACAGAAAGCATACATCCATAGCGTTACATTTACATTTGCAATACGAACTGGAGATTATACTAATATTCAAATGTCTCATTTCTGAAGTACTAAATGGTGGGTTAAAGCAGGACCTGATTAATCCAACCAAGTAGCTGATCAATCCAACCAAGAGCTGATTAATTCAACCAACTCTCATAAAAAATGTGGTTATGTATTTTGAGTGAATAGCAGACCAAAACAAATGAAAGCGAGTTCGACCGCGAGCTTAAAAACAAAAACTAAACACACATTGCGCTAAATTATCAGAATGAAATAAAAGTTCACTCGACTCACCGACATAATTTGTTTAATGTAATGTAAGTAGCGGAATCACGTAAACCGATGATCCTATCGATTATTAAAATTTTAAAGGACATGCCCATTATCTACAGCGAATAATGCATTACTAGGCGACTACGACGGATCTGTGAAGCCATTTAGAATTAGATGTTTTTTCTTTATCGAACAGAGAGGAAAGAAACACGTGCCAATTTTCCATTTCCTACATGACCTTGAAATATTTTTATGGTGATGTATATACGAGGTGCTGGGAAAAAGTAACTGAAATTATAATTTAATAATAATTTAGAGGGCGTATCTCAGAAAAGGTTCTAATGATTTAGAAGAAATTTTGTATTTGGAAGAAGTTTACATATATAGTTTTAATTTTTGTAAAAACGAAATTGTATGTAAAAAAACTTTTTCTTAAACTATTTATGATAGCCTCCGGTCCGCGTTCATATTGTCAATTTCATAAAACGTTATCTCGTAAATTTTGTTGGTACTTATATTATTGCCTATAGATGATAATCAACTAGGTATAACCTTAAAATTTTGTGAGATGGCACTGTATAACATTATCCAAATGTTTTTATTTTGGATAGATCGAGCGGTGCTCGGTTGACCTGGTACTGTATCTATTGAGATGTTGAAACTCGATCCCCTTTATGAGTATATTGCGCGCACGGCGGAATGTGAGATTTGGCATAGTTTAAGTTTTAATAGAGCAGTGCAGAAAAATAAAATTCATATGTGATATGTGTTAAAAATACTTTGAATGAAATGCTTCGAAAAAAAAAATGAGTTTCGTGGAAAAACTACTGCGGCGATATTATATATAATCACAAGCTAACCTGTACGAAAATTTCGCACAATATTGTAGTAAAATAATAAATTTCATTCATATTAGTTACAAAAAATATTCATAGATGGCGCCTCATGTACTGGTTCTGTAGATATAATTGAATACACAGTCAACAGATGTCGCTCTCATCTTAATTTTTAATACAAAAAAATATAAGTTTTAAAATGGCATATGAATTATTATTTTTGGTTGAGTATTTAAAGAGATCTAGGCTGTCCAGGAAAACACCTTTTAGAAATAATATATGATTATTTACGTTTATATTACCAATGTCAGACATTTTCTATTCGAATGGATCTTAATAATAAGAATTTAGAACTTAGTAAAAAGAAAGAACGCTGTCATCTGCACGACGACTGTTTTAGCCTATTTTTTCTCGTAGGAAAAAACGGAAATTGAATTAAAAATATGCAATTTTCTTTCAGTTGATATGAGATATTGTATGCTCAACAACCTTACTATCTAATATCTAAATGTTACATGTTTATAATAAGATATATAAGTAAGAAAAGTATGTTTCAACAAGAATATTATCAAATAAAGTGTTTTTTAATTTCTTGTTTAAAGTTTTTACACTTAAGATTTTTTATCTATATTATATTATTATATATTATATATTGATGTACCTTTATGAAAAATTGAGTTTAATCCAAATCTGTTATTTGATTGGATAAGGTTAACATTATTGTGATTTCGAGTCATATGACTATGTATTTGATTTCTTTTTTCAAATATTGTTGAAGTATTTTTTGTTTTGTTGAGAGATTGATTGATAAATGTGCATATTTGTATTCTATACATGTTTTCTAGTGATTTAATATTATACCTTTTATATAATAAATCTGTTGAGAATCTAACTGGCAATGAGTATAAATTTTTAATAGCTCGACTTTGGAGTGTCATAAGTGACTTAATACTCTTTGTACTAGTGGGAAACCATACTGCGGTTAAATATTGGAGATGACTGTGAACAAGTGAAAAGTACAGAGGCCTTATAAGTGATTTAGGCATATAGTAGCAGAGTCTTTTTAATATACCAACCGGAGCTCTTACTTTTTCTCTTAGATGTTCAATGTGACTTTTCCAGGAAAAAGTTCCATCCAAAGTTAAACCTAAATATTTAATTGTTTTACTGTAATTAAGACAATCATTACCAATTTTTAGTGGTTCGCTATTGTTTAGTTTTTTACTAGATACAAACATATAGTTTGATTTTTCGACATTAAGACTTAGCTTATGAGAATTGAGCCAGTATCTAATAGATTTTAAATCATTCATTATTTTTAACTTTTTAGATGATCAATCGTAGTGCAAGAGTGTATGTATTTATGTGTATATATGTTCTTTATTTTCTGCCGTAATGCTGTATGCAACAGATGTAATACTCAGCTAAGTACTTTATGTTCAACTTTTGTTTTGCATAGTTACTTTTATCCATTTGTATTCCTTTTTAGATGCTTAGAAAAACGTTGGTACTCGAGTTGTTTTCTTTGTTAATTATTTTGTAGATAAGAACCATGTTATTTTAATAAACGAATAAAAGACCTTGTTTGGAATACAAAGTTCCTTGGGATTATTATTGATTCTAGTCTTCTTTGGGATGCCCAAATTGACCAGTTAGTCTCGAAACTAACTAAAAATATATTTTTACTGAAATCGATGTCACACCAATTATCAACTGAGTTATTAAGAACAGCTCATTTTGCTTTAACCCATTATATCCCATTGTACTCATTAGAGTACAGCCAACAAAATATTTTTTTTACTCAATCTAGTAACAGTTGGATCAACTGTACTATTAAATTTTGATTGTTCCAATATTTTTCCATATATTACAGAAGAATTCAGATCCTGTAATTTTTTCACGCGATTTTTTCAGCCGTTACGTTGGTTATGTTGTTCATTCCTTACATGGCAGTAAATAATCGACCGAAAATAATACTTTTTGCATTACGACTGTACGGATCTTTTGTTTCCAGCATGTTATAAGTGTGATTGAGCTATTTTTAGTGTTGTTTGAATATATAATTCTTTTTGAAAAATATGGTAAGTAGAAATTTCTCACTGTACTCATTTGAGTACAATGGGCTGATGCGTTACTTTTATATTTCAATACTACCTATTATTCCCTAGAACTCAGTGCGTTTATTTTCTAGTTTTCATAAATACTGTGTAGTTTCCCGAAATTCCAATCACAATTTTTTATGGTTGGGAGAAATATCAACAAGAAGTTGCTTCAACAAAGACCAGAAATGAAGTCGACATTGCGATTATTCCTCCCGATTTTCGATTATTCCTCCCGATTTTGATTCACAGACGGATGAGGAAGATTTTGATGAAAATGATATTCAAGATGAGTTGTCAATGCTTCAAAAAGTCGCTGGCAAAATGAAACTTTGGCATATAAGTGACAGTGAAAGCGAAGACAGTGATGCTGAGTTCAATTTTCCCTTGTCAGTTCTACGTCTAATTATCAAGCTATGAGCAGTTATAGGATCTCCATTCGTGGTAAAAATGGTGGTGGATGATGTTCACAAATGTGATAAACATGACTCTTATCAACGCATGGAAAATATTTCAAATTGTGAAGGGAGAGCCAATTAGTCTTGTTGATTTTGAGAGAATAATTGTTCGTCATTATTTGGCTTGTCACGAAAAATCAAAATATAAAAGATAGTCAACTACCAGTAAGTGTGAGAAAACATGAAGGTGGCCATTTTCCACTTGAATTAGAAAAACAAGTGAAATGTACTTTGTGTCATAAACGAGTCAGATGGAGTTGTTCAAAATGCAAAGTGGCTTTATGTGTTGAAAGAGATTGTTTTGCCATTTAGCATTTTTTATTTTTGTAATATTATAACTTGTTTCAATCAATTCTTTCATAATTTTCTGTCGTTTACTTTTGAAAAATATGAGTTTGGTTCTAATAAAGTTTTTAGTTGAATTAAAATTTTTTTATTTTTTTTACAACGTATTCTCCCCTTGTACTCATCTGAGTACATGGGTCTCGCAGCTAACCCATGAATTTTCGAACATAGGTTATATTTACTTTTATGTTCCAAAGAACGTATATTTTGCCAAAACAACAAAGAAAATGGATTCCGCTCGAAATAATGTCTTGGGTTATAATGGGTTAATAAGAGTCTTCAATCAGATATAGACTTAGTTTGGGGTAATTGTGCATCCTCTACTAGAATATTTGCACTTCGAGAAAAAGCGGTTAGAATAGTTGCTGGCCTTAGATACAGGGATGATTGCAGAGCAGCCTTTGACTTTTCCTAGTGTATATATCTTGGAAGCATTGATTTTTGTCCATAAAAATAAATCTAAATTTTCTTTGAATGGAGGTAGCCGCCATGCATATTCCACCAGAAATAGGGATCTTTTGAGGAGTGATTTTCATAGACTCACCTTATCACAGAAGGGCCCTTTTTATATGTCAATAAAACTTTATAATAAGTTACCCTCCTCACTCCATGGTTTGTCTCTACTGAATTTTGAACATAAAATTGAAGATTTTTTAATTGGTTGTTCATTTTTTGATATGAATGAGTTTTTAGTTTCACGTTGTATAGATCTTTAAAAATTTGTTTCTCTTCTTTTATTATTGAAGAAGAATAATAATGTTATATGATAGTTAAAACATGTTGCGTCTACGAATTTGTTTCTGGTCTATTCTTGTTAATTATTTTATATTAGTTTTTGTATAACTTGGTATTTAACTGTATGTTTTTTATTGATATATTACCAACTAGTTTTGTGAGGTATAACTGTTGACATGTGTGAACATTGTAAATTTGTGAAACACGAATAAAAATATTATTATTATTATAATAAAACATTTTACGAATTCCTATTGCAAAGACGAATTAATTGTTCATAAACATAATATGTCCACTGGCAGTTAAATACCACAACTTCCTAATGAATATAACCACCTGAAATTATCAAGCTTGAGAAAAGAAATCGCCAAGTATATTCTACAATTATCTATTCAAACTGCAGCCATATAGAAATTTAAAAAAGCCGATGATTAAATCCGAGATTAAATCTTAACCAAGTGTCTCACTCAAAAGAGAAAAACAATATACACAATACCTGTAATAAGCTGAAAAACACCTCTATACTAGAACTCTGCAACACCAGCAGAACAGCGTTACCTGAAACAAAATTTTCCGGTTAGACACAAGAATTTCCAATTCGTTCGAATCAGACGAAATGTTTTCGCGAAGTTCCAAAGCCAACAACCCCGTTTCCACACACACTCTCTCGTCTTATTTAATCGGGCCCGAGGCCAAAATCGATGGCCGTATCAAATCGAAACGTACAAAGTTGTGAAACAATAATAATATCTCTTGCTGCGATTACCATCCGGTAGAGCGAGCGAGAGAGAGAGAGATAGAGAGAGACAGAGAGAGGCAGAAATCGCAGTAAGCAAAATAGACCATTTGAATTTAAATTAAATCGAGAGAACTTTGGGGGGCGGACGAGTCCCTGTCCAAGTTTTGAAACTCCGGCAAACGTCAGTTCGCCACCCCCGGGGCGGGGATTGTACGAAGTGCGTGTATCTTTCGCAGGACCGAGTTTGGATAAACCTGAAGAGGAGTGTTCTGTAACATAAAATAACGAACTAAATTAAAGTTTTAAAAAAAACTAAAAATACTTCAGGCAGTAACGCACTAAAAAGTATAAAATATAGAATGTAAAATTTTTTTTCCAATACATTGTGTGGTAATAATAAACTTTTCACTTATCATGTTCTCGGATAATGGCAAAAAGCATGGGGCGCTTTTTGGTTACGCATCTTTGAGAAGCATGTATTTTTAAATTTCGACAAAACGCCACCAGCTTTTTTGCATAGACGTCAAATATTGAAAAGAAGTTTATTATAGCAATTACTTTGGACAATGTACATTTATATTTTTAACTCTATAAAGAAATAAAAAACTAACCTTTCAAAGGTTGAAATAAAAATCTATTGAGTAAACGCGTTTCGTCATAACATTGACTTCATCTCGTACTAAATTATGGTATTACAAAACAATCTATTTATACGAAAAATTGAATATAACAGAGGGGTTCCTAGAGATACTAAATAACAATAAGAAATTCATTCATAGCTATTAGTAGATACATTGAACAGATTAAGGAGAGGAGAAGGGTTTTCAATCTGGTCGTTCACTAGGTTTTCGGAATTTTTATATTTATTGATGTATAGGGATTCCCAACAGTTGGCTTTGTGGGCACTATTTTCTAACTGTAATATTTTATAATTATGATTAAAGGTATGATTCTCTTGAATAAGATGGCACGCATAATTAGAGTCAATTTTTCAATGCTATTGTTGGTTTTATATGAAACTTGGAAATTTTGTTTACGAAAAAACAATTTCAGGTTTTCGGAAGGTTTGCCAAAGTATGTTGAACTGTTAAATACTCTACTTTTCTCGGATATGATTGGGTAAACTACTGAAATTGCCATTTTGTATTTTTTCCTCTGAATGAGGCCAATATGATTGGGAAAAATACTGCATGGCAATTTCAGAAGTTTACTCACTTATATCCGAGAAAAGTACAGTCTATACTTAGGCAAACCTTCCGAAAACCTGAAATTGTTTTATCGTAAACAAAATTACAAAGTTTCATATAAAACCAACAATAGCATTGGAAAATTGATTAAAAAAAACAAATCAAAAATTCATAGAGATGAACGTACTGGTGTTTATAAACTCGACTGTAACGATTGTGAAAAATTCTATATAGGACGTACAATTAGAAATTTCTGAACTCGAATACACGAATAACAACGTAGCTATATCAAGAAGAAAACTGACTCTAATTATGCGTGCCATCTTATTCAAGAAAAACATACCTTTCATCATAATTATAAAATATTAGTTAGAAAATAGTCTCCACAAAATCAACTGTTGGGAATCGCTTTACATCAATAAATATAAAAATTCCGGAAACCTAGTTTACGCCCAGATTGAAGTAAACCCTTCTACTCTCCTTAATCTGTTCAATGTATCTACCTACTAATAGCTTTGAATGAATTGCTTATTGTTATTTAGTTTCTCTACGAACCCCTCTGTTATATTCTATTTTTCGTATAAATAGATTGTTTTGTAATACCATAATTTAGTACGAGATGAAGTCAATGTTATGACGAAACGCGTTTACTCAATAGATTTTTATTTCAACCTGTGAAAAGTTCGTTTTTTATTTCTTTATAAAGTTATGAATATGAACTTTCACCAAGTAAATGCCAATTCAATTCAATTAATATTTTTGTTATTTTGTACTTTTTAGTTCGTCATTGACAAAGCTCGATTTTTCGTTTTTCAAACTTTAATTTATTTTGCATTCGTCTTTTTTAAATATATGCAGGATCCTCCGACACTATAAATATTCAGGAGATTAGGAAGGTTTCCTAACAATTATTTTTTTTCAGAGTTAATTGACGCAAAAATTTAATTATTATTGTGTTGTCATTCACTTGCCAAGTTTCAAATCGATACGACAATTAGAGGAAGGTTGAAATCGACAACATGAGTTGTTCACATACTAAATGGCAACATATGTCGGGTAAGGAGTTAATTATCAAGCTTAACCGGAAGTATCGAAAATGTGTTCGTTGCCCGAAACATGTTGACAATTTGTATTATTCAATTTATAGTCAAACGTTAAGCCAAGTGGTTGTATTAATCATATTTCGCAGTGATTAGCGAAAGTTCAATATCAGTTAAGTAGTCTAAATATTGATTGCGTCACTGGAAGTAATAATTAGTGAGCATTAATGGGTTTTCAGTTACTTCCTTATATAAGTAAATCGCCAAAAAACTTGGTAACTATTTTGTGGAACGTAATCCAGCCATAGGTATGGTACGAGAGATGGTCCAAGTTGGCCACACCAGTGTACTTTTTCTTATGGGATCATTTGAAAAGTGTAATTTATATAAACCGGCCGAAGGTTTCGTACCATTGACTATGCACCCTTAAATTTTTATTTTATTTTAATTTCATTATTTATTATTAAAGTAAAAATACAACTGAGTATTTAGCGAATATTTCAAGTGCCTACCTGTTGCCATCATTTATATCGAGCAAAAAAGGGCAAAAAAATCACGTTAGTTATATGGGAGCCCCCCTTAAATATTTATTTTATTTTGTTTTCAGTAGATGTTATAGCGGCAACAGAAATACATAATTTGTGAAAATTTCAACTGTCTAACTATGGCAGCCTGGTGACAGACAGACGGACGAACAGACAGCGAAGTCTTAGTTATAAAGTCCCGTTTTTACACTTTGGGTGCGGAACCCTAAAAACGATCTCTTCAGAAATCTCTGGGCAGATAACACATGAAATGTTCAGAAAAACAAAGATTTAATTACAGTTTAGAAATCGTTTGCAAATTTAGACATCTAATTAATTAAATTATTTTGAAAACTTTTTCTTTACATTTGATACACCGACACGTGCAACAGCTAGTCCACACTTATTCCAACATAAAATTTGTACTCAAAAGATTTCGGTGCAGAAACGCATTTTACTCTATGGAACAATTTTTTTGTATGTGGAAAATCGACTATAGATAGGTATGTGAAAATTCTTTAAATTAAGTTTATAATATTCTATGATTATAATTAAAAGGGTAGTTTAGATAAATTACCTACTTGAAGCAATAAATAAATCATGGAGAGTTTTGTTTGTATATATTCGAAAAATTCAATGTTTCTTATTTATTAATTTTTTACTTGTTTTCAGGTTTTGATTTTTTGTTGTTGATGTGGTTCCATGTCTACATGGGTTTTTGTTGTCTGTAAATTGTATGTGATATGGCCCTGGAATCAATGGATATCTATCTATCTACCTATATATATATATATATATATATATATATATATATATATATATATATATATATATATATATATATATATATATATATAATTTCTGTTTCACCTATGAATAATGACTTGCGTACGACGCAATCAACGCAAGAATATCGAGATAGCGTCGAATTTGCACGTGCACGTATAACATCTCTCTCTTTTGGCAGACAGATATGTCTCATTGTAATAAGAAAGTAATAAATACCATCATTTTATATTCTTGTTATTATTACCGTAAACTAACCAGTCTTATAATATTAATATATAAATATATATATATAAATATATATAAAAATATATATATATATATATATATATATATATAGGTATATATATATATATATATATTATTTACATATATATGTATATAAATAAATAGACTACGAATTTCCAAATTAATTTCAGTTTTGTCTGTATATTCTTCCAAAATTTTTGGGAATCGTCGAACGATTATTATTCTCAATTCTGATCATATCTTATTTCGGTAATAATCGGTGGAAAAAATTTAATTGCAACGCATCGAGAAATTCTAGAATTCAGCAGGTGTAATATTGACCTAGTTTTTCACGTATACCTATCGTTCGAACGAGGGTGTCGTGCGGTTGATTATCTCATCTAATTTTAAACGATGCGGCAAAGAGAGTATATTTTGTGATGACTAATAACCAAGAACCTGAAACCAGCGTTCTAAAATTCAACCATATAATCAACGATTATTTATTACTTTGTAATGAGAATTAATTATATATAACACATAAAACGTAAGTGTTGTCTGGAATTCAATAATTGAATTAAAAGATGAAAATAAATAATAGTTTAAAAAAATGAAAAACACGATTTAGTAGAAAAGCCAACTAAAAATTATAAAATAATTTTCAATTCATATAATTCAAAAATAGTGTAATTAACAGAAAAAAATTATATTATTGTAGAAAACCTATGAAAACGTTGATTGCTTGGAGTCAATTGTTATAATATTTTAATGACAGATATTGGTGAAAGTAGTCATTATGGAAATAATCTTCAAGAGCACCCCAAGCATTTCTACAATAAAAGAAATTTTTTGGTTAATTACAATATTATTAATTCGAATTTATTGAAAATTATTTTCTACTTTTTAGTTAGTTTTTTAGCTTGTTTTTTAGTTTTTTAAATTTTTTATTTAGTTTAAATTTTTTTTAGTTCTGCTTACTACAAAAGCTTGTTTTTAATTTTTTTCTATTGTATTATTAATCTTAGCTTTCATAGTTTTAAAACGTTTTTAAACGCCTATTTGGCACGGGTATCGGATTTGGAAAATCGCTAATCCTGAAAGTCCTGATCAGGATAATGGGACAAACTATCTGAATTATTTGATAAGCGTGCAAAGTTTCAAATCAATCCGACGTTTTGAAGGGGGGTGAAAATCACGTTCAAATATTTCGGTACATAAATTACATACCAAGCTTCTAAAAGCATATTAATAAAGGCTTTTGAAACAAGCGACACAGCACGGAATTAACGAATCAAGTGTACAATTTGATTTTAAATAATGATGAATTAATTCGAATTGAATGAAATTACAGAGAAGGCTATGAAGGCGACATTCCTTTATGGAACGAAGTTCCTTATCGCATTTGGCGAATAAAAGTTAGGCCAAAAAACGTATAAACGTAATGACAACGTTGCTAGGCGCACGAGCACAGCTTAATTCGTATGTTTAACAATGGTGGAATTAATCTCATAACCTCTCTTATTCATTTAAGTAATTACTCTCAAACGTTGTTAATTCATAAATAAAGAATGAATTGTAAAGGTGATTCAGTAGATGATGAGGATAGCGATGATGAAGTCAGGTAAGAACCAGTATGATTGTACTCATTAAGTTCATATTTCTATAATATTTAATGATAAAATGTTTATTTTCAATCTTTAAACAATACTTTTATTGCAATTTTATTACTATTCCTTCTTTTTGGCCTTCCAATTAACCTCCAATGTTTTTCATGTACCTAATTACTATGAAACTTCTTTCAACCGGGTGTTCTAAGACACCTTCCTTCATATTGTATCCAATAAAATACATACTATTGTAGTGTATCGAAGGAAAGCAGTCAGCAAGAGTATCTTTTTCATCCGATTTAGACCTTCTAAACCACGATTTTCAAAAAAATTTTCATGTCTGATATATATATATATATATATATATATATATATATATATATATATATATATATATAGTAGTTAATACTACAGGGATTCTAACTTACAATGGCGGCCATCGAGGTGGGGGGACCTTTCCCCCCACCCCCAAGAATTTTTCTTGGGAATGTGGCTTAGCTAAAATGGAGATTCATTTGTCTTTGCTATTCAATCATTTGTTCCTTTATTCCAACGTTTCGGCTTCACACAGCCTTTTTTTTTGCACGCCATACGCGTATATAAAGTATAGTGGAAAGGTGGGTGAATAAGTAAACAAACATAAATATGAATTCATTCGGAATTTTGAGTATACGAGATTATTTAAACTAGTCCTTGAAAAAGGCTGTGTGACGCCGAAACGTTGGAATAAAGAAATAAATGATTAAATAGCAAAGACAAATGAATCTCCATTTTAGCTAATGCCCGCCACATACGCTACGGTAGACCGGAGCGTATGTGGGAATAGTATTTGCATTTTTTGTACGTACACAGACCTGCGCAGGTATACCTGCACAGGTTTCCTATCCGGTCTACCGTAGCGTATATGGCGGGCATAAGCCACATTCCCAAGAAAAATTCAAAAATTATCACATACATATTTCTGGCTTAAGAATAAAGATTTTAATATATATATATATATATATTTTTTTTTTTTCCCGGTACATATTGGCATATCTCCAGCGGCTCCCATTCAGTCAAATGAGCTGAAAGTTAGTACATGGGATTTTTCGCGTTGGAGAACGAAATTATCGCCGCTATTTTTCTTTTTTCGTGGTTTTCGAAAAATTACTGAATTCCACGGCTTCTGCATATTGAGTTAGAGGGTTGAAATTCGATACGTACATTGAGTTCATTTTGACTTAAAATCCTTTTTTGGTTTCAACTCTTTTTCTCAACCGCAACACCATTTCGTGGTGATTATTCCGTTCGAATTGTATCTCGATCTGCCATCAGTATCCGATGTACTTCGCGACTTTCCTTTCAAAATAGAGAGTTGAAATTTTGTACGTAGATTATTTTGATGTTGAGATACGCTTCTTCGTTGGTTTCAACTTTTTTCTTCTACCATGATGCATTTCGCAATTCTATCCGTTAGAATCGCATTTCGACGCGATGCATTTCGCGCGAAAAATACGACCTCTGCTGCTCACGCATTTTTCAACTATGTTCTAGCTTTAACTTGCACTTTACCGGAGAGAAAATATGATCTTAGCACCGTACAACTCAAATACAAATGAGTTGGTTACATTTTCATAGGTATCGATGTAGGAATTCAATATTTCTATAAAATGATCGATAATATTCCATAATGACCGAAAATTTTACATACGCAATAGATTTCAATGGCAAGTAGAATGGTCGCTCCAAAATTTTTAAGACCTCCAGCATCAGTATCGCCACGAGCATCGCTCCAGATTACAAATCTGCTCTAATTCCACCCCTGCGAGCGGCAAATTCTCTCAGTTTCGCCAATTCGTCGAGACACAAACCGGGATATCGCAAGGGGAGCGCTTTCGGGCCGCGTTAACTAGGAGGGGGCACACGAGCCGGCAGGACGGGGTGAAAGGGGGAGGTTTGAGGTCAAACGTCATCGATCCCCGGAATCGCCCCCTGCCTCCGGAGCTGCGGCTCTCGTCGATGTTTGCTCCCAGTTCCAGAGTTATTCCCGAATAAGGTAACTACCGCCCCAACCCCCCAGGCAGTTCCCGGATGCCGCTGCGTTTATCTGTTTTGTCTAACTTCAGTCGGGTCGGCCAAGTTTTGATATGGTTGCGGATTGTTGCGGCCATGGATGATGAATGACGGGATTGGATTATCTGTTATCCGCTTTAATAGTTCGAGAAGTTCTGTTTCTTCGGTACAGATTAAGCAATATGAGATGCAGTAAAAGGGAGTTTAGGGAATTTTGATCGTAATTGAGTCAACGATATATGACATACATACATACATTATATATATATATATATATATATATATATATATATATATATATATATATATATATATATATATATATATATATATATATATATATAAGTAGAGCAGAATTATCGGTATAGCCCGCTTATATGGAAGCAGCCGTTGACACGTGTTTCGGACTCTTTGGTCCTCATCAGAACGGCGTAGCCAAGCATTGGATTGAAAACTTGGAGATGAAAATAGCACAACAAACGAAATCCCCTGCAACGGAAGACAATCACACATTTGTGGCTTATTGTTTGAACTCTCCGGTTTGGGAGATTTGGTCAAACTTTGCCACGGAGGCGATTAATGCCATCCGCGAGATCTCAGACCGAGTAAATGAACAACAACAAAGAAATGAGTCGCGGGAAAATATTAAACAAGTAGAGCAGAATTATCGGTATAGCCGGAACTCTCCAAACCGGAGAGTTCAAACAATAAGCCACAAATGTGTGATTGTCTTTCGTTGCAGGGGATTTCGTTTGTTGTGCTATTTTCATCTCCAAGTTTTCAATCCAATGCTTGGCTACGCCGTTCTGATGAGGACCAAAGAGTCCGAAACACGTGTCAACGGCTGCTTCCATATAAGCAGGCTATACCGATAATTCTGCTCTACTTGTTTAATATTTTCCCGCGACTCATTTCTTTGTTGTTATATATATACAGTGCAATCCACATGTAATGAACTCGAGGGGACCAAGAAATATAGTTCATTATAACCGAGTGCGTCCATCTTATGAGAATGAAATGAATATTTGAAAATATGTATGTATCCATGAAATAATAGAACAAAAATATGTTTCTTAATGAGCAATATAATCTTTCAAGGACATTTAGGATAGTAAATATTGTTTCTGAAATTATTTTGTTTATGTACCTATGCCAAAAAATTTTGAGTTTTTAATATGAGAATAAAATCTTGCTATTGCATCAGAAAACATCCTGAGGATAGAAAACCCGCTTATGATAGATAGGTTAGACCAATTTTGGTCCATTCAAAGGAAGGTTCCATTATGAACGAGTCCATCTTGCTCGAGGATTTGCCGTGACTTGAAAATTAGTTCATTACATGGAGGAGCCCATTGTAAGTGTATTATATACCTATATATATATATATATATATATATATATATATATATATATATATATATATATATATATATATATATATATATATATATATATATATATATATAGTACGTTTTTCTTTTTTGCTGATCCCACTATTGCTATCTCGGAAACGGAGAGACAGACATCGGTTAAATTGGACAAGTTGTCTATTTAGAGTATTATTGAAATTAATAGCTGAATTTGTTGCAACAGTGGCTACTAAAATTGATGAAAAAACTAGAGGCCCATATTTGAAAAAATGAAGTTTATCAAGAGATTATTATATATATATATATATATATATATATATATATATATATATTATATATATGTGTATATATATATATATATATATATATATTATATATATATATATATATATATATATATATATATATATATATATATATATATATATATATATATATATTGAAAGATTGAACGATGTTTGAAAGACTCAGAGATTTTTCGGATGAGAAAAATGGTACGAGGGGTGAGTTAGTTCATCCAGAATGTCATGAGGCATGCAACTGCACCAAGGGGTGTGTAACTTGAACCATAGAGCACTTGGAGTTGTACAGAAAGAAAACAGACGAGATCAAAAAAAAAAATGAATGAGCAACCTTCATTTCGTACTTAAAATATCTTTTGATTTAAATATTTTTTCGATCGACATTAATGATCCATACGCATCTACCCCTAATATTTAAAAGGAATCTTCGCTCTATCAGCAAACTTCCGGATAACGGAATTGAATAGAGAACAGCTGTTAAACAATTTCTCCAAGCGCCGAGGCGGAGTCTTTTTATTGGCTTTAATGAAATGTCCATCGGATAATTAATCGATGGCGTGCTTGGAATAGGGCAAACCATTTCCCTTGTTCATGTTCAAGTACAACAATATGTTCGATGATCCGCGAGAATAATGAAGATATCGACCATGAAAATGTTTATTTCAAAATTTTATACACGTATATATATATATATATATATATATATATATATATATATATATATATATATATATATATATATTATATAACAATTAGAAATATGTTGATTAACTCCGAGTCAAGTAAGCTGCACTGAGAGATCTGATAAGATCGAAACAATTCTATGCAGATCTTGAGTCGGAGTGACGTGAAATTTTCTATAAATCACTGTTGCTTTGTGAATGCTGATTTCGAGTCGCAGAATACAGCTCCATTGGGGTATTTCTTGATAATTTTTTTGTAGAATTTTCTTTCTTCACTTTCGGTGAAATATATAATTACCCCTGCTGTATATATTCAATATCTGATATCCATCACCCCAATATTTAATTTCTTGTTGTAATCGTTTTCCTCACAAATATTTATATAAACTGAGATACCAAGATTGCAGTATTCAAATCTATCTGATGAAGCCACCGCGTGGAGAAACACCGCGTCATAGATTCAATTACAGTAATCGCTAAAATCAAAATTGCGTTTTTATAATGATATTGTTATAGATTTCAACCAATTAACATAAGTTCAATAGTTATTTATGTACCAAGTGCGTTATATACGCACGTTGTGCATACAAGATTTTATTTTTCACGGAAAAATTATTTTATTATTATGAAAAATCGATTATAAAATCGGTTCATTGCTCCTATGCTTTCCATTTTCCTTCTCATAAGGCATGTCATTTGTTGATATTTTGACGTTTGTTAATATTTTTGTCATCATATTTAGTGAATGTCATTGCTGCTTTCTTTGTGTAGTCTTATATAAATAATGGATATGAAAATGAATTAACCCAAGAATATCATAGAAAATGCAGCCAAAGCTGCGAATAATTCATTGCCGGAGAAATCCAGTCGTATACGACAAGGATAATGAAGTATTTAATCAATGGAAGTTGCTTCACTACTCCTCGTACAATGAGCGGGCGTTATGATCCATAATGCCCGCTCATAACGCCCTAGGGCATAATGAGTGTATTTATAGCAACCGTATCTAAGGTAAAATCAACAAATAATATACAAGTGAAAAATAAAATATTATTGTAGTCAAATAGGTGGCTAACAAATGTGAAATTGTTTCCTTTTAAAACCTTATAACACGTAAGATAAGATAACCTCTACAATGATCAGGGTGTTTTTTTACACGTTATTAAAATGGCCACTCGACGATGAATCAATGGCGCGTTCTGTGGAGGGGGCTGGCTATCGATTTCCCCTTTGTCACAAGGGCTCAACGATGAGCCCGATCCAATGCCGAAAACTTTCCAAGTGCTCATTACGGCCAACTTCGGAATTAACCGAAACGTCACCTACGAGATTGAGATAGATAGATAGATGCTGAGAGAGAGAGATAGAGAAGGGACAGTTAAGGAAGTTTAAATTGTGTTCTACGTGAAAACTTTTAAATTCGTTAAAAATTTATACCGGCAGCTCGAGCAAAGTTATAAATCCGCAAGTTTTCCCGAGCCGACGCAGCGCGAAAAAAGTTTAATTGTTTTGCCAAACAGAAAAAAAAGGGTAGAAACGAACACGCGCGTATCGTTAAAGATGCACTTCGAAATCGGACGCATTCATCTACCGGCTGAGGCTTGCCAACGCGAATTTGAATTATGGGAATTGGGAGGCTTTGGGGATTTATCGTCATGAATTTTCGGGATTTATTTTGGCGTAGGGTGAGGGCTGAATTAGTTTTGGATTATAAAGCCTTCGAATATTTCGTTATTTTTCGGTGGCCCCAGAATGAATGAGTCGAAAAGTTTTCGTATCTTTTGAATTTAATAAATTTGGTGAATCGGTTACGAATTGCTTGGAAGGTCAGGAAAAAATTGAGGAATGTCGGTATGAACCGATATATATATATATATATATATATATATATATATATATATATATATATATATATACCTATATATACATATATATATATATATATATATATATATATATATATATATATATATATATATATATATATATATATATATATATATATATATATATATACATATATATACATATATATATATATATATATATATATATATATATATATTATCATATATATATATATATATATATATATATATATATATATATATATATATATATATATACATATATATATATATATATATATATATATATACATATATATATATATATATATATATATATATATATATATATATATATATATATATATATATATATATATATATATATATATATTATATATATATATATTTTTCATATATATATAATATATATATATTATATATAATATATTTATTATATATATATATATATATATATATATATATATATATATATATATATATATATATATATATTGGGTGTGCGGTCTGTTATATATAAAAGAAAACTCTACTTTTCCTAGCTACTCAATATTTCGTCAAACTTTATTGACATCATCAGGAGTCTACTGTGGCTTAAACAGAGAATCACACAGCACAGGAGTGATTGTCGATTGGGTAAAAATTCTTGTGCTGTAGTGGATCATTATATAAAAACAGGCCATAACTTTGATTATAATAATGTCAGTGTTTTGAAAACAGAGTATAATTATGGAAACCGTTTATTCCTGGAAATGTGTTGCATAAAGAAGGATAAGAACACTATTAATTTTAAGTCCGATACAGGTCAGTTAAGCAGCATTTACAGTAATATTTTAAAATTGGCTAAATAGAAGGAAAAAAAAAAAAAACTTTATTATTTCATACCCTGATTGTACAGTCAAAGTTAACATGTCGTCGTAAACTTTTTTGGTTCATTTAGTTTGAAAATGAATTAATAAAATCACCACATATTTGTGTTATCTCTATGAGAATGAATAAAAAAATTAGACCAGTTGTTAGGGAGATTTGTTCCCATTGTGTGATCAGTACTGTTTAACATGTCGATGTGATGCCTTGTGTGTTTGAATTTTACTCTAACCTGTAAGTTGTTTTTGGTTTGTAGTCTTGTATTATTTTTGTGTTGTTTTCAATATTCACAGTAGATTTCCAGACGATGTCAATAAAGTTTGACAAAATATTGAGTATCTAAGAAAAGTAGAGTTTTCTTTCATATATAACATACCGCACACTTGATAAACTTTCTCACTATTTCATACCATACGGTCGATATCTTTCTATACTATATATAAATATTATATATATATATATATATATATATATATATATATCTTTATATATTATATATATTTATTTTTTTTTTCTTCCTTTTTAATGATAATTTTTTCTGTTCTACCATCTAGAAAGAAATGTTAGTAAAATTTTGAATACTTCATAAAATTTGTTTAAATTGAACTATTACTAAGTCTACAACTTTTTGTCTAACTACAAAAACCATCATAAGAAAACTTTTTTGTCAAACTAAAAATATCAATTAATTAATAAGTTGACAATGTTAATCTTTGGCTCCAGAACAAAGCGCTCATGTATCTCTGCCCGATAAAGTGATAGTGTACACCTCTCCACTAGGTTATTATTAAAATTACACCCACTATTCATTACTTTTTACATCTTACACACATTTTCCGGGACATCTTATAAAACCGGGCGGCACACCGGGACAAAAGCAAAATACCGGGACTATCCCGGTCAACTGCGACGTATGGCAAGCCTATATATATATATATATATATATATATATATATTTATATATATATATATATATATATATATATATGGACGCCGGCAAGGGGAAGGTCAAATCGGGCATTTGTCCCCCTGGATTGAGAAAAAACAAGTTAAATTACAACAAAATCGAAATTATTCATTAATTTTTCAAAAAATATAAAATATTAAATCATGTTGTCAATACAAATACACAACCAGAGAACAAACTTAAAATATCAACATATTTTTTCAAGTTATTTATTCTTGGAACAATAACTGCACCCTTCTGGGGCGAAGCCCGTATTTATTAATTACAGCATCAATAAGTCCGGAAAGTCTATCATGATTCATAGTCGATCTTAGCCATGTCTTGACTCTTCTTAATGTGCTGAAGGACCTCTCAACGGTACAGGTTGTGGCTGCAAGAATTAATCGAATTTTGATTGCTTCCGTTGAAGAGGGCATATTGCTTAATTAAAATTTATGCAGGTAGATATATTTTAATTTTTCGATTTCTGGAGGAGTAAGTTCAGACACCTTCCACGTCTCTTTTTTATAACTTTCTGTCAGAGGCACCAACCTGGTATGTTTGTGCCTCTGACAGAAAGTTATAAAAAAACCAGCGTAAAAGTCTTGAATAGCAGCAACTACGCCAAAAAAAATTCCAAATACAAGCTCCGCATGATTTCTGGATGAAGTTCATATAGGTTGTATCCTTTCGAATTTTTTCTGAAAATCGATCTTCTAGATGCTCAAGTAGAGCTTCTAGATATGGAATGAAAATTCCTCTTCGATAGTATTCGCCCAATAACTTTGATGGATGATTTTCTCGGTGAATCTGTTTTGATGCTAGGCGTGGCATCACAAACTCAGACCCCAACTTTCCGGCCTCCTCTTCTGTTATTTCTGGATTATTTTCAAATTCTGTTTTGCAGTATTCTCTATGCTACCTGATGATGTTATTCATAAAATAGATTTCGCTATTAGATATTACCAAGCTAACCCAGCAGGCATATATCACGTTCAGTATTTTTTAAAACAAAAATCAATAATTATAATTTAATTAGTTTTTTTTAGGTATGAACAGACTAATACAAAAACTGATTAAAACTAGCATTAGAAACAAATTAAAAAAAGTAATTTTCGCCAGCGGTGCTTAACCAGGAAGACACCCCCGGGCCCCCGTGTCTTGCCCCCCTCCCCCTGTCCTACTGGCTGGCGGCGCCCATGTGTATATATATATATATATATATATATATATATATATATATATATATATATATATATAGATATATATATATATCATCATCATCATATGCAGCTATGGTCTACCGTTAAGTACGGTGCAGCCTCCTCGCATATCCTTCCTTCATTACTGCCCATGTATTACGTTGTTGAGCAGCTTGATACCACTTTGTTCCTGCTTCTTTCCTGATATCATAATTCCATCTTATATTGGGGCGCCTCTTTGGCCTTTTGAGGCCTCTTGGGTACCACTGTGTTGTCCTTATGGTCCATCTATTGTCGGTCCTTCTCGCTAGGTGCCCTGCCCATTGCCATTTGACGGATTTTATTCTGTGGATGACGTCTATTACCTGGGTCTTTCCTCTAATCCACTCTATTGTCTTACGGTCCCTCTTTGTTATGCCGAGCATACACCGCTCCATAGACCTTTGTGCAACCTGGAGTTTCCTAATGAACTCTTGCTTTAGTGCCCAGGTTTCACAGCCGTACGTCATGACTGGTATTACGAGTATCAGCTGATCGAAGGCTCGCTTCTTTAGGCGGAGTGGCATTCTTGATTTAAAGATGATTGAATTTTGTCCGAATGCTTTCCATGCCAATTTTATTCTTCTGTTGATTTCCGGAAGTAGTGAACAAGACTTATGTATTAATTGTCCCAGGTATATGTATTCGTCCACTACTTCAAGTATGGTATCGCTGACCGTGATATCGTGATTTTCTACCATTTCATTGTACATGACTTTCGTTTTGTTCAAGTTCATCTTTAGGCCTACTTCATTGCTCACTATGTTAACCCTAGCATGAGTCATATATATATATATATATATATATATATATATATATATATATATCTAAATTCATATATATATATATATATATATATATACTATATTTTTATATATATATATATACAAATATAGATATATATATATATATATATATATATATATATATATATATATGTAAACCTTGATTGAAAGAACTAATTAATTCAATGAAATATATTTACTTTTCATCTGAAACTGATTGATTTAGAAAATGTTTAATCAACATAGATTTCAGAAACTCATTAACAATATAGAAGCATTAATAATGTTTGTAAACAACATTTAGATGATTTCAATTCCGAATGTGTAAAACATTCGTGTAAAATATTGATTATCGAAGGACTAGAGTTTAATCTTACGCTCAAAGTTGACTTATATTCGATAGGTCAATAGTTGAATATAAAATAGTTATTTATGTACCAAGTGCGTTATACACGCCAATCGGGCGTTAGGATTTAGTAACGCACGTGGTGCATACAAGGTTTTATTTTTCACGAAAAAATTATTTTATTATAATGAAAAATCGATTTAAAATCGGTTCATTGCTCCTATACTTTCCATTTTCCTACTCATAGTAGGCATGTCATTTGATGATATTTTGACGTTTGTGAAAATGCCCGCTCATAACGGCCTAGGGCATAATGAGTGTATTTATAGCAACCGTATCTAAGGTAAAATCAACAAATAAGGTAAACGCACCAGTTGTCGACACTGTACCTGTAGTCGACACCCATTGTAATTATTGGAAAAAATAACGTAACCGTAGCAAACATCGGCTTCCCGAAATAACCAATGATAGCTCCGACTTTTCAGTGCACATTGCCATAATTATGCCATGGAAACTCACTAACATACAAGAATACAATTGAAGTTTTTCCAGCAACCTCGACTTTTCCCGCCAATAACCAGTGTTTGTTAAGATGTAGGTTAAGAAAAGCTAATTTTGTTGTGGTGTTGTTTAACGGTATTTTTTGACTAAACATGTTTTTCTTGTGTTCTATCAACTAAGAAACCTTCGAAGCTGCAGCCCAGGTAAGTATATTGTGGTTTTATAAGTTTTTGATATATTTTTTGGCATGTGTCGAGTACTGGTACACGAAAAGTGCTATGTTCCTATAGTAGACAGGGGTGTCGAGAAAAGGAACATTTTTATAAGCTAATAACTCAGTGTGGTTTGAACGTTCAGTTCATTTGATACAGATATGTATACGTAACTTTACTGTACGATAACTAGATCCAATATTCGTCACCCCATGTCGACTATTGGAACGGAGTGTGATCTTTGGTGTGGATCACACTCCGTTCCAATAGTCGACATGGGTGACGAATATTGGATCTAGTTATCGTACAGGTGTGGTAATCTCCTATAGTCGACACGGTTTTCGAGGAAAAGAAAATATTTATGTGAAAAGAGCCCAATGTAACTGTAATGGTTTATTCATTCAACACGGATCAGAACAAATAACATTTGCCTTTTTTATTATCGCCTTTCGAACTAGCTTTGCTGTGTCCAGAAAATTCTTCACAGCCAAAAAACGAAAGAGAGAAATTCTACCTGCTGTGGTAGAGTAATATAAAAGAAAAGAATGTAAGGAACAAGAAGAAGAAAGGCGTAAAGAAGAAAGGAAAAAAGCAAGAGATGCCAAGAAGGAGTTAGCACACAACAGAAGAAACTTAAGTTGATAAAGACGAAACAACCATTGCCACCAGAGTCGTCTTCTTAGGATTCAGACAGGATATCATACCGAGAATCAGAAGATTCTGACTGGGAAGAGGTGTATTCTGAATATACTAGCTTTGAAGACTTGATGAAGCAAGGAAGTTTTATATTATCGGAGTTTGAGAGTGGCAAAAGGAATGCGTCTGTATTCATATACTTATGTATTATTCAAGCATTTGTTTTACGTGGAAACATATTAGTTATGGGTTGAAAAACTTTGACAGTCGAAGAAAGGAATTTGTAGCTGTTTCATATATTTCATTAGATCAGATAATCAGTAAAGTCGAGACTCCAGAACTGACTACACTTGGGGAAAGGGCCAGCTAACGATTTCTCAATGCCTTAGCAATTAATGAACTAAAAAAGTGACTAAAGAAAGTTTTTGTTCTTAAAATCTTTCTATTTCATTTTACCTATAAGATATTTAATTCTCAAATGTGTTGAATAATTTATTACTGTTTTCTGCTTTCACAACATGCATTTTTCTTGTCTGGTAGTTTCCCATGATGAAAAGTGATATTATTTACATGTGTCGACTACTGGAGCATTTACAGTGTCAAGAACTGGAACATCCTTAATTTAGCGTGTCGAGCTTAGGGACATTTGCAGATATTTACAAAAAAATCTATTTTTTTCTTATTTGGTTAAAAATCATCCCAATTTCTGATTCGACGTGAAGCCTAAACTATAAACATCCGGTAGGCATGGTAGTTTTGATATGAACTTCAATTCACTGGAATCTGTGCCAGAATAACTGATTTTTTTTTCTTAACGTGTCGACAACTGGTGCTTTTACCTGAATATATACATTATTCATAAATAAACACTAGTTTCATAGGAATAAGACAATTTTTGAGAATGTATCTCGATGGAAATAAAGTATGGTGGATTAATTTTGGTCAGATTTCCTTTCCTGAATACTTTGTACTTAGCATAAGTTGGAGAAATTTACGGTAATTTTCTTGTTACATGAAAGATGTATCATTTTATTTGGAACGAAGTTCCTTTACACAGCTTGCGGTAGGAGTTAGCTGGTAGCAATCGTCACGTAATGATTGACGGTTTATATAGGACTTCATCCGAGTACAACAGATGTTTGTTAATGTTTGTTTTTTAAAATTTCTTTTAAGGGGTTGATGGGACACAGGCGAGTATTCCATCATCTACCCTCATAGGTTCGTAAGCTAGTACATCACCCAGCAGATCATAGTACACGTAGATATATATATATATATATATATATATATATATATATATATATATATATATATATATATATATATAATTTAAATTGCAATTCTGGACAATCACAACATCCATATCTTATCCGGGATTCGAACCCGGTGCCGTCTGTGCTCTAGACAATTTTCTAACCATCTGGACCACAGACAGTTGATGTTGTTAATGTTAGAGAGATTTTAAGCCCCTTATTTATTCACCTTTCTTCCATTATGGTTATTGTGCGCATGCGCAATGAATTCTTGCTTGTTCGTTAACGTTATTAACGATAACCTATTCCGTTACTTACGGAAAAATAAAGATCCATGTTATGGTTATGTTTATCATTGTGCGTTACAGCACCGTTGCCGCACCTTCCAGCTTTTCTAGCATTAAATACATTTGACATAGGAGACGTACGTGCTCATTAAAATATATAACATAAAAGTATCAACAAAAAGCCCTAAACCTAGTGTGAATTTGTTATAATTTTTGTATTATATCGTTATAATATTCAGAGTTCAAATACAAAGCCTGATATTTTTGCGATGTCGTGATTGTAAAATTTTAATTGAGTATCTGGCAACGTGTAAAAAGTAATGGCGTTTGATAACATAACCCAACTTCTAGACCTTATTAAGTCCGCATCACGGTTTCTTCTATTTATAATATTCAACAAATCATCCTCCATTTCAAAAATTATATATAAAATAAACTAAACACCAGATATTTTGAGGTTAGGAAAACCAATCACCTGTCACCTGTCAATATATGAAGTTTAAAGTAGGGGCTTAAAATAACTTAGTTTAATCGTCGTGGTTATGGTTAGCAAAAATAACCATAACATCGCCGTAATAAGATTTTTTAAGGGGCTTAAAATCTCTCTAATATCTGCACGCTGTTAAAGATAATATTGAAATAGGGCGTGATTAAGTCATTGACGAGACGAACAAAACTGGTCATTCTCTTTCCTGATATCAATGACAATGCGAACTCGTGAATTTTTTAAATATAGCGATTTCTAGGAAGTTTTGCGAGCATAACTATAAAACTAGAATATATTAATAGTAAAAATTTATATATATTTTTTTGATTTGAATCATACGTTAGTTATATTGTCTTATCATTACAATTTTACAATGAAGTTTCGAGAAATGGAAATATGTCTAATATGAACTTCATATGATGAGCGTCAAAAAGAGTATCGAAAAAAAAACCGAAAAACATTAATAGAGTGTGAAGAATAGCTTCGTTTCCAGACCGCACGAGTTTTTTCCGTAATTACTATGCAAAATAATATATTTATACTTTCACTCTGATCAAACAAATCAACAAGTCACTCACTTCAACATTATTTAAAATAACTGAAATAAAGTGCGTATGTAAAAAATATTTAAAAAACGTATCTGCCCCTAAGAAGAATTGTAAATACGCTGAGCATAAAAATAGAAAAGGTAGACAAATTGGAAAGAAGACAATAGACCGAAGTGTATCTTAGTAAGTATCGTTTAAAGTTTAAGCGAACATCATGGAATTAATCAACTTTTTATTTATATATACCTAATGTATTGAAGAATATTGGTCTTGCTAAGTATAAGGTATGCTACCGTTAACATAAAAGTGAGTGGAAGAGAAAAAAAAAGGAAACACACGTGTTTCATTCCTCCCTGAAGTATGTGTCAGGGAGGCGGGAAGCTTGAGTTAGGGATTAACTCCTTCAGCCAGATCAGAGGATACACTTGTATGTACAAGTGCATTAAGGAAAGGTGAGACGGGATATTAATGGAACATGGGAAGTGTGGGTAGGGTTCAGAGGATTAATACTGGCCCAGCATTCGCCTTATAAATTTGCAAGCAGTGACTTACATTACCACGAGGAAACCTCTGAGAAAAACTCATGGCAGACCAGTCGGCCCCGGGGTTTGAACCCCAAGACCTCCCAAATACTAGACAGCGTACCTAAGAGTGGAAGAGACATCAAGCTCATATTATATGCATTTTATGCCCAGTCTTTCACTGCATTTCGAAAATCAGAAGCGAATAAAGAAACTGAACAAAATAAACAATACATTTCCCATTAACTTATTATTCTATTTGATGTTCTATTTATTCAATTTTCCTATACGTTCCATAACTCCTAAGGTAATGGAATTTCGACAGACGACTAGTCACTACTCCACATTGTCTACCAACTCCAAATTAATTTCATAGTTCCTCACTAAAAATAACAAGAAATCTTAATTTCTGTCTTCCATTTTCCATCGTTCTAGTCTAGACAGAGGCTTTATCGGACAAAATGTCACTACTTAGATAACTACTTATAACAAAGATAATATGATATGAAAGAGGTATTTATGTTTGCATGCTTTCACGTATTATTACGAACAGATTCATACAGTAGACGCGAGAACTTCCAGCTATGTGTATAAATCAGTAGTTTGTTATCAAAAGAATATTTAAATCGAAGAATATCTGAAGTACGAAACAAAAGTTTCTCAGAAAAAAATTTATTTTCTCTTCTAAGTAGTTTTCTTTTTGTACAACTCAAATTGCCCTAGTTATAAATGACGAAAAAAGATCTGGACGTTTCAAAGTTCTCAGCAGTAAATCAGGAGCTCATAGACTTACATACTTACACCCCTTGGTGTAGTGCCTTTAGACATTCTTGGCCCACCCCTTGTATTATTTCATCATCCATAATCTATCTTACTCTTTAAAAATAAAATTTCAACCAATGTCGACCAAGATGGAGCCACACTAAGTGGGCATAACTCAAAAACGGGCTGTAGGGCAACATATGAGGAACTTCGATGGGCAACCTTCAAGTTTCTGGATTGCGTCCTGATAAAATGAAGCACTTCCCTTGTTAATGATACGTGACTCCACTGACAAAAAAGCAAGGAACTTCGGCTTATTTACCTTCAAGAATCGAAATTTCTAGTTTTACATTCTAGAAAACACAATAACATTTGAATTCAATTAGGAAAAAACTGAAATATTCGAGAGAAATCCTCATCATACTCACACACATAAATGTGTGCCAAGCTCCAAGTCTAGGTTGTGTCATGATAAAATACAAAGCATTTTTCTTTATAAGTACGATTTAGGCCACTGGACTGACCTAAGTGACTTGGCGGCCAAGCGGTTAATTTTCCGTCCATCTAGAAGCCATGCTCAATCTAACAATACCAAAAACTTGTGTGACAGAGATATTTACCCTTTGGAGGGGTCTCCACCTTCAGGGAAGGTTCGGACCATCAAGTCTGACAGATCAATGGAGAGTTCTTACTTTATCTATCCAACAGTGTATACACCATAAGGCATCTCTTTGGAGCCACAGGGGACAGATAAGTGATTTTGTGGTTGTTTCGAAAGCGAAGAACTACTCTCTAAAACTGTAAGTTCAATAAACCAGTCTACCTACTAGAGATTAGTTGTTTGGTGTAACTCGATTACTATAGCAGGGGAAGCCAACTTTTCCATATATCTAATTTTTATCACGAAAATGCGATAGACTCGTCATAATTGTAGTCAAAGCATGGGAATACATAGTTCATGTTTCAATGACATATAGCCTCATAAAAAAAATTGATAAATTCACGGGTTCATTCCGTAAAAGATGAACTTCATATAGAAGATTTTAATTTCTCGATTTTTTCTTAGGTGATGAAAATTTAACATGGAAAACATATAGAAGATTTTCAGAATTATTTAGCACCCATCTATCAATAGTTTGTGTTCTTCTAAGGATAGGTAATCTCATATTGAGGAGGTAGAGTTAGAGGTCGCGGTACTTCGAGGTAACGCAAATACATTGTGTAGGAGCGCGCATAGTGAGAAGGTCGAATTAGAAGTCTACCTTGCGGCTATACCAGAAGGTCCTGCGCGTCCAGCTTTGAAGACAAACAAGTTTTTTTTTTCGCGCGGTGCTTCTCCGTGATTGGTGCTCAAAGCCTTTACCATATCCTGCCGCTTACCACTCCGTCATAACCACTCGAACGACGACATTAAGAAATTTGTGTATTTTAACTGTTCAAAATTTGATTACAGTGTTGGTTAGACTTGTGAAAAACTGTGTACGGTAGTGAAATGAAGGAGAATTTAATTATCGCGGTGCAAAGTCGTCTAGCACTCTGGGACAAAAGGCAAAAAAGCAACACAATCTCCTCACATGCTGACGGCATGTCGTCACTATCCTCACTACTGTCGCTTAACATTGTAAAAACAACATAGTGGAAGACTGGCTCTAAAGACGTGGAAAAACAGCCCGCTAAACTTCCTCAGTATGCGATACTTCCTCTACCTCCTCACTATTCCGTTGCCCTTACTGAAACACATCCTGCAGATATCTATCTACGTACGTTAAAAACAACATGACGAACTGGCCAAAGAAGAGGTCCAGAAGAATTAAAATAATGTGAAGAAATACTAACAATATCTATTGTTACAAATTTACTCAAAAAAACCGATTTATACGGACAAAACGTTGTTTATTTTGGTATTTAGATCCGAAACAAAAATAAATATATTGGCTACATTCTGGTGATACTGATGTCTAAAATATTCAAATTTTCTGGCCTGCAAAACATTGAATGTAAAATCATAACTTCATTTCCTTTTGATTTTTGATGCAGTGAAACACTTAGGTCTGAAATTTTTTGTTCTGATGCTTTCAAACCGGACTCTTTTTTTTTAAAGGAAATTATATCAATTCCATTTCATTTCTACTAAAATCTTGAAATCCTAGTTCACAATCTTGACCTTTTCAATATTTTTACACAACATCATATAAGTAAACACTTGGTTTATAAATAAACTATGTTCCTTTTTCTTGAATTTCCTGCTTATTTGCTTCGACGACTTGTTTTTACAGCAATTGATAGTTTGATTTAAATAAGGATTAAATTTGAAGGTTCATAGATGACGAAGCCAAATTGTACGGGGGTCGGGCGGTGTGAGAGGGTACACGTCCCACCTCTTTAAAAAAAAATTGAAGGAATCAGTTGATTTAAATCGTTGGAACTTTGCTTCTTGTAATATGCAATTTCAAATTTCGACTAAAAAAAAATCAGGGCACGGCTAGCCTTAGCTCTTACGCATTCACATAGCCGAAAACATATCGGCCCCTACACACGGACGTTGATGTCTTATCACTTCAACTTGCATCCAAGAACGTGCAACCAATAACATTAATGTGGATGCAAAAATACCCACGTTTTTGAATGCACACTCCGGATGAAGGCCGCGTTGATGTTTTCTGAATCGCTTGAATTTTGGATGCGCATTCAACGAACACGTACAGGTGTGAACGTGTGGATGCGATTTCACGTTATATTGATTGTACATTCTTGGATGCACGTTGATGTATCAAGACAAAACAGAAGTTTTGTACGTACGTGTGTATGCAATCAGGTTGCGCGTTTTTGGATGCACGTCGATGTATTAATCCATCGACGTCCGTGCGTAGCCCGCAAAAGTCTGCTAGTCTAATGTTATGCGAAATTCTCTATCGCGTCTAACTGACGGCAGATTCATTCAAATCGTCCTAAGAATTCGCCTGTCGTATTTACCTGCGTATAACGTGCGGTTTATCGATAATTAAAATAGCGCCCGACACGCTCTGCCATAAAAACAGACAGACGATACATTTCAAAAGCCGAAACGCACGTTCGCGCCCACTCTACGTCGTAATAACGCCAGTTAAAATTGACGACAATTTTTTATTTTCGCGCGTTAATTTACGAACGATACACACTCGTCGAGCGGGCGCATCTATTCTATAAATATCCTGAACGCTCTTTGCGGTGTTATTACTCACAGAGATACTTCGGCTCCTATTTTAGGTCTCCGATAAATCGCCGATAGACAGAGAGGTGTCATCGATTTCGCTCAATTTATGCGCGCCCGTGACACGCACTCTGTTTACGCTTCGTATGGATCACGTTGAGGTAAACGTTTGTGCGCGCTTCGTAGGGATCACTTCGAAGGAAACGTCTTATTTAGGCCTGGTATACATATCCGACTTTTTAAGTTACAGGGTCGCACTTGCGGTCTGAGGTACAAAGTATCAGAAGGGAGAATACACACATTTCGCCGTCCCGTTGTGGCACCGCAACTGCCAACCCGCGGTCGGCCGTGCACACGCCACACACGGTGCACACACCAGGGTGTTCACTAGAGTTCGGACAATGGCGGATAGGGAATTGGACGTTGAGTTCTTCATTGAAGTAATTAAAAATACCCAGTAATATGGAATGTAAACGATGAAAATTACCACGATCGAACGAACAAGAGAGCAGCAGGGTCAAATATTTGTGGTTTGTTCAGCGAGAATTTTCTTGAAGTCTTAAATATGTGTAGGGATGTACCCAATAACGTCTAATAACAATGGTCACTGAGTTACTTGACAAAAATTATCGATAATGGAGCAATCTAAACTTATATTTAATATACAGAGAAACCAAATTAAAACACTAGTTACAGTAACATATAATCATGCTATGGTACCAGAAAGTGTGCAGGTATTCGACAGAAACTGCCGAGAAGCAGTAAATACAAAGAGTCTCCCATACACAGCAGTGTAGCAGCCTTCAACTCTCTTCCAGTACATGTGATAAATAAAAAAAACTTTATATTAAAAATTAAATAATAAGAAAACAACTTGTCTAAAAACCACAAAATGAAAATAACTTTTTATTCGACTAGTTTCGCCTGTTACAGCATTATCAAGACTGAATACATAATTGCAAAGACATCGCTTGAAAATATAAGTATTTCGGTTCGGTACCTGGGGGTGGTAAAATGTAATCGATGGGTCCAAGTTATCAGAGATTTAACAGTGGGGAGTGGTTTAAGTCTAACTGGTCATTGAGAAGAATGTAATTATGGGATTTTTGGATCTTGTTTATTTCCATGGCCTCCAGGAAGTTCATTATCATACCTTTATCACAGTAATGAAGAATTTTTGGTTTGAAAGAGGATGAGATGTTATGTTTTTTTGACTCTAGATGTTCCCTAAATGCTGATTGTCCGTTTTTTAGATGTTCTTTTAGCCTGGTATCAAAACATCTCCCGGTCTGACCTATATATGTTGAATTACATTCTTCACAGTCCATTCTATAAATTGCTGTTCTCTTCAGTGGATCGATTTATAGAATGGACTGTGAAGAATGTAATTCAACATATATAGGTCAGACCGGGAGATGTTTTGATACCAGGCTAAAAGAACATCTAAAAAACGGACAATCAGCATTTAGGGAACATCTAGAGTCAAAAAAACATAACATCTCATCCTCTTTCAAACCAAAAATTCTTCATTACTGTGATAAAGGTATGATAATGAACTTCCTGGAAGCCATGGAAATAAACAAGATCCAAAAATCCCATAATTACATTCTTCTCAATGACCAGTTAGACTTAAACCACTCCCCACTTTTAAATCTCTGATAACTTGGACCCATCGATTACATTTTACCACCCCCAGGTACCGAACCGAAAAGTTGTTTTCTTATTATTTAATTTTTAATATAAATATGAACTACCACAGAGTTGATTCATCGTCCATGGAATTAAAAAAAAACTTTATTTATAACCTTAAGAAACATTTGATATCAACAATGATTTAAGGGGTGAATGCATATGTGTTTATTTTAACTTAACTTGCACAAAGAAATTGGATTTTGTTTTATGCGGAATAGGTGAAGGAACGAAGCATGAATTTGTTTTTTGTATTTGATTTTTACTTTTTATTGTTGTAAATTATTTATTATGCCCTTTCACCAGAGATATCACTGCTTTTGGGACCAAAATTAAACGTTATTATTAATAACGGAGCTTTTTCGGAATCGAGCGTGACAACGTAATGAAAGCCTTAGATATTAAATTAAATGTGAAGTTGTTTCGAAATAGAATAGCCCTCCCGATAGAATGTTCCAATTTTCAAGATCATATATTCAAACTTTCAGCTTCAGTGAAGATACTTTTTCCTATAAATAGAATGAAAGATCTACATAACTAAACAAGCTAAAGGGAAGATCTGTTTCTTCAAACAGTGTCAATAACAGATCGTCTAATGTAGAAATGATGAGAATCTATCATTCGAAAACAAATTGGAAGTTGTTGAGGACATGCGCGATCTTTGCCTATTTTCATGACCCGATCAAATCATTCATAGATAATTTCCCCATACATCTTGATATCACAAATTTCATTGTTAGATAACAACGATGAAATTGAATGACGAAACCGCGGAAAGCGGGCATCCATTAATTACGTGAGGTGCTTAGGGGGGAGGGGGTCGAGGAAAATCTCACTCAATCTCATGTGGGGAAGGGGGTGGTCTCGTCAAATATCACGTAATTTTTTTTCGCAAGAAACAGTATAAAATTGCGATAAAACTAGGTAAAATTAAGTAAAAAATGTTTCTCCACTAAAATATAGCTGAATCATTCAAAAAAAATATTCATCGCGGTAAAATTATGCACGGATGGAAGAATTTATTAACTATAAATAAATTCATTTGGTTAGAAACAATTTATTCATTCATTAAATATGAAAAAGTATTTTTCTAACATTATTCGTTAACTATTGATAAATATTTATTAACAGTTAATACTTTTTTTGGAGTAAATATTTCTTCTTCATATACGGTACGATATGAATATTATTCATAAAAAAATAATGCCATAACCTTTTGTAGTAAACATACGATGCACTAATAATTATCACTGAAAAAAACTGTGACTTATTACAAACATTGTTTTATTATTAACTCAATTTTTTTCACATTTTTATAAAATATTACTGATTTACTTGAACTAATAGAATTAGCACAGATTAACTCATTCATATAACAAATATGCATTTTAAAAAATCTCACGTGAGATTCGGTGAGGGGGTCGAGCAAAAGTTCACGACATCTCACCAAGGGGGAGGGGAGTAAAAAAAATCGCCAAAATTATCTCACGTAATTCATGGATGCCCCCAAAGATATGTAATAGATCTTCATGCCTTTATTCTTTAGAAAAATGACACTTCATTGCTCATCGAAATTATATGCAATTTGAATACAAACGTATCGTTGCTCCAGCGCCCCCCACCCTTTTTCCCCTATAGGGTAGGTCCGGGAGAGTTCGACCACATTTTGAAAAAACAATTGTAACTTCTTTGATTTCTGAGATATATAGTTTTCAAACAAATAAAGCATTGCCCAAAGGATTAGGATGGTATAAAAATTATAAATTATGATATAATACGAAAAGGAAATTTTATTTTGAATTAAAAGTTCATACATTGCAACTGGTCGATCTCACCCGCAAGTCCGGGTTAGACCGACCGCCAACTACGGGTGAGATCGACTCCGAAAAATATCGAAACATAAAATAACGAAACATATTAGAAAATCATAATAATGAAATTGTAATCGAAACGTATAAAAAAATTTAATTTTTACGACTTTTCTTTCTCCGTTTTCCGCATAAATCGCAAAAATTCTCGAATTTTGAGCATCCATTATGAAGCCAACGACTGCAGTCTACACATTTGATCCATTCGTCATTCTTAGTGGTTTCAAAATAATTTTCCCCACATCCTACGCATTCATTTTCGTCCCACTCTTCTGCCGATGTATCACTTTCCTGCAATACTGGACTTTCGCTGTCCGAATCTGAAGATTCTAATCGTCCTTTCTTATTATTATGTTTGACAACATACCTATTGCTTCTGAATTGTACATCTGGATTTTTTCTTTGTATTCTTTTCGCTCTTCTGAATCTCAATGCGTTGTGAACTGTTTAGTATGGTTGCAAGCTGCCTTCCCCGTGTTTTAACTATTGCTTTTGTACTAGTTTTCGGAATTGGCGAAATCACGTTGTCCAAAAATTTTCCTGGTGTGGGGTCAATCTCATCTGTTGAAGTGTCAGGGTCGTGCGAACAACCAGGCAAAGGTGACAAAGTGTTACATGCATGAACAATAGGAAACCGCGGCGGAGTCGAAGGAGGGGATGTATTTTCAGCCGTACTGTTTGAACCAGGCGTGGCTTCTGCATCTTGTTCCATTTGAACATTAATATACGCATAATCCGGAATGACTTCTGGATTGAAAGATGCAATGCCTGTAGCTCTTCGGCGAGTCGAATAGCCCATCTTCTGACGGATTCCCGATCTGGTGCAAATCCAAATGTTTGCAATTTTTTTATGTATCGCACCAATTTTAGTTCTGCATCTTCTCCCAACGCTGATGACGGATCTAGTCTGTTTTGTTTTATTGAGTTTCCCTTCTTAATCATATCTTTCAAAGTTGTTTTAGGAATCCCAAATTGTCTGGCGGTTTCGTTCACGCCCATTGTACTATTTTGTACACACTCAATTGCATTTTTTAAAGAATCAGCACTCCATTTAGCTTTTTCCTCATTTTTTCTTTCGTAAATCGTGGGCATTTTTGTTAATCTGTAACAATATTATTCTATAATATAATTATCCGTTGAATTTTTGCTTCATCATTTCAATAACTTCTTTCAAACCGCAGAATCTTCCATCATTTTCGTGGCCGGTCTCTCCCGGATTGACGTGGTCGTACTCTACCAAAGTTACGGGAGAGATCGACCACCTTGTAACCGGCGAAAAAAATGAGAAACGCCTACGATTTTGAGGTTATGTTATTGTTTCATGCATATTTTATCATCCAGTATTGAAACCGTTCAAATAAACTTACCCGTCTTTGAAATATCAGCAATACAGTTTATCAGTCAAAATACTTTCAAGTTAGTACAAATTTTTAAATCTAATTTATAAATTTACCCTGCTGTCTCGGGTCGTGTTTAGGTAATGGCAGCAACAAGCTCAACTAATTTCATCATATATGTGATACACAGAGCCCTCTATTTCAATGTTTTTAAGTTACCGATGATGGTCGGTCTCTCCCGATGGTCGAACTCTCCCGGACTTACCCTATTTAATAATTTTATTGCTTCGGCGGTATTATTTGTCAATATATTCACTAGTCGACAAAAATGCCATCCAACATTCGCTTATCAATAGCGTATTATCACTAGAAATTGTCGGAAGGTTTCGAAAAAAAAATTGAGGCGATACGAATTCGATCACATACTTTTCCAAATAAGGCCACTTATCAGCGCGTTTGTTTATATTGTACTAGAAATTTATTTTAGTTGCACCACCACTTTCTTATCTCTATAAAGTATTATTTATCGAATATCTCATTCAGTTATCTAATCCGCGTTCGACCTCGATTCGATTTCCATTTTGAATGAAACACCAACCGTGGAAATTTCCCGTTTCACGTTTGTTTATACTCGTTGGTGAAATTATTTAAAGTCAATTTTAAGGGGCGTCATAATCTTCCCATGTTCGCTTTGTATACAAAGATGATTCTTTAAGATATCGATGAATCGAACTGAAATCATTAATTTTTGGAAATAATTAGGATAAATAAATAGTTATTGAGCAATTTCAACGCGATGAGAACCAGCGGCGGGGTCAATTTTACGCACGCGATTCTTTACATAGAACACAATCCGTAATTTTGATTGATAGGCCAAGTGCCAGAGCAAAAAAAAACTGTTTGTAATGCAATCGTCTACAGAATTGATTTGACTGTTGGAACATGTTCAGGGATGTCCCCTGAATATAAATCCACGTTGGCGTCATGCGGTGGTGGTCGCGTTAGTCGCTACTTGGAAAACACGTTTTATCAAATATCTCCTGAACCGTGCATCATACGACAAAAATAGTTGGGATCATTTTCGTAGATAATAACATTTTCTACAACTTTTATTCACAACTTTTTTGTAGAATTCATAGATTTTTATTTATAGCGTTCTAAAATTTGGTCATTACCATTTTTCATGTATCATAAACCGTAAACTATATATTTAGCAATAAACAAATTAAAAAAGGTTTAGAGCGCTATAAATGAAAATTTGGGCTTTGTACAGAAAAAAACTATGAGTAAAAGTTGTAGAGAATGTTATTATCTACGAAAATAATATCTACAATTTTTGTCGTACGATACAAGGTTCACGAGATATTTGATAAAATGTGTTTTCCAAGATGGCGGCTAACGCGACCACCCCCGCATGACGCCAACGTGGATTTATATTCAGGGGACCCTCCTGAACATGTTCCAACAGTCAAATCAATTCTGTAGAAGATTGAAGAAAAAAATATGCGGCGCTTGGCCAATGACTTTTGAAAATGAATTCGAGTTGTTTCGTGGGGTCTCAAGTTCGAACCTTTAGGCCTGCCGACATACCACCCAGCGTTTCAGAGTTTTTTCGCGTAGTTGATTGAGTGATTGGAAAACCTACAGATCGCGAATTTTGGTTTCGTATCTGTAACCAAGAATGAACTCTATGAACAATCTGATCTCCCATGAATTCTAAAGACAAGAATGAAGCGCAAGTCTTTAGCTTTTTTGTCGTATTTTTCCAGAAAATAATAGACTACGCACTGTATCAAAAGTCTACAAGTGCGAGAGTGGTTTTTATATCCGTTCAAGACCTTCTGGACCAAGATTCTCTAAAATTTTTGATTTTACATGTACAACACTTCTAACAAAATTTAGGAAAATTCAATCAGAATCTTGTCATTTTCAAACATTGGGCAAGCTAATGCCAGGAAGCTGCATGGGCGAAAATGCTTGAAACGAAATTCAGCTTTAGGAGGGAGCATGGAGCTAAAAATTGAGTTGTAGATGCTAAGGAAGTGCCTTTTGGTGGTATGAACTTTTTCTTCTAATTACCGCCATTGTCATGTAGAGATTTCTTTTTTGTGGTGATTGAAGTTTGCGCATCTCATTCAGATTGAGATGGTTGAAATTTTTTTCATGGATTCTGTTAATGTTAGTGAAGTGCACAGCAGTGGTTTCAACATTGTCCATTTCTTCAGCCATTTCAAACTCAGTTAGAAGGCTGAAAATTTGTACTTAAATGCGATTGAATTGATTTTAGAGAGGTGGGGTGCTATGTGCATGTTTTAAATGATTTTTCTCACCCCAGCAATTTTCATGGAGGAACTTCACGCATTTGTGGAGACGTTCAAGCAATGTGTATCTCTTCAACCCCTCCAAATTGAATTAGGGGTAATTAAGAACGTGTAACGAACAGTGACAGAGCTCTATGCTGACACTTTTTTTTTTTTTGGAGAAGGACAGACTATTCTAATAAGAAGAGAAATGTTACTGAAAGGTGAATAATCGAAGTATCTCAACAGAAATGTTAAAAGCAATTACAGTTTTCCTTGAAAGATGAAAACCCTTGGAGAATTGAACGAGAACCGAGCAAGAATAATAGAAATCGAGTCCACACTCTGATACACAGTTCCGCATATTGAATTTTCCGGACAGATGTTCCAGATTCTCCGGCTAACAATACGATTCGACGAGGACTCCGTACAGAGTCCGCCCCTCTATACTTTCCACGCGGATATCCATCCCGAGATCCGTCCTGATGATAACTCGTCGTAAATTCGGCATAGCCGAAACGCTGAACTGGATATTTCGAACTGACATGTGAAGTGGCGTCAACAGTCCAAAAAAAAAACACCCCGTCTGGAAAAGCCTCGGGAAAAGCGTTCACGAAGCGTGCTGACGTTGCTTTTTTACTTTATGGAATGAAAGGGCATTAGGTGCACGAGGCAGTGGCGGTATTAAGGAGGGGCTGAGCGTTTGAGTTTTCACGCAAACACGTCAATCAAATTAATACAACCGAAATGGAATTTCATGTCAAATCGGCGTATGTATCATTTGATATGTGGACCGTTATGGTGAAGCTATCGTATGAGACTTTTTTTGATGTCTAAAACGAAGACGTAAAAAAGGTAACGAATAAGAACAATCATACAGACAAAGTTTCTGGATTATGAAGAAGTCCCCAGTGAGAACAATCTGCACAAAAAATCTCTTAATACAAACAATCGTCTATAAAAAGGTCACGAATTAGCAAATTCCGTATCAAAATGTCGAGTATAAAAGGTTTCTGATTATGAGAAAAACCGTACCTTTCATAAAAGAAGTACCGAGTACAAGACTGCAAAAGCATCTTAAGTGTTGCAAAAGCATCTTAAGAGTTGGATTCCACCTCAGCTAACCAACTTCTGCATTCCAATGATAGATTTACCGTTGATCATTTAAGGTTCAGTTTTCCTTTTTTTAATTTTTATAGATCTTCCCAAGTTTCAAACTTATATATAATTTAATTTTATTCAGAGCCAGTCATGAGCTTATTTTCTCCTTAAATTATTTTAAATAAGCTAACCGAAAACTTCCAATTTTTTATTTCTGACTTGTATAACTGAATACCAACCAAGTTTGTCTTTTTAAGTTAGCCTTTAGCCTTCTGTTAGGCGGCGCATTTCTTCTCTGGCAGAGAAGATTGAACAGAGTTATAAGGCTACACATACGCGTGTTTTGAGCTCCAATCCCAAGAACGGTAGTAACTTTTTACTGAGAATTTCAATAAATATGCCTCTCAGCACTGGCTGAACCAAGATTTTTGTTGGGGTAGCTGCCCCCTGGATATTGAAGATAACTAAAATAAATTATATGACTTTCTAAATATATTTCTAAATATATAATAATAAAACACTACTATAATATATTGGTTTATATTATTTGGCGTCTTTTTTAGGGTTTCGTACCCAAAGGGTAAAAACGGGACCCTATTACCAAGACTTCGCTGTCTGTCCGTCCGTCTGTCTGTCACACAGGCTGTATCTCAAGAACCGAGACAGCTAGACAGTTGAAAATTTCACAAATTATGTATTTCTGTTACCGCTATAAGAACAAATACCACAAACAAAATAAAATAAATATTCAAGGGGGACTCCCATACAATAAACGCGATTTTGTTGCCTATTTTTGCTCGATATCAATAATGGCAACAGGTAGTCACTTGAAATATTCACAAAATACTTTTTGTTGTATTTTTACTTTAATAATAAATAATAAAATTAAAATAAAATAAATATTTAAGGGGGGCATAGTCAATGGTACGGAACCCTTCGTGCGCAAGACCGACTCGCACTTTATTATATTTGGTGGGTATTGTATAATCGCTGTGAGAGCGAACTTTTCAATATTTTATTTCCGAGTTTACTGCGGTGGGCATTGTACATCCTAGGCCAGTGCCCCTCAGAGATTCGAGTTTGCCATTGTAAAATTAATCCCCCACATTTCCTAAATGTTAAAAGTTTGATTATACGGAATATGAAATTTTTATTGATTATAATGAAACTACTTTTGAAATGAACATAAAAAAGGATAACCAAAAAAATCATAGGAAAACGTAATATTACTGTTATTGAATACTTAAATAACATTATAAGAATAAAGTTTAAACTTTAAAATAAAACACACTTGGCTTAAGTTTCACTATATAAAAACATATTTAGATACTGTATTTAGCAGTACCTAAAAGATAGTCGACATGTTTCGAGTTATGAACTCATCATCAAGACTTCATAACTCGAAACATGTCGACTATCCTTTACTGCTAAATACAGTATCTAAATATTTTGTTATATAGTGAAACTTAAGCCAAGTGTGTTTTATTTTAAAGTTTAAACTTTATTCTTTTTGATTTTTCACCAAGTGTTGTGCGATAATTCAATCTCAACATTATAAGCTTCTTAGTAATATTTTGCAATTAGGTACTTTTTATTGATGTACTGTGAGTGTACTTCATTTAGTTTCTGCAATTTATTGTTCCATTCATATATATATTTTATCACGAATGGCTCGCTTTGAGATAAGTTTTTAATTTATAACCTTTCGTCGGACTAATGAAAAATCAAATGGTACCATATAGAAGGTAACAAGTAATTAAGAATATTTCTTGAAACTAAAGCACTTTGTTTATAAAAAATGTCATTTTTACAGATTTTAGTGATGAAAGCAAAAAGAAATACATAAAATGAAAAAATATTTGGAATTTGTTGTATAAAATAACGTATATTTGCTACCTCGTTAAAAATATACGTAGATATTCAAAACCGTTAAACGAGTATGAGCTCCAGATGGTCGTCGATGGGTAAGTTTAACATCGACATGTCAGTCTTCACTTGCTTGATATCTCCATGCGCCGTGGCCGCACATGAAGTTTGTGAAAGTTTTTAGGAAATTTTTTTACATGAGCTGCGCACAAACGCATCAATATGAATAAGAGTGCTTCGGGTTAACATTCAACGAACCTCTTAATTTCATCAAATTTGGTGGAAATCAAGATCTCTATAACTCATCAAGAGATATTCGATCAATCTTGAAACAATTTATGGAACATGTATTTTCGAGGTATTTAAACAAACCTTTGAATATTGAACGAATTCATCAGATAATTACATCTCTTAACTAGGCATACTTGGACATTTTCTACACTTGGTATTTTCAATTTTTTCTGTGAAATATAAATTGAAAAACGTTAGGTATAGTCGCAATACTACACAAATGTTGAAAAACGATCGAAGTGCAATAATACAATTACCCAGAACTGATAAACGAGATATAATTGAAATAATAAACCAACCTTAATTGCGGTATTGAAATACTACAATGAAAGTTGTAGAGTTGAATGCAACGCCATCCATAAAATGGAGTACCTAACTTGAAGTTTACTAGCTCATTGCAAAGGAAAAAAATTCATTTCGTAGAACTTTTCGAAATACCATAATCTACAATTTGTCTAATTTTTTATTTGAAGGTAAAGATCAGATTTTTTACTGATTTATCTGTCCATTGAATGAAGTTTGAAGTAATATCGATATTTCGATATATCGGCTTTATTTAAAACAAAATCGTAAGTTATCTCAAAAATGATCACACAGTTTATAGTCAAGTATATTTATTAAACGAATTGAATCATAAATGTATATGTTTTAGGAAATTATAGTTCTTAGTAATTATTTTTTGAGTTAAAAAAAACACTTATGTATACCAATATTTTTCAGTAAGAGTTTTTGAAAATACTCTTTGTTTTATATGGTCAGTTGTTTGGCTACTACGATTATTAGGCACTAAAAGATTGATTGAAGAAGCAACTCGTTCAGATGCTACAGATGTAGTAGAAGAAATTGAATATTTGATAGCTATTTGATAGCACGGGAGTAAAACGCCTATCAATCCAAAATTTCAGGGCATTTGATGACCTTTTTAACTTCGCTCAATGTTAACCACAGAGTCACAGCGCAGACTAAACTGAATTTTTACCAGAGAGGTATTTATATACAAAATTACATTTCGTTTTAAGATAATAAGTAAACTAGGATTACAGAAAAAACATAATATAGAGTAAATGAAATACATTAGATTAAGTATGATTTTGTAGATTAAATAAATTACGAAAAAAAAATTAAAAATAAAAATTTATTTTGAAAAAATATCGAACATCGATATCATTCAATATCGAACTATCGATATATCGTCCAAAAAAATATTAGTAGTAAATATCGATATTTCGAAATAATATTATCGATATTTTATCAACAGTCCTAGTTTGAAGGGCACATATTTCATAGCTCCCTGAAGTATGTCCCAGGGAGGCGGGCAGCTTGAATTATGTGGAGAAACTCCTTCAGCGGATACAATTGTATGTACAAATGCTTAAGGATGGGTGAGATTTCAGAGGATAATAGTGGCCCAGCATCCGCCTTGTAAGTATGCAAGCAGTAACTCCTCCCCCCGGCACCTCCCAAATACTAGCCAGCGCACCTGAGTACTTGGCGAACTAGCTTAGTATCGTCGATTGAATAAAAAAAGGAAACACACGTGTTTCATTCCTCCCTGAAGTATGTGTCAAGGAGGCGGGCAGCTTGAGTTTTGGTTTAACTCCTTCAGCCAGATCAGAGGATACACTTGTATGTACAAGTGCATTAAGGATAGGTGAGACGGGATATTTATGGAACATAGGAAGTGTGGATAGGGTTCAGAGGATTAATACTGGCCCAGCATTCGCCTTGTAAGTTTGCAAGCAGTGACTTACATTACCATGAGGAAACCTCTGAAAAAAACTCATGGCAGACCAGTCGGCCCCGGGGTTTGATCCCGAGACCTCCCAAATACTAGCCAGCGTACCTAACGTAGTCGACTAACTAGCTTGGTTCGATTAAATAGGTAAAAGTCACTTTATATACCTCAGTAAGCACGGAAGTGTACAGCGGCAGTATGTGAAGGGGTATCTCGCTCTGTCAGTGCTCATGCCCTTGCTACTGCCGTATGCTACCAGCATTATTTTGAACAGAAGTCTATGGACACGCAGCACGGGTGGCAGCGACTGTTTACAAGCTTCCTGTCGAATGTAGGTTTTTGATGTACTTTTGCAAACTTAAAACATAGAGCACTGTCACCGCGGCAATTTCGATGTCTTAGTTTGCTGAAGGATTGACTCACTTGGAGCAGAATGTAAATAAACAGTCACATCTTCAAAGGCTGCCTGGGAAGTATTCAAGGCTGGACAGCGAGCAAGGGCTGCATGTAATAGTGGTAATATATACAACGTAAACCTTACCCTAACCCAGGTAACAAAATGAATACATTGGACATCTTGAAGATTATGGAAATTACGAATGCACAATGAAATAACTCTACCATCTGCAATAAGCAGGTAAGACTTCAAAATTGCCGTTATATTTTAGTAGATATGGAAATATTAATAATACCTTTTAGAACGGACAGACAACCCGATACAAATGTAGATTTATTAATACGAGGGTTGCCCCAGAAATAACCAACCTGAGGTATACTTATATGATGGTTTTTGTATGAAATCCCTCGGATATTAGTCTCTTGCCAAATTTGAAAAAATGTTTTGGAGGTAAAAGGCTGGAGAACAATAAGGGTTGGAATCTGTAACCAACGATTTTTGAAAGAACTCGTCATTCCTTATTATGCATACAATATATATGAGATGGAGTTGAAAGGTTTGTTTGGACATAAAAATATTTCTTCTTGATTTTTTTTTGTTAATCCCGGCATTTTCCGTGCCTACAACTCTCGTAGAAAGACGCAATTTATAGGAATGCTTCTATTTTTATTACAAGAAAAAAAACCACTACGTTACAATGGCGGTAGATATAAAAAAGTTTTTTTTTCTACTACTAAAGAAATTTCACTATCAACTTCACGTACAAATTCTTCACCCCCTTACTCAATTTTGAGGGAGTTTTGGGATTCCAAAAATCCTCCAAAAAGAGTTCTTTTTAGTTTCATGCACTGACGTTTTCGAAAACGCCAAAATTTTGCTGTAAAAAATTTCAAAAATCGGGGCCCCAGGAGCTCTAAAACGCACGTCATTGTTGACTTTCGATACAGTGAAATAATCTTCAATTTTCGGCGAAAAACCAAGTTTTTGTCCGTTTAGATAAATGACATCGGGATACAGTTGGAACGATTCCACGCCGCCACTGATTCACGGGAAGGAGGAGGCGGGGGGAAATCCGTGACGACCCTTATCACTTGTAGCATCGACAGCAAATTCGGACGGTTCGTCTGCGAGAGAGACGGGGAGAGATAGGGAAGCGCTGAGTTCACACGAATGGCATGAAAAACGTCGAACGATGAAATCGCGATAGGATTTTTCCGGAATAATTGGGTAATAAACGAGAGCAAAGTCAGCGAAAGCGTTACGTACAAATCCCGATCAAGTTTTGACGAAATTATGCAAACTGCGCCGAACTAATTCGATATTTTCAGAGACTCTGGGTCGAATTCATTCACTCACCCTCAATATAGACTAGACTATTACTAAATTAGAAATTCAGAAAGTAGAAACACTCAAATGAACAATAAAACAATGACGATATTATCAGAAAGTAGAAACACTCAAATGAATAATAAAACAATGACGATATTATCAGAAAGTAGAAATACTGAAATGACTACTAAAACAATGACATATTATCAAGAAGTAGAAACACTCAAATGAATTCTAGAACAATGACATGTTATCAAGAAGTAGAAACACTGAAATTAATACTAAAGCAATGACATATTACCAAGAAATAGAAACACTAAAATGAATACTAAAACAATGACAATATTATCAGAAAGCAGGAACACTCAAATGAATTCTTAAACAATGAAAATATCATCAAATAGTAGAAGCACTGAAATAAATCTTAAAACAATGACCACATTATCAAAAAGAGTTTTATCTAAGCAATAAAACAAGTTTTTCCGCTTTCTAAAGATGTTGACAAAAAATTCAATAGTTCAACTTATATATCGGCGTACCTAGTGAAAAACTGACATTTATTTTGTTTTACATAATATCAATATCGCATACTGTACGAACAACTCTTAAGTACAATATATGAAGAACAATAAATGAAAAATAGACAATATTTTTCACATACCTCATTTATTCAATCAGATGTACGAAATTGAAGAAATATTATAAGAAGCATTTTTATTACATTATACCTACAAAATTAACATGTAGGTATATTTCACTCTGATTTCAATGTAGCACATTTTGTGTAGCTTCCTTCATACAAGCAATTTGAAATCATTCAATAAATTATTTTCAAGTGTTTTTACGAGCTGAAAGATCAGGTTAACAACATGGAAATCGACGTTTTTATAAAAAAAATTCACAGAAATATTTCAAGAAAAGTTTTATTAAGTGTTTCTTCTTTTACAATGAGACCTTGAGTTGTCCACATTTAAATACATTTTTATCAGCATAATTTTGTAAAAGGAGTAAAGGGCTTGATGTCCTTTACTTCTATTACAAAATTCTGCTGATAAAAATGTGTTTAAATACTGATTATCGAAATAATTCATTACAGGATTTGGTGGCAATTTCCAACACTTCTTTCGATATATAAAGAAGAATAAATCGAAAAGAGAAATTCCCAAAATCTGGTGTCATCATAATCAAAGAGATTCTAATGATCCCAGTCATTTATTAGATGAGAATAATTAATTCAATACAGCTTTTCATATTTCACATAGAGAGAGTAGAGGACTGAAATCGAACTTTTGGGAAGCCCTAGAAATAAACAGGAATGTGAACACCAGACAACCTATTGAATGAACAAATAAACTTAAACAATTCCCCCGCTGAATGTATTTAATATGTGGTGTAGCTATAAAAGTTTTCTGGGAAGGATTACCAATCAATTACTTCACTATTTAATTTGTTGTGGTAATCGTACCTTTTAGGTACTAAAATTTATGTAAACTGATATACCAAGATTGCAGTATTAAATTCTAACTGATGAAGCCTTTGTGTGGTGAAACGCAGCGTCATAGAATCAATTATAATACACGTTAAAATCATACATGTGTTTTTCTAATAATATAAATTTTTGGGGAACTAGACCGAGAACTAGACGTTCTCTATATTGTACAATTTTTTCAATAAAGTGTTAAAATTGAAGGTTAATGAAACAGGAGTATATAGTCTAGTCAACAAGTGCTTTTTGTTCAACTTTTTTGAGCAGTCTCGGAAAAATATGAGCAAGATGTCATTCGATAGACATCTTGCCCATATTTTTCCAAGACTGTTGAAAAAAGTTGAGAAAAAAAAGCACTTGTTGACTAGACTAATACTGATTTGGCCTTTTTAATTATTCTATGTAGTTTTTAATAAGTCTGTGACATAACTTACGTTTTTCAAAGAAAATCAAGCATTGTTAACCTATTGCACTACTAATTTTAATACTCGAAAATTAAAACGACCCTATCGTTGCTTGAAATTGCCATAAATTTTTTTATTGTAATTTTTCGCTGATTTTACGTATCAGGCAATAAAAAAGTGTGGTTATGCAAATAAAGTGCACTTTCTAAATTTTCATAAAATATTTTGATCATTTGATATTCGGGAAATGAAACATAAAAAAAATATCGACAGCACTGTCCCCAATACAAATACTTTCAATTTATAAATCTTCATAATCACTAAATTTCGATTTTTCAGCTTTCTCGGAGTACAACTAATATTAATTAATTTTTCACATAAATTCGTGACCCGATCGTTTCCTTTTTTCTATTTAAAACCGAAATAATATGGCATGCGTGTCATCAACGTACGATTAAAACATCTCCCACAAATACTCATCGTACGATTAATTAGATTATTCAATATTTATTGAAATTGAAATGAAAATTGTATACGGTCATTTATTATTATTCCGGCTTACATTAAGTAATAAAAAGTTTATTTAAATACTAATTACTCCAGTAATGGTCGATTAATAGTTCGATCTGGTTCAACTGGTGTTACTTAGTAGATATGTACATAAAATTATTAAGATATCCGTAATTTTTGTATTGTTAAAATACATAAATGTGTCTGAAATAATTCGAAAATTGCTGAATTTCGTCTTTTCAATCAGAATATGCTAACCATAAGGCATTTTTTTGACATAATTTGATATTATTCATTGATTAGGCCCATACATATAATATTTATAGTGAAGCAATATTTCATTGTAACTTGATAAACTCAAATAAATGTCAATGTGATTTTAGAGAACTGAAATGAGAAAAGAAAAAATAAGGTCTGGCAATCCCGTCAGTTCACCCTCTGCTTTTCAGTTTTCCTAACTGAAATGAGAAAAGAAAAAATCAGGTCTGGCAATCCCGTCAGTTCACCCTCTGCTTTTCAGTTTTCCTATCAGTTTTTGCGATTCACATAGGTACAGACATCCGGCTAAAACGGGGACGGAAATGATCGTGAAAATCTTTTCAACTAATTCGTTTAATTACTTAATACATTTTTAGCCTCATCATCTAATGTATTTCGATACAATTCATAGTATACTTAATTAATTAAAAATTGATTACCTAAAGTGAAAAAAAGCAGTGGGAGTATAAGGAAATAATCCATATTTTATATGCCCAGTAGTTTAGCCATATCAAGTTTAACCAATGTGAGTATATTGGAAGTTGAGAATATATTTGAGATCTGAATAATTTGATGGAATCATGTAATTCATTCAATGAAACTGATATTGGAAAACATTTTAAAAATTTGACTAATTAACTAGTTATAGTTAGCAGGAGTTTCGGAGTAAACACTTTCACTAAATTTGATTCTGAATGTTAATTGAAAATAATTCTGAGAATTATACTAATTCCCCTTGTTAATAAATGTATTAATTTCAATCAACCCATCAGCGCACAGTTCAATCAAACCACCAAACTTATAAAAAAATTTCCTAACTATTATGTTAAATTCAAAATGATTTGTCTGTGCTTACATAAATGACAAAAACTAATGAAAAAAATATTCAATTCGGTCCCATATATGCTAAACATAGATGAAATTATATACCTACATACATAATTGTACTTCGAGAAATACATAGGTATCTATTGGAACAATGTGAAATGTTAAAAAATATAATGATATAAAACCTATATAAAATTAGCACTACCACATGCGAGATGAAAGGTGCCATAATGTGATTAATTTGTCCCTTTTTTGTCGTGATTTTGTCGTGCAAAAAAAAAATTTGTCGCGAAATGATTTTTTTTTTGAAACCAATGGTAGTGCTAACTTGATATTAAGTTAGCACTACCACCTCTGGAAAACGGCCTTCCAATGATCGGACAAATGTCGCATCTGGTGCATAATTTGTCGCTTTTTTGTCGCTATTTTGTCGTGCAAAAAAAAGTTTTGGTGCAAATTTTTTTTTCCTCAAATCGATGATAACGCTAATTTGATATGAAGTTAGCACTACCAACCATCTTCTAATATTCTGATGAAAGTCTCATCACGCGCATAATTTGTCGTTTTTTTGTCGTGATTTCGTCGTGCAAAAATTAAATATGTCGCGAAATTTTTTTTTTATAAACCTAATGGTAGTGCTAACTTGATATTAAGTTAGCACTACCACCTCTTGAGAACGGTCTTCCGATGATCGGACAAATGTCACATCTGGTGCATAATTTGTCGCTTTTTTGTCGTGCAAAAAAAAATTTTGTCGCGAAATTATTTTTCCATAAATCAATGATAGTGCTAACTTGATATCAAGTTGCACTTCCAACCATCTTCTGATATTCTGATGAAAGTCAGAGTTATGATTCAAATATACAAAAAAAATTTCAAGAACAATAAAAACGCATTGTTTTTTAAGTCATAATTATAATTATTATATTTATTAACTTAAAAAACAGTGCTCAATGGAAAATAATAAATTTAAAAAAAAAAAAAAAAAAAAAGGGTTTATTGTCTAACAGGAGTAATCCCAATTATAAGACAGACATAGTATGGTTTACAGTTATAAATGAGTATAAGTATAACAACAGGCCAACAGAACAACTTACAATATACAGTGATCCATACAAATAACAATAAAATAATATATATTGTAGAATTCTAATTGACTTGGACACAGAGAGTTTGAACACAATGCATATATATCACCCCTACAGGATGGATGAGGAGAGGTTGCAATTAGATTGTAGTTATACTTGCATATTAATTAACTTGTTACGAATTATATACTTGAAGCATCTAAATGGAACAACAAAAATATCACATTCTGAAGAGAAACGATTATAAGTTTTACAAATGTTGTAAACTGGGGACTTTATTAAAACATTGATTCTTGGCAGAGGTAAATAGAAGCACATTTCGCTTCTACTACTTAGTCTCGGAACGTGAAAATCTAATTGAGATAACAAATCTGGACAGTCTATCAGATTATGAATCAATTTATAAATGAAGATACAAGCATAATATGTTCTTCTGTTTTCCAAGGATAAGAGGGAAAATCTATTTAGCAACACTCTATTATCAATTCCTTGGGATGGGTATACTTCATCCAGTTTGTATGCCATGTATTTCATAAAAACTCTTTGACAAGATTCTAGTTGTTGAATATGCACATTGTATATAGGCGACCAGATTAGGGAGCCATATTCCAAACGGGATCGGACAAAAGCATTAAAAAGTGTTATAAAGCATTCTTGATTTTGAAAGTCTTTACACGTCCTGAAAATAAGTCCAAGCATTCGTTTTGCAGAAGATGTAATTTGATTAATTTGTGACGTGAAGCTGAGTTTCTGATCGAAAATGATGCCCAAATCTTTAGTTTCTGTAACTTGTTCCAATATGATGTCATTTATTGCATAGTCAAACTGTACATTGTTGTGTTTGAGGGTGTACTTAATAAATTTACATTTTTGAATGTTCAGCGGAAGCTTGTTTAGTATGCACCACTCATGTATAGAATTAATTTCTTTCTGTAGAATAAGACAGTCCTCCGCTGCCTGAATAGGTCTGAAAATCTTCAAATCGTCAGCAAAGAGTAGTATGTTACTAGAAATATTTGAATTGATATCATTTATAAACAGAGAGAACAAAAGAGGAGCCAGATTACTTCCTTGAGGAGCGCCACTAGATGGCGTAAATTCGAGTGATTTATGTCCTTTGTATTCAACAAATAGCGTACGATTCCGAAGATAAGACCGCAATAAGCGCAACAGTGGACCCCCGAAACCAACATAACTCAGTTTATCTAATAGAACTTGATGGTTCAATTTATCGAAGGCCTTCGAGAAGTCCGTATAAACTGTATCAATCTGCAGCTGATTATCTAGAGCAGTGCTGACAGTTTGTGTGAAGCACATGAGATTCGTTATTGTTGACCGTTTGTTGATAAAGCCATGTTGACATAGAGTTATACTATTTCTCACCTTAGGAAAAATGTTGTTATACAGGCACATTTCAAAGACCTTTGCAAAGTTGGACAGAATTGTTATGGGTCGATAGTTTAGAATGTTATTTGTAGCCCCTGATTTCAATATTGGACATATTTTAGATACTTTCCATCTATCGGGAAAACATCCTGTCTTTAAGGCCATGTTGAAAATTAATTGAAGTGGCCTTGCAAGAATGTATGCACAGTCTTTTACTAGAAAGCTTGGAATTTTGTCATCTCCAGCTGTGAATTTTGGTTTCAGTTTTTTAAGTGATTGCAAAACCTCTCGTTCAGAGAATGAATTTATTGTTATTGTGGGAAAATTAGTTGTTTTTTTTGGGAGGTTCAAATCATCACCATCAGAAGGAACATACACACTCTCAAAGTATTCCGCAAATGCATTCACTATTTTAGTAGGGGTTTTCAGTTCTCTATCATTTAAGAATAAAACATTCGGAATTCTTGAAGTGCCTTTTTTACTATGCATATAGGTCCAAAACGTGGAGGGATCAGTTCTGATCGAGTTTTCAGCTTTCTGTTTATACTCCTTGTAGGCTTGTGATATTTTGGTTTTTATTGACTTACGAAGATTTCTAAATTGATCACGTGTAGTTTCTGAATAGTTTGATTTCAAAGATTGAAACAATCTATCCTTCCGTTTGATCTCGCTAATGATATCCTTGCTGAACCAGGGTGGATATTTACTAGTAAAATTCGGTCTAAGAGGAACACATTGGTCCAACATTGAATAAATTATCGCATAAAAAGTGTCCACTGCCGAGTCAACTTCGGTACAACTTTCAATAACCGACCAATCTGTATTCATAAATAAAGAATACAGTAACGGGAAATTTGCTTTATGAAAATTATAGAAAAGTGCCTTGTTATCATACGGAATTCCACTATCCTGTTTCTTAAAAATCAGAGAAATATTCAAAGCTGGATGATAATCATCTTCGGGAATGAATGGTAGGTCATCATGTATGACATTACAATCATAATTGTTTGATAGTACGAGATCCAGAAGTCGAGCTGATTTATTGAGCACATTGTTCTGCTGTTTAAGGTCATAAAAATTGATAAATTGTTGAAGGTTTTGCAAGTTGAGATTTCTATCCTCTGATGCTCCATTTATAAAAAGTGGTTGGTTGAAATCACCAAACACTAGCAGATTTTGATCATATAATAACTCAAGCGATTCAAGTGTTTCAAATAGATTTTGCACATGCAAGTTATTAGCAGTTGGTGGTATGTATACAACAAACACCAATAGCATGTAATGATTATATGTTATTCTACAACCGATAATATCAATACTAATGAACTGTTGACGGTAATCCGATATATCTATTTCCGTAACACCACAGTCGTTTCTAACCGCCAATAAGACACCACCGCCTCTTGACACTGAGTTAGCATTGAGGTTTCTATCTGATCTGAAGACTTGATATTGCTCACCAAACAATTCTGAGTTGTTTATATTAGACTGTATCCAGGTTTCAGAAATTCCTATGAGATGGTGTTCCGCAGCCGATGCAGCTGCATAAAATGTTTCAGTTTTGGTATTTAAGCCTCGGGCATTCTGATAATAGCAGCGGAAATGTGTGTGGTACCCCTGGTTAGACACTGTTAGTGGTTTTTTGTTATTTTCGGTTCACCATTCACGTATTTGATTCTTATATTCTGCTCACCTTTAGCTAATCGGTTAATTAACTCTTGTTTCACGGATTTGTATTGCTTGACTTGGTGAGGGGTTTTGTCCGATGTGATAATAAGGTTTTTGAACTTAGCTATCCCCTTTACGTTTTTGGCTTTACGAACAATTGACATTGCACCTTCCGGCGATTGCAAAATTATTTTTAGGTGCATTAGCGTTCACGTTCAGGTGTCCCAACCTAAATACTTTAATATTAGAATTTCCACGTTGATCTATATCAGGATCAGCAGCGTTTATCAATTCTGAGGCAGTATTTTTATCAACTGTATTATCAGATTCAGGTAGGCCAAATATCATTACATTCTTTTTTCGAATTTCGCGTTCCGTCATTTCTGCAATAATCTCGTTGAAGTTTATAGCTGTCTCTTGCGAAGATAGATTTGCGGGTTCAGGCTTGTGATGCTTCAGCGTTTCAATTTCGGACTTTAGTGCTTCAATAGATTGAACAATAGAAGGAATTTGAAGTAATCCACTACAGCAGTCCTTACATAAAAGCCGAAGCACACGCTTCCTGAGTGACATGCATTTCATTTCTGATGCTGATAGTTCGGAACAGGCAAACTGACTGTGTATAGGTCTCTTGCACGAGTCACATTCAATTACATAATTAAACTTTTTTTTATATTCTATGTTTACCATGCCGTAATCTATTGAATTTCCGATAAAAATTCGCCGACCGAAAATGAGAAATGTAGCCGCTGCTAAATTAATTACCTTCTATACACTGTTGGGGATGTGATATTTTTATTTCGATAGTAGTACCATAAAAAATTTGTCAAAGTTACATTGTGAAATTATATTGTACGAATTATGTATTTAATATCAACAAATATGAATTAGATTGCATGAAAAATCGTTTTCCTACATGTAGCGCTATATTTGCTTCCCCACGTCATGAAAAATATTTAAATCATTAAGGTCACTGTTATGAATACATTCCCAAATTCAAAATTTCCCGCGCTTGAAAGCTTGCATGTTCTCGACATGTACCCACCGCTAGATGGCAGCCAATGCTCCCTAGCACTTTTAAAAGCATTGAGTTTCTGTGAGTCCCCGACACCTGACTAAAAGAGTCAAACCTTTCTGATTGAGGTTAGAGCAAAAGAAATTTTCGTATTGTGAAAATTGTTATCTTGATATAATGAGTGATTGGCAGATTGTGAAATGAACTGCGCGTTTTTAATATGTTCCGTATGTTATTCTTTATCCAATAAAAAGAATATGATTAAAAATAAAAAAGCATGGCAACTGACGTATATTTCATATTTTTATCACACATTACGCTTTATTCCCTATGATCCAGTGAATGTAAGTTATTGCTGTTTTGTGTGTACTAAGACAACCCTCCATAAGCTTCGCAGGAGTATTGAGAGAGACTTTTTGAAAATTAGTTGGGCCAGATTCGACTTTTATCGAATTAAAACGAACACAGTTTTCCCAAAGTTTCCAAATCAAATTTTTTTCATGTGTAAGGAAATGAGTATTTTGGGCGAGAAGTTTTTTTTTTACCACCACTCATTTTGTCTTATACTAAGACTCTGTTTTTGAACAGATTAGAAACCATTTGTTTGGAATAAATTTAATTGAGTTTTTATGAAAAACAGCCATTATCAATTGATAAATATTGAGCCTTAATAATATGCATTGTATAGTGACCCATCCATGGTCTTACTTTATGGTCAACTATGGAAATATAAAATTCAACAAAAAAAAAATCTCGCGACATATTTAATTTTTACACGACAAAATCACGACAAGAAAATGACGAATTATGCGCGAGACGAGATTTCTATCAGAATATAAGAAGATGGATGGAAGTGCAACTTGATATCAAGTTAGCACTATCATCGATTTATGGAAAAATAATTTCGCGACAAAAATTTTTTTTGCACGACAAAATCACGACAAAAAAGCGACAAATTATGCACCAGATGCGACATTTGTCCGATCATCGGAAGACCGTTCTCAAGAGGTGGTAGTGCTAACTTAATATCAAGTTAGCACTACCATTAGGTTTATAAAAAAAAAAAATTCGCGACATATTTAATTTTTGCACGACGAAATCACGACAAAAAAACGACAAATTATGCGCGTGATGAGACTTTCATCAGAGTATTAGAAGATGGTTGGTAGTGCTAACTTGATATCAAATTAGCGTTATCATCGATTTAAGGAAAAAAAAATTTGCGACAAAACTTTTTTTTGCACGTCAAAATCACGACAAAAAAGCGACAAATTATGCACCAGATGCGACATTTGTCCGATCATTGGAAGACCGTTTACCAGAGGTGGTAGTGCTAACTTAATATCAAGTTAGCACTACCATTGGTTTCAAAAAAAATCATTTCGCGACAAATTTTTTTTTTGCACGACAAAATCACGACAAAAAAGCGACAAATTAATCACATTATGGCACCTTTCATCTCGCATGTGGTAGTGCTAACTTTATATAGGTTGATATAAATCAAATCAAAACTTGCAGAAAATTGGATCAAAATACATATTTTTAATCGATTCAACTGCAATACATACAAAAATGGGGTCTGAAATTTACGATATTGAATTCATCCTTCTTATTCCAATACAATAGAAAAATCATAAAGGTGGGAATTATTCAGAAGTAAACGGTGAGATATGAATTATGCAAATCAAACACTAACTTGCATTTTTTAAGTTACTCTCGATTGTTATAAGCACCATAAAACAAGATGCCACAACCAATTTGAATGAGAAATCAAGGTCGTCTAAAAAAATAGGCAATTCCCACACAAAGTTTCATGAGATACATAATGAAGACAATGATGCCAAATCTGAAGAGAAAGTGATTGTATGATCAGGGAGAACGTCATTTTTTCATTTAGTGTATTTGTTCGAATCAATGATGCGAAATTCGGTCAGTGTCAATATCAAACTGAAATTATGCGTGAACCCAAAGCAGCCATGTTATTATAATTAAATCAATTTCTAGAAAGGACAATATAACCTATTTATATAGTAAGTGGGAGATCATCTTGAAAAACTTTCAATTCCAGAAAGATCCTACAAAACAATAAAACTGTGTATATTCTGATTGTCTTCCACTTTCTCTGATGTTATTTTCAGTAGTATCTGGAAAGCCGGTAAAAAACATGATTCGCATATTCAATTAGTAGGAGGCGACTTGATAATGCCACTATTCAAAGGGTTAAATTTGGAGGAAATATCCAAATTGAAGTATTTCAAGCGGGTAATCTAAACATGAAAATAATTTGTTCGTCAATTTTGAGTGTGAAAGTTAAGAAGAAGCTTACCTTAACAACTGAACAGCGACAGAAACAAAGACAAGCTGTAGTGTAGCCACGCTGCTCCGCTTAATTTACAGCTTTGCAAAGTTCGTCGATGGAATAACACAAAAACTTAAGCACTTTTTGTTAATCATATGACACAGTGATGTATTTTTTCCCAGTAGGTAAACACTATTTTCTTAAATTTACAATTTATAGGCCACTTTCGTATTTTCTTGTACAACGCTAGGTGCTCACTAAGCTGTACCCCCCACTCATAACACTCCAAGATGGCGGCGCGGCACTGGATTTATGTATACCGTTCGCTGGGTTTTCGCTTGCCCGTGTTCAGTCTAGAGACAGCGCTTACCCCCACTACCGGCTAGAAAAGTTACCAAACTCAAAACTGTTGACAAAAGTACGCGTAGAATGCAGCACTTGGTAAAGTGTTTATGATAGGCACGCTTCTACGCGCATATTCCAATTATCTTGAAAACTTTCACTAATTAATTAATTACTACCTTTGCGTTTTCGTATTTCTTCTCGTTAATACCCAACAAATTTTTATTGCGTGAGGACTGAATTAATTAAGTAACTACTATTGTTATATCCATTGGAATTCCATATAGGTATTTGGAATTCAAATTTAAAATATGAAAATATTTCAATTGTAATTTTTAACACAGCTTTAAACAAAACATGAACGAAAATTTCCATTGTAACTCATAATTCCATATAAAATACATATGATCTGGAAATTATCAGTCGAACGAATAGCATATACCTCATTGAGAAAGAAAACTATACTTCAATTATTATAGTCACGATATGTTTTTCCCTAATGTTTAAGTGAATATTTTCTAAATCTGAACTAAATTATTTAAAAAAAAACTTCTCTTGATTGAATTACAAATTTTGAATTTTTCATATATTAGTTAGCTACGCCATCTATACGAATAGCACGCAAGTCAAGCTTTCGTATTAATTACAGAAATTGATTATTGAGATTTGGATTTATTTTCACATTGGTTAAGCTTATAAATTTGGTTAAAGCTGTATTTTCCCGCCACTTATTTTATTTTACTAAAATTATAAATTATAACCTATGTTTGAATTGAATTATGAGAAACAGAATTAATTAGAATCTGAAATTTAAAATCAACAGTTACTATTTTCAATAAATTGTACCTTACAGAGATACACCTGAATTCATTTAAATTTGAGTCATGTTAAAATCACCTTATTCAAGTATGTTTTAATTTTTAGTTTATGTTACAATAATTTCAGAATTTTTCAATATGCCTATATCTCATGTTCCCTTAAGATATGCACACAATGAAGGTCATACAGATGTATGTTTTTCTGAAGATGGACAGTAAGTTGAAAACCTCTTTGCATGATAAATTATCACTTCTAAGTCAAAAAATTACACAATTAAAATTTTACATTCTCATGATTTCAGAAAGTACATTTCATGTGGTTCTGATGGAGATATGAGAATATGGTCTCAAGATTTATATGAAGATCCAGTACACAATTGTGTTGGAGAATGGGCGCTAGCTGTACGTCAAAAGAAAAATAAGTTATATATCGCTACAAGCAGCAATGATGTACAGATTATAACTTTTCCAGATGGGGATAGAGATGGACTACTTGACAGATATGTAGCTCCCATAAACAACATTGCGATATCTAAAACTGGTGATGTGAGGATCTAATAAAACTTTTTCATAGTATGATATTAAATAAATTTACTCTGAATGACTCTTGTGTGTAAAATTTTAATATATTTGTTTTTTCTGTAAGCTTATTGCATTGGCAGCAGAAGAAATGGAAGTTAAAGTTATTCAACTGCATGGTGATGAGAAAAAAAGTTTCAGTTTGACAGGCTTTACTGGTCCTTGTCTTAGTGTAGCAGTGTGCCCGAAATTGGACTTCGTTGCAGCATCGGGTGGTGATGGAAAACTTTGTGTATGGAATGTTAGTGATAAAACACTTGTCAAAGAAATAAACTGTTTTCCCAAGGTTAACAGCTTTTCAAATGCTAAAAATTTATGTAAGTAATGTGTTTTATGTTTTTAAAGAAATACACCATATTTATACATCTACATATATCAATAGTAGAAATATATATATTACTAATCGTTTGTATGGAAAAGTGTTCTGTAAATTAAGCACATATGAATTTTAAATCTCTAAAGTAGAAGATCATTGATTAGGCCTAATAAGTGTAAAAACAGCTGTCTATCGTTCTTGAATCAAATTGACTCTTCTGTGTTTGCAAGTGTTTCAATGGTAGAACTCCTATACCATACTTTCTGCAATATTTTTAAATTGTTTCCAATTATGTATTGAATAAATTTACTAGTTGAACATGCATCTCATACTTCTTTCTCACAAGTTTTGTTTTATCCCTATGTATTTCTTATTTCTATACTGTATTTGACCTGTTATGAAGACTAGATGGCAATTGGGGAATAGATACATTTTTTGAATTACAGGCAGAATTGATTTCAATCCAATTGATGGAAGTCAGCTTGCTTACCCAGATGGCTCTTCGGTAGTAATTCTGAATTCATCTGATTGGACAGAAGAAACTACTTTGAACTGTGCTGACATTACAGATTCTTACTCTATCGTTCAGTACTCACCCTGTGGTAAATACTTAGCTGCTTCTTCAGTTGAAGGTGATTTTGTCATTTGGGATGTATCGAAGCAAATTGTGAATAATTCTACCAAACATCCTAATAATACTCGAGTATGTGCTTTTGTGTGGAATCCTTTAGGTAAGTCAACTTGGTTCATTTTCAAAGAGTACTTATATGATTTAGAAAGCTTTGTACACAAAACAGTGAAAGATCTAATTCAACATTTCAGTAGTATTCTGGTTGCTATATATATTTAAAAATAGATAAAGATCTGTGGTTTATAGCACTTTGTCTGTAATGTTTTTAAAATAAAAATGATATTATATATATATATATATATATATATATATATATATATATATATATATATATATATATATATATATAATAAATAAATTGTTAATTGTGGCTGATGATGGTTTTCCAAGTTCTGCTTGTGGAGAATGAGTTTAAGTATAAAATTCATATTCTGAACGAAGGTGAATAGCTTATAAGCATAAATGTGTAATAATTTCTTTTGAAGGAGATGTGTAACATTTTGCATATGTAATGACTTGAATTTAATTTCCAGCATCTGAAATATGATCAAAACAGTTGAAATATTTTGACAGTAGAGTATTCAATTGTTCATTTTTAATACTCTGTAAGGATTAATACTCTGTAAGGAAATATATTAGAATTAGCAATAAACTGGTAAAGGTATATGTTCAAAGTCAAAGTCAAAATATCTATATTTCAAAAAATACATTGCAAAATACAAAGTATTTACACAGTATTTAACAAATGGCGTCAAATAGGTAGGTACAATAAAATCAGTTCAAAACCAGACACTTAACACTAAAAATTAATATATTTTAAAACTTAATAGATTTTAAAACACTTGATACATCAAAACATTGATCAAAACTAAAATGGCTAAAATTAAAAACAAACTTTTACACATTTAAACAAATTGAACATCAGAATTGTATACATAAAGTTCAGTAGCCTATTCAATTTGCAACTGTGTATTATAATTTGATATTATAAGTAATAAATATGAAAAAAGGATGATGTTTTCTTTCTATAGGACCAGGATGTCATTTATTTGAAAAATCATTTAAATTATGTTGATTGATATTTTTTGTGATTCTGTAATTATACAAACCATTTAGTTTCATAATATAATTTTTTCATCCACATGATTTTTATAAATTCCTTGAATTTATCCACGAATAAATAATATATTGAATTTTCACTGACTTAACTATATATCATATGACGAGTTTAAGTAGAGTATGACTGTTTGATAAAAAAAAAGACAATGCTATATCTGATGGTGGCACCATATACCGTAACTTCTCATACGATATTTAGTGGAAAGTAATATATTGTTTCCTATTTCATTTTAACTAAGTTTATAAAGAATTTCTATTTTTACTAAAATATAAAATAAAGATCAGTAGTACAATTAATCTAGAACATACTTAAACCTCATACCCAATCATATTGTATGTAATTGTAGGCACAAATCAAATAGTTTATACAGATATAGAAGGACAGTTAGGCTTATTGACAGACTGTATTGCTAAACATGAGACAGAAACTGAATCGGAACCAAGAGATGACAATAGTGAAGTTGATTTTGGAGATATAAAGTTTGAGGATGATGACGATGAAGATAATGAAAATGCTATTTCAATAGACAAATTGAAGAAGCAGTATGAAGATGATATAGTACCAGAATTACAATCTAGTAAGTGAATTATTCATTTATTACTCATCTTAAATTTTTTCATACATGCTTATTCATTATGAAAACATATATGTAAATTAAACTGAAAAATAAAATTATATTGGGAATAAGTTCGAATTTTGGATCGATAAGGTCGATACTTGATGTAAATTAATAAACATATTAAAACAATGGCTAATAAAAACAATTTACACATTGATCAGATAAAATACGCTCATACACATTCTGTATCTCAAGAAGGTGAAGTTTATCGAAACGTGCATCATGCGTACTTCATCTAATAAATGTGTAAATTGTTTTTATTAACCATTGTGTTAATACGAATTAGGTCGAATTAGTGGTTAACTTGATTCATCTTTATATGAATTTCTCTAAAAAAAATGAAGTTCTACAATCTTCTATAAACATTCCTTATTGATAAAAATTCTTCAATTTCTTATAACAATAAAATTAGTGAGTATATTTGGGTATAATTATGAATTAATCTCTGAATTTTAGTAATGTCAAAAAGTCCTACACCTAGGCCAAGAACACCTGTGATTCCTCTTCAAGAACCATTTATGCCATCGTCAGCACCAAATCATCTAGATCCAAGATATCTTTGTTGGAATGAAGTAGGTATTGTAAGGTGTTATGGAAGTATTTCCGATGAAGATGAGAGTAGTTCTAAGTCAATAGAAGTGGACTTTCATGATACTAATTTTCATAATAGTATGATGATGCAGAATTATCAAAATTATATGATGGGTTCGCTGAGCTCATCTGCTCTAGCAGTTGCCAATGTGAGGTAAGAATACCTCGTTTTATAATCAATTTTTTGATTTCAAAGGTATACTGAGCAAAAGGAGTGGTATCCACAAACTGATTTTATTTATTACAATGTTCAACTTGTGGTCTGAGAATTAATGTTTTGGACTCGATAAATATTATTATTATTATGAACAGTATTGAAATTATTGAAAAGTTTGTTTAATATTGCTCCTGGAAGTAAATAACCAAATTATCATATTAAATTCTGTATGAAATCTTTCACAGCTCTATATCAGAAAAACGAATTTGAAGAGTTACAAAAGTAATCTTCATTTATTACAACTATAATATAAAATTGAATATTCATTTTCAGCCAGATAAATGTGATTCCTCTAGCATCCCGCACCAAAGAATGGACACTCAACGTGGACGATACAGAAGAAATAGTTTCAATAGCTGCTTCAGAACATTTAATATGCATTGGTCTGTCAAATTACATTGTAAAAGTTTGTGCTACTTACGGAACGCAAAGGGCAGTTTTCTCAATTCCTGGTCCTATAGTAGCTATGACAGCGTTTAAAGAGGACATTTTAGTCGCTTATCATTCCGATGCCATAAGAAATGGAGATCAATGTATTAGCTTCAAGCTGATAAGACTAGAAGGTGCGAGTTGGTTTGAATCTATAAGGATGAATTTGTGTTTTTTCTTCAGTGAATAGGTATAAGGAAATTTTTACCTGAGCGAATTCGAAATACCTATCGAACAAATATTCTATTTAGAAAAATAATTTCTGTTTATAATTACAAATAAACAAAAAAATCATATTTAATATGAATTAAATGCTTATAGAATTCATTATCAGTGTCTTAGGTATATCGGATCCTCTCTAAAGGCGAATTGTACTTGACTGAAGCAAATATACTTGGATTTTCCAAGAACTGTATTTTGGAACATAGTTGCTTATGGTACGTTATACTCCAGATACTAGGTGAATGGGAAGCTATGGCTGAAAATGAAAAGTAATGTGAGCGTCACAAAGGCGATCCTTTCAACGCGGGCGTTTCAAGTTTCAGAAACAGATAAATTAAATATAGGAATTAAAAACTATGTAATATCTCTTTTTTCAATTATAAAAATATTAGTGGTAATTCATATTGATAATTGAACCCACCAGCATATATATATATATATATATATATATATATATATATATATATATATACATATATATATATATATATATATATATATATATATATATAATAATAATAATAATAATAATAATAATAATAATATATATTTATCCTGAAGGACATTACATTAATGTATAGGACACGTCAAAACAATTAACATAGAATTAACTAATTTCTGTAGAAAAATATTCTTCCAGAGTATAGAAACATTTATTCAATAATATTGTGGTAACTTCCTTCTTGAATCTTGATCGACTTAAGGACTTGATCCAGTTGGGTAGGTGATTGAACAATTTGATCCCTACATATGTTGGACACATTTCAAATTTAGAGGTCCTATGAGCCGGAATGCAGATGGTGCAATTATGCCGTGTGTTATAATCATGAAAACTGGATGTCGTATCTAACTTTGACAATTTTCCGTGAATAAACAGTAGACAATTTAAGATGTAAATACAAGGCAATGATAAAATTTTATGTTGGATAAATATCGGTCTGCATGATTCTTGGGGCTTCAAGTTGAAAATGAGACGTATACATCTTTTCTGTGATAAAAAAATTCTTGCACTTGCTGCCGAATTACCCCATAGAACCAGGTTATAGTTCAAGTGAGCGAACACCAGGGCGTAATAAATAGTGAGCATGCCCTCCAGAGGCAGTGATTGCTTAAGGCGACTAAGAGCGAAGAAAGACCCATTCAATTTTCTGCTGAGATGTTCGGCATGACAGTGCCATCGTAAATTTCTGTCGACGTGTACACCCAGAAACTTGACGCTGCCAGTAGATTTAAGTTGGCTGCCATTGAAATCGACAACATATATATATATATTTATATATATATATATATATATATATATATATATATATTTATATATATATATATATATATATATATATATATATATATATATATATATATATATATATATATATATATATATATATATATATATATATATATATATATATATATATATATATATATATTGTCGGACAGATCTTACGATTTCGGTTTACAATATTTTAAAGCTTTGAGGATTGGCATGTAAACATGTAAACACGAAAATTATGAAATTCCCTATACAATAATATCTGCCTTTATACGTCAGTCATATGAATTAAATTATTGAACAGGATAAAAATGAACTAAATCAGTGTATCTAATATTTCATTTATATAATTTACTAACTTTATATATTATAGTTACTTAATTCGAACTCGATAGTATAGATAGTAAGCCCGTGAGCGCGGAAGGTCCCGGATTTCTTTCTCGGTCTGGCAAATTTGGGAAACGAACGTTGTCGTGAATTGTCTGGCGCTTTTATTAATTCTAAGAATTTATTAATACTTGGTACATAAAAAAAAATCAAGTTACGAGTTATTTAGTTGAACACGGATACAGGGTTAAATTTTCAACACGATCTGAATTTTTATGTATACTTACAGTGAACTTGAAGGCACTCTGGTAACTTAAAGTTAGATATTATTGGAAATAATTGAATTACTTGCAGGAGTTATTTAAAGTAGCAGCTTTTTGTTCGCCTAATTTTCATTTACTTGTTACAGCTTAAATGACAAACTAAAAAAAAATCGAAATTTCGGCGCCTACATTTTTGTCTTGCGAAATTGTTAATAATATCGTCATAGTTCAAAGATTGCAATAAGTTTGATTCTATGACGAAATTAATCTGATATCTGTCAAAGTTGAGCAAAGATAATTTTTCACTCTCTTTAGACAGGAAAAGCTCCGCTCACCACTGCAATTGCTGACTGCCGTCGATACACATTCTTAAAGCTATGTTAACGTTTGGATAAATTGTTTCAACTTCTTCGTTTCTTAGAACCTTTAACAGTTTTCCGTCTCGAGCTAGCGTTGTTGAATAAGAACGCAGATGGATACATTCATCAACAAAACACTTTTCTAAATCACCGGAATACATTCTTACTAACGTAATTGCTCTATTTTGAACTTCCTCAGTACTCAAATTGGTCAAGTTGTTCAAAAATGAAAATTTACTGCAAAAATTACTGTATGATTCTAGTCTCTTTTGGAGTTCAAGTTTTCTTTATTTATATCAATTCTGCCAGCGCGCCGCTTTGTACCCTCGCGCCCCTAGGCACATGCCTAGTTTGCCTTAAGGATAATCCGCCTCTGTATATATATGTATATATATATATATATATATATATATATATATATATATATATATATATATATATATATATATATATATATATATATATATATATATATATATATATATATATATATATATATATATATATATATATATATATATATATATATATATATATATATATATATATATATATATATATATATATATATATATATATATATATATATATATATATATATATATAATATATATATATATATATATATATATATATATATATATATATATATATATATATATATATATATATATATATATATATATATATATATATATATATATATATATATATATATATAATCTCTTGATAATTATTAGCAATAACAGGCTGGTTGAATCTTAAAAAACTCGATTTAATTAATAAGTTGACGTTTCACTACGACATTCATAGTTATTCAAAACTTTTGAAAAAAATTGAAAATTCTTTGACATTTATTGACTTGAAAAAATTGAATAGATAAGATTGATCTGTCTTGTTAAAAATTCTTTCGGATGTGGCTGTTCTTTGTTATTTATTACGTGCTATATATATATATATATATATATATATATATATATATATGCTGGTGGGTTTCTGTCGACCCAAATATTCATGAAGGGAATTTGCCATCGGTTTTTCATTCACACCTTGCCCAAAGCATGCTATCTCGTACCAATAAAGATTAGGCTTATGACTGGACTAAAAAGTTTTTCAGTTGAAACAAAAAATTTTTTTTTTCGAAATTACACAGATTTTGCTGACATTCTTTGCTCAAACAATTCTGAAAAGTGTCCACATCACTTTAATGTGTTTTTGGAATTGCACAACACAAGTGTTCAGTTACTTAGGTGCATGAACTTAAACGTTTTTATTACTTTATTGTTCCTGACCTTTATTTTAGTATTATAAATAATTCTTTCATGGATTGTTTTTTGTGTTTACTTATAATTAATTGCTTGAATTTGTGTTGGTAATAATAATAATATAATATAATACAAACTTGAGAATTATTGTAATCCTTTGAATTTATGCATAATAATATGCATATTTCGAACAGTTCTGATAACATAGATATCCATTATTCCCATTATATGTTTTCATGTTAATATTGTTATTAGAAATTATTTTCCATTGAACATTGCCCTAATGAGAATATCATTTTTTTCAACTATATTCTCAATAAACTGTTCTGAAGTAACATAAATCCCAATATAAACAATTCTGATTTTTTTCATTTAATTATTGTTAATTTCATTGTACCTGCTATTTGATAAAATTGTTTGAATTGAATTAAAGTGCATTTCACCAGTAACATTGAACATTTTACAGGTATGAATTTTCAAGGACTAGATCTGGGTATGACGCTAGGTCCGCAAAGTACATTATCATGGCTAGGATTTTCAGACTGTGGTACTCCAAGCGTTATGGACTCTCTAGGCATGCTCCACATGTACCCTCTAAATTCAAATACGTGGATACCATTTTGCAATACAGCAAAGCATGTGAGTTTTTATAAAATGCATCTATTGTTTAATACTTTGGATGAAGTGTTCTCAAAAGGGTTATATCTTTTCGTTCACAACTTTTAGCAAATACTCACTCAAAACTAAAACCTTGAAACTCCTCTGAAAATTGACCGTATAGTGCAATTGTGAAAGCTACATTTGAAATTATAAATTGTAATTGTGAATTTTTGAATTTCGAAACATGCCAATTGAAAAAATGCAATTGCAATATTTTCAATTTTGAGTGTCGTAAAATGTAACTTATATTCTATTGCTACAAAAATGAATGCAGGGTAGAGTATAGGGCAAGGCTGCCCAACCTTTTTAACAGTAGGGCATGAAAAATTCAAAAAGCACAAGCGGGCCACTGACCACTGACAGCTCATATTTTCGTTATATCTTATAAAAATAAGCCTAACTTGAATTAAGGTATTTTGGAATGAAAGAAATGTAACATTCTGAAATACTTCTTTAATTTAATGAAGTTAAATTTTATAAGTTCAATTAAAATAATAACATATACAGGCATATTCCGCTAATTAAAGAAATACAATTAAAAAAAATTGGAACAATTGATGTGATTTCTGAAGTTGTTTCTGTTTCAATAATTTTCCTAAATTGGGCGTCAAATCAGATATTGACAGTTACAAAAAAATACGTTTATCAGTTAGGGACGTGCGGTATTTCTTTTTTAAATAATTCGGATTTAAAAGAATCATATATTGAACCGGAACTACTTAGAAATTGAAAGGCCAGGTCAGTTATTGCAGAAAAATTTTCTTATGGTACCAGTTTCCAAAAATCTACAAACTCTTTTGAAGAAGTTTCTGACTTTAACGATATTTTTTCTGAAAAAAGGTTTTTTAGAGCAAAATGATTTTGCAGATTAGTGAGTTTCAACTGAATATTAGCAGGATAACTGATTATTTCAATCAAACTGATCGTAAAAGGATTCACAAAAACTTGTAAATTTGTTTTTATATTTTCGAAGTCCTGGAATCTGCTCTCAAACGACATTAATAAGCATCTTATTTTAGATTCGTACTTAGTACAATGGATAGTATTGATATTGAGCTTCTCTTTCAAATCTTTGAGTATAGGAAAGTGATCAATATTTTCATTGGCTTAATTCATTAAAAACAGACTTATTTCAGCTTTGAATTCTCTTATCACAGTACAGTTGTAGTTATCTTCTTCAAATAAAACCCTGAAGAGCTTTTGCACTTATGTAAGTCATGCAGCATACTACCGGGTCCATAATATCATCCGACTGCATGTCCTTTTGACAGGCAGTTTTAAACTTGCTCACGCGGGCGTCGGGCCATTCAAAATACGTCCGTGGGCCACTTCGTGTCCCGCGGGCCTGGGGTTGGGCAGCCTTGGTATAGGGTAAGAAAGGTATCGGCAGGAAGAAAAAATCTTAGCTCCGAAACGTAAGGGAATGGACAAATCTCGGCGTCGAAGAACTGTTTCATGTTGCAAGAGACACATTTAGAAACGTGGTCGCCAACCTTCAATGAGAAGACGGCATGAAGAGAAGAAGATTCTTAAATCAAATTGGAAGCCTGCAAACAAAATTGGCTTGGAAAATTATGAACGAGGCAGTCAGAAAACTGATGAGTGTAATTGTTAACTAATAATACTGTTAATAAAAAAAATATTAGCATCATAATAGATATAACATGCAAAAGAGTTAGTTTCAGTACAAATGAATTTATTTTGGAGTGTCATTGCTATAATATTGGCATCTGATTGTAGTAATTGCTTGGAATGTAACTTAACCCTTTCAGGGCAACTGGTTAGCTAGGAAGACCACAGTTTGTTAGTCATGAGTAAAACTGCTCTTTGGCTATTTCAGTATACCAGTGTGTTTTGTGGGTTGTCTAACATAGCAAAATTTGACGTGTTCATCGAAGACAGACCGAAATAAGTCGAAGCGCGTATAATAATAATAATAATAATAATAATAATAATAATTTTTATTCATCCAGAAAGACAATTTACACTGTATTGGACAAGTCAATTTTCATTTAACAATGATAACCATAATAATTTAACACTAATAAATATGCATACCTACAAAAGATAACAATAAATATGCATACTTACAAATAATAATAGATTGGAAAAAAAATCCCAAAATTACAACTCAATCAAAATAAAATCAAAAAATTCAAATATCAAATCAACAATACTTAAGAAGTATCAATTCTAGTGTTCTAATAATCACCGACACCGTAAAAGGCTTCTAGTATTAGGAAATTTTTGATATATTTTTTAAATGCATATAACTTAAGTGCCCTTACCGTTGGTGGCAGATGGTTAAAAAGTCTAATGCCCTGATACGATGGCGATGATTCATACTTAGCCAATCTGTGCTTCGGTATGCATAAAATTCCTTCATTTCTAGTATCAAAATGATGATAGTCAGAAAGTTTAATGAATATGTGTTCATTCTCTTTCACATATATTAAACATTTATATATATATATATATAAATACAAGAAACAGTCAGAATACGCCTACTTACAAATATCGGTTTACAAGAATCCGTCGGCTTGAGGTTGAACATTAAGCGCAGAACACGTTTTTGTGCCAAAAATACCCTATTTATATCAATAGAGTTACCCCATAGTAAAATATTGTATCCAATATGACTGTAAAATAAACCATAGTAAATATTCATGACAGCATGAATAGGTAACGAGTCCCTGATTCTGCCTATGGCGTAACAGACTTGATTCAGCTTTCCGCATAACAAATCAACATGTTTGCACCATCGCAACTCACTATCAATTTGAATGCCGAGGAATTTAATGCTATCTTTAGAAACTACAGTGACTCCATTAGATTCAAACCTTAGAGTGCCATTATCAACAGCTCTCACATTGAAATAAATGCATTCCGTTTTGCCAATATTCAAAATGAGAGCATTTCTGCGGCACCACTCAGTGAAATATGACATTAATTTAGAACACTTCTCCAAAAGGTCCCTAGGTGTGTGCGCCGAAATTGCTAACGAGGTATCATCTGCGAAGATCGTAATTCTACTCGCAACGACGTACTATATTGTGCATTTGTTTACTATAGTTGGACACTACTCAGAGGATCTGCTGAAATAGTGTGAATATGTTATTTTTATTTATGAATGGTGGAAAAATGGCTCCAAAGTTATTTACTTATATCTTACTTATGCATTTTAATGAATATATTGAACGTAAATGTTTCCTTTCTTTCGAAATTACTAATTTTGTTGGGGTCTCCTGAAGTGACCACTGGGCACTTACGTAATCGTGTTATCTTATTTTAGTTCTGAGGAAGCAAGTTTGAAGTACCTACCTACTGAATAGGCTTGTCAATTTTCGAAAGAACCAACCAGGGAGATTTTTTTAAGGAGTTTAGTAGAGAGGGGGTTGAAGAAAATGTCAATCATTTATTTATTTTTAATTTATATAAATACTCTGCTTCTAATATTTGACAGTTTTTTACCACAAAATCATAATCATTAAAAATCGAAGTTTGATTAGTAGAGCGCGGTTGCGTATAATTTTAAAAAAACTGGGGAAATTAGTCACCCCGGGAAGTCGGGAGGTTGGCCATTATTACCGGAGTCATCCGGGCAATCCGGGAGGGTTGGGAACCCAATAACTGAATATTTAGAAAATCTTCCTGCAGATGACTTGTATGATTTGTAAGAAATGTTCAGCGTGCAAAGTAGAATTGTGTTTGAAACATGACAAAAACTGTTTCATGTTAGGTATATTACACAAAATAGGTTATATTGTTTGGTTATATGTTCCTACTGGTTATGTGGAGTGACCACATCCTGCAGGATAATCCTTGAGTTTTTTAATCTTGAACAAAAAGGAAAATTGTTTTCTTCGAGTATCTCTAATAAACCATTATCAAACCATACATAATATTTTTTCCACAAAAAAATAATTTGGGCCAGAAAGGGTTAAAAGACAGTTCCATAATCATGCTTAAGAGCGTTAGTATTATGACAAATAGATTTATTTTTGGATTGTTGTCATATTTTTAGAATATTGCATCAATAATTAATCATCATTTTTTTTCAGAAAAAAGGATTAACTGATAGTTTCTTCGTAACAGCAGTCTTCGAAGCGAACCAAACTGTGTGTGGTATCAAATGCAGAAGTTCAATGTATCCAACAGTTATACCAAGGCCGACTATGTGCGAGATACCATTAGAAGCACCATTTGCTGAAATGTCCACTGATAAAAGCCAAATGGAGAGCAGTTTATTTACTTGGTCTAATCTGATGATTTCAAACACTGATAAAAAAGTTAAAGAAATAGCATTGAAAACGTTTGCGGTAAGAAAATGAAAGATATTCTTAAATAATAGTAATTATTAACCTGTAAACAATGTTTAAAATTTCGACTGTATGCATCTTTTTCAGTTGTTACTTCAATTTTTGCACTCAAGAATTTTATGATGCCAATATGTGAGAACTAAGCTAAATATGTGATTTTTAAAGAACTTTAAACTATTGTATTTAGAAGTTTAATACCAAAATAATCCTCTCATGAAATACTTTTCAAATAATATTCATCCATGAGTTGATACAGTTGCAGCTTGTATAATAAGATAATTAGATTACAAAATAATATCGGTTGTCTTTCTTATTCATCTATTCACTGCGTATCAATGCTGGAGTGGTTTTATAGTTTTAGAAGCTCACGCATTTGAATAATAATAATAATATTTATTTCAAAAATTATCACAGATAGATAATGATAAAATAGAAACATGTCAGACGAAACCACAGTTTAATGCTGGATGGAACAGTAATTATAATATTCATTTAGATGATAAGGCTCTACATCCAGGATAAACTTACGAACTCTTGCTACATACAGACTCACACTATCAATAGCCCAGAAATGTTTTGGGAGAGCATTATATAATTTCATACATTATGTTTTTTTGAGTAAGTGTGAGTGATAGCTTTGGCAGTTGATAAGGAATCATTTGTCTTGTGTTATTCTGATTCTTGAAGCCAGAAAACAGTTCTTTATGTTTATAAATGAATAGCAAAGATCTAAAAACAAACAAGCCAGGTACAGTCAAAATATTATGCTTTTTAAATAAACCTCTACACGATTCCCGAAAAGGTAGTCTTAACATCGACCTCAATGTCATTTTTTGAGTAATAAATAGGGAATTAGTATGTGGGCTGTTTGTTGCCCCAGAATATTATTCCATATGACAACGATTCAAAATTTGCAGAGTAAATTGTTTTTAATACATCTAAGCCAACTTGATGCTTCAAAACGTTAATCGAATACAAGACAGACAGCAGTCTCCCATTCAAGTAATCAATATGTTGACGCCACTTCAAGTTAACATCAACATGGACACCCAAAAACTTAATAGACTCACTAGTTGTAATATCATTATCAAGAATCCTTATTGACAATGGAAATGAACGACGAGAGCGATCGGTATGGAAAAAGATAAAGTTAGTTTTGGTAATGTTTAACTTTAAACTGTTATCACCACACCAGGAACTTATAGACTCGAAAGCATCTTCAGCCCTATTAATAACAGTGGCCAAATCATCGTCGGAAACTATGATGTTAGTATCGTCCGCATACAAAGAGAACCTACAAGCCAGATCACCAACCACTTCCGGCAAATCGTTAATATAAATCAAGAACAAAAGCGGTCCAAGGACACTCCCCTGAGGAACACCTCTTGTAACAGTAACATCATCGGATATACAAGTCGCTCCATCCCGCACCAATTCAACTCTCTGCTTCCGATTACTGAGATAACTTCTAATTAATAGAAGTTGATTATCTCTAACGCCATAAGCCTCCAATTTCTCCAATAATTTTTCATGATCAACACTGTCAAACGCTTTAGAAAAGTCTACAAACATACCAAGTGGAATGCATCCATCCTCCAAGGCTTTTAAAATCTCACTCAGGAGTTGAAAAATGGCGGTTTCAGTGGATTTTTGTGCCACAAAACCATGTTGATATTTGCTGAAAACATTAAACTTCCTAAAGAAAGAAATCAAACGGACGGAGAGGACTTTTTCAAAAATTTTAGAAAAAGATGACAAGAGACTAATTGGTCTATAATTTTCCACTTCCTCATGGAAACCCTTTTTAAAAAGGGGCTTAACAACTGCTATTTTTGAAGATTCGGGAAATATTCCTTCAATAAATGACCTATTAATGATGAGACTCTAGGGTTCTGCAATTACATGTATACATTTTTTCAGCACCTTCATAGGAATGCCATCATGACCATATGATGTGGAATTTTTCATTTTAGCAACAATTGAAATTAATTCAGATGGAAAAAGGCTAAACATAAAGAAAGATTTATGACATTTTGATTTTTTAGTAAAATTGCAGAGTGATGAAGGCGAATATTGTGTTTCAGTTAGCCTGCAAAACTAACCTTGATCAAAGAGCGCTAGAAGTGATGCAGATCTTGTCTAATTCGCAAATATTATCTCTTGGAATCAAGTATGCTTCAAGACTTGATAAAAAACGTTTAGCAGAAAAATTGACAGAACTTGCTTCTCAATTATCTGGAGAAGGAGAGGCAGATGGATCGTCTAATGTAAGCTATTTTATTATGAGTATAATTGTTCCAACACCATCTGAGCTGAATTGCTCTGTATGAATATGAATATCGAATTTTTAATTTTATTTTATTTCTGAAACTATATATCTCTCTCTAGATTGATGGAAAAACTGATGTAATAAGACCTGTTAGTAGAAGACTGATTGTGAAAAATAATACCAAAAAGGAGGAGGTAAGTGAAACACATTTGGAAAGTAAAAATTATATTAATTTTTTTATTTTTTTAGGCATCTATACCAGAGGAATCTGAGAAGATTGATAATCTAGTGAGTATATTCAAATTTAATTTGCAGTTTTGATACTATTTAGGCTTTCATTCCACAGGAATCGTCCTCAATTTCTGTTAATGATTCAATAAATTCTTCCATGAACATTACGGTAAATACGCAGGTGAGATTTAAAACAATGCCCTTTATGATATTATTCATATTAATTATGTGCTTGTAGGAATCTTTATTTTCATCTGAACCACCAAAAAATCCGTTCTTGAAGAGTTTGAAAAAGAACCAAGCTTCTGATCAGAACCCTCTCAGTCTATTGGACAGCAGTGCTGGTTTGAATTTTGAAGCAAAGAAGTCTGTCAAGAAGAATGAGGTGAGAAATTGTGTTGAATGAAATCATTATTAATAATAATAATCCTTTATTTAGCAAATTGCTATCACATTACAACAAAAAAGAAAATGAAAAGTTCCACATCTCTGCTTATATAATTTTCCACAATATATTTTCTTAACCTTTCTCTAAAACTAACAATATTCAAATTCTTTATATAGTCTGGAAGATTATTGAAGTCTATTAAACCTTTATGAAACAGACTGTTTTGTGCCAAAGTTGAATGCACACATGTAATATAAAAATTTTGCCTACCTCTTGTATTATAATTGTGAATATCAGATACTAATTGTAGTTTTTCTAAAATATGTTCTGGGTACATACCATTTTTTATCTTATATACAACAGTCATTGTATTTAGCAAAATATTTTGCTTCACACTTAATAAATTTGTAGCTACTAACATGTCTCTTATTCTTGTGTACCTATTGCACCCTAATATGTGCCTTAACGCACAATTTTGCTTTTTCTGTAAGACTTCTATTTCACACTTTTGAAACATATACATAATGGTAGAACAGTAGTTGAAATGGGGCAGTACAATTGTTTTAAATATTAAGAGTTTAGACCAAGAACTTAAATTATTACCTATTCTACATATATAATTAATTTTTTTTGTAACTTTTTTATTATATAATTTGCATGATTTGAGAAAGTCAAATTTTCATCTATAACTACTCCTAAATATTTAAATTCTTTAACTTGTTCAATTTTCTTATTATCTATTAGAATGTCGTTGTGATTATATGTATCAGTCATGTTATACCTATTTTTAAGAATCATTACTTTTGTTTTATTCACATTTACGCTCAAACTATCACTACACAGCCATTTAAACAATCCACATAGATCTTCATTAATTTTTTGAACCATATTTTCCATATTCTCACTTTCAATGAATAAGATTGTATCATCTGCAAAGAGCTGTAATTCACAGTTGGTAATAACATTAACAATATCATTGACGTATAGCACAAACAAGTCAGGTCCCATGACTGTCCCTTGGGGAACCCCATGCTTATTTTCCTTAACTCTGGATACCTCACCATTGTATTTTGTTTCCTGACTTCTTGTTTGTAGATACTCTGTGAACCACTTCAAGACACTACCCTCTAGACCATATTTCTGTAATTTTAGGATAAGCAACTCTCTGTTTATTGTTTCAAATGCTCTGCGAAAGTCAATGAATACCACACCCACAAATTTTCCTTGACTTAAGGCAGATCTCCATCTGGAAATAACTGTTTGCAGAGCACTTCCACACGAGTGTTTTCGTCTAAATCCAGCCTGAAAATCAGTCAATAACTTCTTTTGCTCCACATATTCTCTCATTTGATTATTTGCCACAGTTTCTAATAGTTTTTCATACACTGGCATCATATTGATTGGTCTGTGTTCTTCGCACTGCTGAGTTCTGCAAACTTTTTCAATAGGTACTATTGTGGATAACTTCCACTTTTTAGGAAAACTGCCTTTTTCCAGACTAGTTTAATGAGGTTCAAAATTTTGTCACCGATCACTTCAAATGCTAGTTTCAGAATTTTTGAGTTTATGCCGTCAACACTGCTGGGTTTATTTTTGAAGTTTTTTACTATTTTCTTGAGATCAGCCATTTGTATAAATGAATAATTCAGGTAATAATATTTATTGATTATGATACATATATTATAAAGGTAATGTAAAATTGTAATGTACGATCATCCTTAAGCATCCTAAAATGGACCATACATTTGTCTAATAGGATATTAACCTAATTTATTATGCATGATGCATTTATATCATTTAGCAGGTTGACATGTCCAAATTATTTTTGATCATGTGACGTTAATTTTAATCATCTAAGAATTATTCCCAAAACTCCTATCCACCTTATCCCTTATGAAATTATTTTCCAGACCTCATTGTGGAATTTTTTTAACTGTATTTCACCCTCACTTCAGATCTTATGAGAGTGTTGAAATGTTTTCTTCATAATAGTTTTCATATTTTACATATGACATTTTGAAATCAGATAGCTATGTGTTGCATTATGTTTGTGTTTTTGATGAACAAGATAAAAACAGGTATTGATAATTTGATATTCTTCCCTTGGTAAAGGAAATTTAATTGTTTAAAGTGTATGGATACTCTGTCTAGTGTATAGAATTTTAAATATTGGAAAGTTATCAAGATTTCATTTGTTTTAGGTATCAGACAAACGAAAACAGCCAGAAACAGAGTCTGATAAACAAAAAACTAAACAAAGGAAACTAGATCGTTTTATGTTTGGAAAACGGTCTTGAAGTGAAGTAAACATCTAGTTAATTATATTTATATTGCTCATAAGACTATATTTTCTAAACATGTTTTATATACCAACTATTCAATACAATTTTTTTCTGTGATTACTTTTTTACTTTCTATTCCTTCTCATATAGATAAACACTTTTTTTTACAAAGAAGTTACCCCCTTATTTGACAGTAATGTTGTTTCAGTGAAATTGATGAGTTTTATAGTATAGTTAAATCCAAAATTCCCTTTTATTCAATTTATTGAAATATTATTGGGGACCAAGCAATTGTGAAAAAATTCAATTCACTGTTTCAGTTAGATGTCAAACTTTTAGAAAAATAGCAGGGGACAATAAAAATATATAACAACAAAAAACTCCAATTTTTTGTTTGATTATGATATAATAAGGGCAGCTATTTAATTTTTTTAAAGCAGAAGTTAATGAAATTTTTAGTATAGGAATATGAGAAATGTGATAAGAAATTTGTAGAAGCACACATTTTAATTTATTATGAGAATTATTTCACTTGTTCTTTATTCTATTATTTCCACAGTGTCAAAATGCATATAAGAAAAGTTGATAGTATTATAAGCATTATTTATAGTGTATCAATTGATGAGTTCCAAATCTTATGTATTAAAACTTTATAAAGAAATAAAAACCTAGGTTTACGGAATTTTTATATTTCCAGAAACCTAGTTAACGACCAGATTGAAGTAAGGGAACATACCCAAACTACGTGACCCGTTCAGGGGGGGAGGGGGGTCTTCAAAATACTACGATTGGTCACAGGGGCGGGGGTAGGGGTTAGGTTTTTGTCACGTAGTCAATGTCATTTGGAAACGTGTTAGTTGAACATGATTGAGATAAAAGATAAATGTGAATAAAAGAAAAAAATACTTTTGTTTTAGTAAATTAAGTTCCTGGTACATAGGTTTTTTCTTCTTGATAATATTTTTTTCACCTGTGAATTATAGGTATGTAAATGGTAGCCAATTTTCGATGTTTGTATGGAGTATCTCAGTAACTATAGAAGGTAAAAAAAAATGGAGGGCGCATACTCAATTTCTTTTATCGAGACAAATTCACTGGCGAAATCCAAAATTCGCTGTCTTCTTTAGTTTTCGAGTTATAAGCAAAAATTTCATTTTTTCACTTTAAGACAAGTGTGCATATCATGGTTGTTTGAAGTTATGAGATAATAACTTTTACATTATTTAGGCACTTTTTTCTGTCTGTTTGTTGGTTGGATAGGATTTTTTCCCCTTTCTAACGATGTATAATATGTCAGGTTGCTTTTTATGTGTAAGGCTTTAATAGCAAGTATAATATTTTAGTTCATTCGCTTTTGCGTTTTTTATATGTATTCCATATAGCAGGTGACATCTATGACAGAGCTTGTCCATTTCTTTCCATCATAATATCAATTATCTGATTTAATAGTAAAAGTCAGGATGTCGTACAAAAATTACGAGAAATATGATATGTTAGAAAGCTTTATTCAAAGTAATAACAGTTGTGATATTATATCTGAGATATATTTCAATGGCTATCCAGAAAGAAGACAACCTAATAAATCTATTTTCAACTGATTAAAAGAAAATCTAAATAATTGTGAATCATTCAACAAGCCTAGACCAAAATATTAGATATTTACATAATTTTTTTTATAAGACATTGCAATTATAAACAACAATACAAATTACAATAAATGTTCAAACTTATGTTCATTGTGGTTGATACATAAATTACATCTCTTTATAACATTCTGAACTGCATTATGAATATGAATATTTGAAACTGAATTAACCAAGTATAAAATTTACGTGGCTGTCGTGTTTTAACGTATCATATATATCAAGAAAATCTTAACTAACGGTACTACGTAATTTTGAATCTGTAAATTATTGAGGAATTCATGGACAATCCACCCTTAGTTGAGACACAAAATCAGTTCCAACATGATGGTTCACCGCCTCATAATATAAGTACCGTTTCAAAATTGTTTAATACTAATTTTGGAAATAACTGGATGATGAATAATATTCCAGTGAGGTCGCCACCACAATCGCCTGACTTAACACCATTTTTTCTTTTGAGGATAAAAAGTTGTAAGAAATAGGTCACGTAGTTTGGGTACGTTCCCTAAACCCTTCTCCTCTCCTTAATCTTTTCAATGTACCTACTAATAACTCTGAATGAATTGCTTATTGTTATTTAGTTTCTCTAGGAACCCCTCTTTTATATTCAATTTTTCATATAAATAGATTTTGTAATACCATAATTTAGTACGAGTTGAAGTTAATGTTATAACGAAACGCGTTTACTCAATAAATTTTTATTTCAACCTGTGAAAAGTTAGTTTTTTATTTTTTTATAATGTTATGAATATGAAATTTCACCAAGTAAATGTCAATTAAATTCAATCTTATACATTGATATTCAATTTTTCATTCATAAGAATTTAGTTGGATCTATCTGTAAGTCCAGTGAAAATAGTAAATTTTATGTTTACAGCCATACCATGCTGAAAATGCTAAGATTGATAACTAAAATGGACAAATTCATAAGTAGTACATAGAGAAGCGGAAATAGAGCCACTCAGACAGTACATAGACAAATTCTATAAAACCCAACTTAATCATAATCCTTTGACTGAAAACATAACTAACATAAGAGCATATAATGCAGACCATATAAAACACAAACTGCCTTATCAAAATCTACCTATATTTTCCACGAAAGAAAATGACCGTGGTATATCACAAATGGTAAGTTAGGCGCTGAGTAAGAAATTTTCTATTTGATTGCCTACATTTAACAAAATAGAAATTAACTAAACGTCCACTAATTAAGTATCGAAAGCAGGTTTTCGCAAATAGTTTACTGCATCACAAACGAAAATTATCTAAAGAAAACAACAACCAGTAAAATCGCAAATTTAAATGTCTGAAGACTTAGAATAGGTATCTTCGTATATGAATTCTCATATACTTAAAAGAAACCATTCTACAAAAAGAAATTGAATCTGTAGTAGAACATTAGAACTATAGGAACTGCAAAAGTAGTACATTGAAAAACGAACAATGTAAATTAGCATAAGTAGTCTCAGGTTGTTTACATTATGTCATAACTCATTTATTTTGTAAATAATATTGCACATAAGACATTGTTGAAGTTGAAAAAAAAATGTTGTACTCGTTTGATCACAGAAGCCAAGTAGCGTCAGGCGCGGTTAGTACTTGGATGGGTGACCGCTTGGGAACACCGCACGTCGTTCCTTTTTTCGAATAGTTTTTTAGAGGTTCACATTCTTATTGATATTTTAGATAACTTGATTAATTAGTAATTTCATTACCAGACAAATATTTTAACGAAAACTTTTCTCGTTACAATAATTGAATCGATCAGTTTAACAACAGTACTAGTCCAAAATTACCATTCAGAGATAATCACAATAAAAACAGTACAAGTCCTGGACTAGTAATATTTTTTAGCTGACTGATGGAAATGGATGGAGCGTACAGCTGCAGTGTTGGTATTAATACTATTAATGATACTGTTCTCTCACTGAATGGATAGAGTCTCAAAATATGAACATTGTGGCTATCTCAGATGAGGAACGCTATTTCTGGACTTGTACTGTTGTTCAACAACCGATTCAATTAGATGTTATTCTCATATTCGACTACTGTATGTAATACTTCTTTCAATAGTTTTTATAAAATAAATACAATCAAAGGTAATCAACCGAGAGTAGTTTTTACAGGGACATCTATGATGGTACATGTGCTGATGTACTGACTTGACTCCTCTAGATAATTACCTTCAATTTAATAATGTCTGTATATAGACTACACAGATGGCACTAGTAACGATCACTTTGAATGAGTCTATTCGTCTATTTTATCTGATGAGAATTAGTAAATGCTCATGCTTTATAAATTCAATGAAATTGAAGATACATGAAAAAATACTCCTAATTTCATTTTACACACCTATCCAGATGTGTGAAAATACTGGATAGTTCAATGATTCATCTAGAAATTCTAATTAAAACGTGAATTGAGGTTCCTTACTTCAAATAATGCATAGAATAAATAAATATTTTATTTTTCACTTGTATATTATCTGTTGATTTTACCTTTATAGATACGATTTGTATAAATACACTCATTATGCCCTAGGGCGGAATGAGCGAGCACAATGGATCATAACGCCCGCTAATTATACGAGGAGAAATGAAGCAACTTCCATTGATTAAATACTTCTTAATCCTTGTCGTATACGACTCTGGATTTCTCCGGCAGTGAATTAGGTATTCGCAGCTTTGGCTGCATTTTCTATGATATTCTTGGGTAAATTCATTTTCATTTCCATTATTTCTATAAGACAAAGAAAGCACCAATGACATTCACTAAATATGATGACAAAAATATTCACAAACGTCAAAATATCAACAGATGACATGCCTACTATGAGAAGGAAAATGGAAAATATAGTAGCAATGAACCGATTTTAAAATCGATTTTTCATTATAATAAAATAATTTTTTCGTGAAAAATAAAATCTTGTATGCACCACGTGCGTTACTAGATCCTAACGCCCATCGGGCAACATTCGCATCGGGCCGAATGTTACCCTCCGGGCGTTAGGATCTATATAACGCACTTGGTACATAAATAACTACCTAATATATCAAGGGAGAGAAGTGCGATATTTTACACGAGGTGTAGTTTATACTTGATGATAGTAAAGTGCAATTTTGTACGTCACAAAATCGAAAAACAAAGTGAAATTTTTTCAGTTAGCAACACAAAACTACGTTTTTAACATACCAAGAAAATGTCAAATTTTCAAATTACCTAACAGGTTCACAGAATAAATCTAATTCTAAATAATTTGTTGTATTTATTTGATTAAATAAGATAATTTGAGTACAAGAAAAACTAGCATATTATACGCGTAAGAAAAGCTATTTCCAGTTCGTAGGCATACAATTATTTAAGATCTTCTTCCACATAACCAACTTCAACATGAAATTTGATGAACAATTTTTTCTGAATAAAAGAAGACGAGAGGTGTCTTAGAAAACTCGTTTGGAACGAAGTTCCCATCACTATATATTCTGTATTAAATAACAGGCAGAATTAAACAAATTAAATACGCTTGAGAGTATTTAAATGAAACGAAAAATAAATGAGGGAATGGTAATAAAATTGTAATTGATAAATTTTTTCAGGTTACGAACATAGGTAAACATATTGTTGATTATTATAAAAATTGGAGTAATTATTAACTTAATAAGTACATTTAATCTTCATAATGATAGCTTTGTGGTAACTAAAGTAGGATACATATGTTTGCCATTAAATTTTGTGCCATTGTCAAGAAAAAACAGAATCGATAGTGGTATCTATTGAATATTTTATAGATGATTTTGTAGGATCTAGTTACGGCTTAGTTGAATCCAATTCATTCAAAAGAAATTGTACAAATGTCTTTTTTGGAATTTTTATCAGAAAAGTTGATGTTGAAAAGATATATTTTTGTATGAACAAAAATTGAAGATGTTTACTTTGATCATTTTTCATTCCGATCCCTGATTATCATGATTCGAACACAGTAGATGAACATAATAAGCGATACGCCCCCTACCGGTGTCGAATATTACTAACGCATGGGCCATATATTGCTTTATTTACACCTGTTTACGTGTATTTTATATGAGAAGTTGTTGAGTTTTGATTGTGTTTTGGATCGTTTACAAACGTTCAGAAGAGATGAATCACTATTGTTGTGTATCCTATTGTTCATCTTGGGCAAAAAAAAACTGAATATAGCTTACTTACCTTTCCGAAAGCTGGGCAATTCAAAGTTGTATTCCAAACAAAGTTGGGAAACAAGGAAATGATGGAGAGAAGAAAGGTGTGGATTCATAACTTGAAGATTGAAAAAAATGTCTGAACATAAGTTGTTCTTTACAGTTTACTGAGAATAATTATTTTCCCTGCAGTAAATTTGAGGATTTTTCCATTTAGAATTACTTATACCAACTAATGATGTGCAATTTTCAGCTAACCGAAAACGTAGAGTTTTTGAAGTCCAATGCTATTCCAACGAAAAATCTTCCACTTTTATCGGAATCTGAACCTGGGCATTCATCCAGAGATTCTAGATAATTGTATTTTATTTCATGTAACAACCAGAGATACTATTAAAATAATAATAACAAATAATGTTTATTTGCACAACCAAAATAACAGTTTATCATAACATCAAGAATATGAAATAAAACTTGACTCTATAGCTAGGTAAAAACTAAAATATTCAATTATATAAACAGGAAAACAGAGATTCTATCAAAAAAACCAGACTCTCAGAAGTCCACCGTACTTTTAGGAGAGTCAGGAAAATTCAATAAATATAATAACTCATTAGGTTCAAAACATTCAAGCAGAGTCTTCATGTTCATTCTTCTTTTATTTCATGTTGTTTCTTTCAGTTTTGCTGGTAAGTACTTAGTTTTGTCCATTACCTATACTCAAAACTTCTTCAGTTGGTAATGAAAGTAGACATGTCAGAGATGTTTTCTTGAAAGTTTTTTCATTTTTTAAATAAATAGGTGTTCTATCATACAGCCTTTTCATGATGTATACATAGTTCCTCTAACCATTTAATTTATTCGTCCTCTATTTTATTTTATTATTGATTTTCATGTTCAATGATAAAAACTCTGTGTAAATTTCAAATTGATGTAGGTAGGTTATCCCCTTAGTACGCCCACTATATATATATATATAAATAGATATATATATATATATATAGATATATATATATAGATAAAAATATATATATATAGATATATATATATATATATATATATATATATATAGACCGGATGTCCACGGAAGGTGGTTCCTGCCCATATAACTTTTTTGTTTTCGGAGATAATGAAATAAAATTTTAAGGATTGTTTGATGCATAAAACTGCATTTTTTGAAAGGTAACTGAACTTCCTGTTTCACCGGAAGTGACATAAACTTTCGATTTTTAAATGGGACACAGAGTATATTTTCAGTTTTTTTTTCTCCACATGACATTTAGAGTACAACCATGTATCATTTGTTACTTTTTGTAACAGTTTATATATTTTTTTTCGAAATTAATTTTTATTCTAGAGGGCTATGGATTCGTTCAAAGAACTAATTTCGGTCCTAAAATGTATGTTGAAATACAACTTCACTGTTTTCGATCAAAATGTTCCAGCTATGTGAAGTTTAATTTTAAAACTTTTATTGCTATTTTTTTTTCAAATGGCAACATGGTGGCTCGTCGGGTTAAAAAAAAAGATAATTTTATTACGATTAATTTGATACCGCACTACCGTAGGTATTAGGTTGAAAGAAAATTTTCGATAAAAACCTGAAATCCCATAACCTTAGAACTTTCTTTAAATGAAGAATCTTATTGAGATTAAAATAACATTTGAAATCATCGAGTAACCTGTGACCAACACAACTGAAACAAAATAAGTCCGAAGCCACGCCCACGAATCTACGTCCAAAGACGGTAAACAAGGCAATTTTAGGACCGAAATTATTTATTTAAACGCATCTATAGCCCTCTAGAATAAAAATTAATTTCGAAAAAATATATAAAAACGGTTACAAAAAGTAGCAAATGATACATGGTTGTATTTTAAATGTCATATGGAGACAAAAAAACTGAAAATATACCAGGTGTCCTATTTAAAAATCGAAAGTTTATGTCACTTCCGGTGAAACCGGAAGTTGCATGAAGTTGAGCTCCTTGTCAAAAAATGCAGTTTTACGCATTAAACAGATCCTGTAAATTACCTTTCATTATCTCCGAAAACAAAAAAGTTATAGTTCCGTGGTCGACGGTTCGACAAGTTTTAATGTCATCCTCAGGATACAACATATTCAGATTTCTTTAGTTGGAAATTTAAAACACAGGATGCAATGGATAATTTACATGTTGAAGTTGTTGCAGCTTTACTAGCGACTAGCATTTGCTCAGTTGCTAGTCGCTAGTAAAACGATAAACAAATCTGTCCTTAATAAATATACATCCATTACAAAAAGAAAATCTAAGAAGAAACGAACAAGAAAAGTGTTTCTTTGGCATTGTACCTATAAGTACAACAACTTTAACATGGAAATTATCCATTGAATCCTGTATTTTAAATTTCTAATTAAAGAAATCTGAATATGTTGTATCCTGAGGATGACAATAAAACTTGTCGAAACGTCGATATTAACATGAGATAGATTTCTGTGTTTTCTTTCACTGGCTGTTTCCAACTATCTACCAATTATAAAAAAATATTTGGGTCACAAACAAACCTTTTGATATATATTTATATTTACTTGTCTGTTTCAGAAATACCATGTCATTTGAGTCAGAAAAACGACTTTATTGAACAGTTTACGTTTTGTCATGAAATTTATGCCTTTCTTAAAACTTCATGGCTTAAAATTAATTTGGCTTTAATCATTTTTTTAAGATTGAAAAGTCAAAAAGCAGACAACTATGTTTCATAAAAAAATTAAACAGTTTTGAGGAAGTCATAAATTTCATAACGAAACATAAACTGTAAAATAAAGTTGTTTCTCTAAAAAGAATGGCCTGCTTTTACTAAAAAATAGAAATACAACTCAGGCAAGAATAATTAATATATATATATACATGGGATGTTCTACAAGGAAATGTCCAAACGAAAGTAGGCGATAGAGGACGCAATTTCCAAAACAATAATTTATATTATTATGCCATTGTTGATAGTTCAAAACTTATCGCTGTTTTTGTATTTTTTAAATATCGCTTAATGCACTCAGTAGAAAATTAACAGGAAGTATATAATTATTTCATTGCTTGATATTTGTTGCGAGTGTGGCCCTGAAAAGGAAGAGTTATCTGCATTAAATAGGTAACAACTTGTTATGTTTCTTCATATTTTGCGGAACATTTGTTTTATATTAGCGTCACTTCAAATGCTAAAAAATTTGTAGGTAACTGGACCATCATGGAAATTTTTTCCAGCTACTGAAAGCATCAATTAGGTACCTGTATAAAATTCATACTTACGGAAAGGTACACTCTTCAAGGCTACACTCGCAATAAATAGCAAAAAAATACATAATTAATGTAGCGATTTTTAGAAGAAACAAATGAACCACAATCACTTTGAACTATAAGCAATAGGATAATAATATATAGGGTTATTTTGATTGGAAATTAATTCCTCTACCACTTCATTTTCTTTGGAGTTCCTCTTTGGAACTCTGTATATATATATATATATATATATATATATATATATATATATATATATATAAATACAGTGGCGTACCTAGGGAAGTTGCCGCCTGGGGCAGATGTCTTAGTGCCCCCCCACCATACGAAACAAATATTTTTTAAAATTTCCGTTTGGTTTTGTTGCTAAACAAAGGCAAAAGATGTTACCCTTGACGATGTAGCAAGTCTTCGGAAATAAGATGAAGAATGAAAAATATCCAAGTTTTATTTCAGTATAATCTGGTTGTCACTCACTCAAGCATCTCAACATAATATGTAGAATTTACAAAGAGTGAGATGAAATTTTTTAAATTTATAAAGGAAAAAGTGGCATAGCATACCTAGTTCTATATTGCTTTAAAAAATCCTTAAATATACATTACATATTCTAAGCATAAAGAACCTTAATTAAATGAAAATAATACTTACTCAGTAAAGGATGCATTTTATTGAGATTTATGCAAAAAAATCCAGCAGTGCAGTTTTATCAATTTCCTGTTGTATGTGGTCATAAATGAGACTGCCTTCTGGCGCCCCTCAAGCTTGTGGCGCCCGAGGCCGTCGCCCCCTCTTAGTTACGCCACTGTATATATATATATATATATATATATATATATATATATATATATATATATATATATATATATATATATATTCATACATATATTCATTGTGTCATGTTACCCATTTCATTTTTCATCGTTTGGTATTTTGAATATTCAATTATATTATTTTCCTCATAATCCCTTGAGCTTCGTCTTAAATTATGGAGTCAACATTCATTTCACCTAATTGGCGGGATGTTTCGATTATAGGAGGAATTCTGGAATGCCTGCGGAGGTCATCATCTTAGACATACGTTTTCGGCCGAAAACAAACCGACCTTAAAAGGCACTCACACTTATGGAAGCCAAGAAAAAACTTAGCACGTGGCCATATTCAACACAACATTCGGCCTGCCTCCGATGAATAATACATCGCTAAAATGAAAAGCAAAGTTGTTGCAGTGTTTTTCTGTACACCGACCCCACGTGCTACCTTCCTACCTGCTGAATTTCAAATCGAATTGAAATATCTCCCAGTGGAGACTTTGTTCGAATGCCCGTTTCAGAAAGTCTGGATACAATGCCCGATATGGTATTCGTTTGTGCCCTTGCCAAATTTGAAAACTAATAAGGGTTACTGTAGTATACGAAGCCAAACGAAGCAACGAAAAAAGTCCAATTGGAACCATCAGCTTCTGCGTCGGTATAATATAATCCAAAAACCAGTTTCAATTTTCAACATTTAATAAGACAAATTTATAAGTACTATTATTATAGTTAGATTGAGACTTAAAACTGAAATATAAAAGGGTATATTTTATAAATACAAAGAGATTAAACATAATAGTTAAGTTGAGAGAGATATATACCTACCTACTTAATAATTCGAAAATAAACACGTTTCACCACAAGGCTTTATCAGGTAGAACTGAATACTAAAATCTTAGAGTCTTAATTTATAATAGTCTTAGTACCTAGAACAAAGGATATCCTAGATCCTAACTATTAGACGAAAAACATAATTCAGATCATACAGATTAAAAGGTTTATCTTCAATTGAAGTACGGCGAAATATCAAGTGTCGAGGTAGTTGAAGATGAAAGATCCAATTGAGTATCATTATTTAGCTTTTGTACACAAAATACTACAAACTTCTCAACAATCTTCTTACCTGTGGGAAATATTACAGTACAGGCGTGATCATCACTTCAAAATTCAAGTCGTGGTTCAGTTTTCAACATACCCGAACATCGTACAACTGGTTTTCACCATAGCTGTTCTTATATATCTGGTAATGTGTATAATGTTCTTGAATTTTATTTCAAAGTCTTGTTTCTTTTTAGTCGTATTTTCCTCGAAAATACTCATTATTTCAGCGTATCGTATCGATGGAAAACAGTCAGGTACAGAAGTAGTTTTTTTATCCGTAAATATATATATATATATATATATATATATATATATATATATATATATATATATATATATATATATATATATATATATATATATATATATATATATATATATATATATATATATATATATATATATATATATATATATATATATATATATATATATATATATAAATATATATATAAATATATATAACAGTGGCGGCTCGTGAGGTGTTTGTTTAAGGAGGCTACAAGAGGTGTTAAAAATACACCATAGTCGAAAATTTTTAGGATTTCAAGGTCAACCGCCTTATAATTTAAAGAAAATCATAGTAAAGTAAGCACCCTAAAATATTAATTTCTTTGGGAAAAAAATTGTGTTCACTTTCGAGTGTCTACCTTGAGACTTACAACTCCTATTTACAATATTCACAAAAACTCTTCTCAGCCAATTAATCAATTCATCTATTCATTTTTTTTTTACTTAACGAATTTGTTACCTATTCGAGGAATTAATCAATTGTTGCCCAGCAAGTATCAATAACATTAATTATGTTTTGTTTTCCAAGCAATTTAAATTTGATCCGCTACACGACATGTTCCTGGGATGTTTCGTGCCTTTCCAGAGAACGTGATAAATTTTTTGAATCGTCAAATCCTAAGCGAAAGCGGCCCCAAACAGAGACAAAGTAAACTCTGCCAACAAAATAATTTATTTTTTACCTGTGATCCGGTTAGCCAAGGATGTCTCTCATAATTTCTGATATTGAAACCGCGATTCTGTTGTTTGTTAGGCTGCACCAAATTGTTTAATTGGTGTTGCCATTTACATGTGTTTTCCTTTACTATTGCAATAAAGTATTCATTCGCAGTATTCGCACCGTTGTTTGCTTTTCTGTGGCATGACATAATTGGCATAATGAACGTTGAAAATATACCTTTTTAAGCCTCTGCAGCGTTGCCACTGTTGATATGAAATCTTGAAAATAATGAAATGCAGTAAATGTAAATACCTTCTATCGTAATTAATAAATTATATTATATAGTATAGGTTGAAAGGAAGGTAGGTGCATAGAATAATATGATTTTGATTAATATGAATATGCTGAATACTGACTATTTAATATAGTATAGTAGTGATACACAGAATATTGAGGAGGCGGCTTAGCCTCCATAGCCGCCTTCGAATAGCCGCCCCTGATATATATATATATATATATATATATATATATATATATATATATATATATATATATATATATATATATATATATATATATATATATATATATATATATATATATTTATATATATAATATATATATATATATATTTATATATATATATATATATATTTATATTTATATATATATATATATATATATATATATATATATATATATATATATATATATATATATATATATATCTATATATACTATCTCACCCGAAAAATGTTGTTCTGCCATGTAAATTATTTTTATCTATCTATCTATCTATCTATCTAGAAAACTTTTCATTCAATAAATGTGTAAATCTCTCATAATTTCTTGTATTAAAACCGCGGTTTTGTTGTCTGTTACGCTGCACCAAATTGTTTAATTCAGGGGTAGGTCGCAATGTTTTTATCAAAACTTTATCCTCATAACTTAGTGCACTAAAGTTATGGGATAACAAATATTCCACTAAGTCACCATTGAAATTTTTGAAATTAACTTCAGTAACCAAACTCATTTCAAAACAATACGCGAGCAATATAAGTAAACAAGCTGTTTTCGGCCATTAGTAACTACGATCACACTACGATTAAATTAATGCTTTCCAACGAATTCACTCGATTTTACCCGAAATTCTATAGTTGTGATTAGTCGACATTGTATGAGACTCAGGCTTCATCGGTGTTGCCATTTACATATGTTTTGCTTTTCTATTGCAATGAAGTATTCATTGGCAGTATTTGCACCGTTGTTTGCTTTTCTGTGGCAGGCATAATGAACGTTGAGAATATACCTTTATAAGCCTCCGCAGCGTTGCCACAAATCTTGAAATGAATGAAATGCAGTAAATGTAAATACCATTATATAATGTAGGTTGAAAGGAAGATAGGTGCATAAAATAATATGATTTTGATTAATATGAATATGCTGAATGCTGACTATTCAATATAATATATTAGTGATACACGGAATATTATTGAGGGGGAGGCTTAGCCTCCTTAGCCGCCTTTGAATAGCCGCCCCTGATATATATATATATATATATATATATATATATATATATATATATATATATATATATATATATATATATATATATATATATATATAATAATAATAATAATAATAATAGTCTTTATTCTCATAATCAAAATACAACATTGAATAGAAAACAAGTCAAATAAGGAAATGATTTATGATCATACTTAAGATGAAAAAATCATAAATCAAAAGGACACTCAATTCGTGGTTCGATCGTGTTTGTACTCAAAAAATTCACGCATATCATAGTGCTCGATGTTGATGAGATATTGAAATACTTCTTTTTTGAATTGTTTGTAGCTTTCAATGATCTGATATTTACGTGGCAAAGTATTGTAAAGTTTGATGCACATATACTTGGCCTTTTTTTTCTGATAATGTCAGAGAATGACTTGGGACATGAAAATATTGAATATTTCTGGTACAATTAACATTTCTATGATGCCGAAAATATTCACTATGTTTAATTAAAAATTGGAGACAACAAAAAATATACAATCCTGGCACGGTTAGGATGTTCAATAGTTTAAATTTACCACGACAAGATTCGCGTAACTTCATTCGTAGAATTATTCTGATGGCAATTTTTTGAGTAGAAAAAATTTTGTTTATGTCCAAGCTGTTTCCCCATATGACAATACCGTAACCTATATATATATATATATATATATATATATATATATATATATATATATATATATATATATATATATATATTAACAAAACTAAATTTGAATTTACTACGTTTATTATCACAAAATATTTTGAAAAATATAACACTGCGATTGCAATTTCGGTCACTAGACCATCATCGGGCAGATTGAGTTAAGAACTGAATACAAAATAATTATAGATTTGCGCTTACGGGTGGGAAAAGATTATTGCAGGTACCTAAATAGACAAGAGGAACATATTTCAAGAAGGGCTAATCGAGTGAATTTCACAAATTGGTACAATACAATGTTCTTAGAAAAGTCATTATTGTTTAAATACACTAAATATAGGAGAATATATCAAGTCAATCTGGTCGTTCAGCAAGATATCTTTTGCATTATTATTGAGTTTAAATATTTCTAATGATTCTAAGTAAGTAAGTTTGGTTCCTTTCGGTAATTTGTGCATGATTTGAAAATTATCTATTTGTGGAAATGGGTGGTGGTTTTCACGGCAATGATTTGAAAACGTTGAATCCGTTTTATTTTTCAAAAAAGATTGTTGGTGTTCTTTAAATCTTGTCTTGAACGATCTACCAGTCTGACCTATATATACTCCTTTACATACAGGACAAATCAACTTATAAACTCCTGAACTTTCAAATTTTGAAGTGATATCTTTGGCATTGAATAAAAATCCTGAGAGTTTTGTCTTAGGTTTGAAAGCAATTTTAATATTAGATTTAGGTATGACATTAGCAACTTTTTCTGTTAGAGGACCAAAATATGTTGAAGATGTGAATTTTTCCGATTTTTCTACTTTTAATTGGGGATATATGCTTGTACGCTAGTTGATTACGTTTCTTGTTTATCATTTTATCTATCAAACTTGTATGAAAACCATTATTTGACGCAATTAGTTTTATAGTCGAAATTTCTTTCGCTAAATTTGTTACGGATAATGGAATTGAAAACGCTCTGTGGATCATTGAATTAAAAGCTGAATGTTTATGGGAAAGAGGATGATTTGAATCCGACGGAATACATATATCCGTGAAAGTTGGTTTTCTATATATATCGAAACTCAAAGTATTATTATTATGAAAGATAGTTAAATCCAAGAAGTTTATTTGTCGATCCAATTCTATTTCAATTTTGAACTTTATATTTGGGTGAATGCTATTAATATAATTCAAAAACTGATCTAATTGTTTCGCGGTGCCCTTAAAACAAGCAATTACATCATCAACGTATCTATGCCAAAAACTTATATGCGATGCTTTTGTAGAATTGAATATTATGTTCTCTATATGTGACATGAAAATGTCTGCCATAAGCGGACTTAAGGGGGAACCCATAGCCAGCCCACTAGATTGTTCAAAAATTTTGTTATCAAACTGGAAGTAATTTTGACTAAGACATCTATCTAATAAGAAAATGATATCATTTATTTTAATAATATCCATAGTGGATTGTTGCAAAATATCTAAGACAAGTGGTAAACACTCATCTGCTGGTATATTGGAGAACATATTATCAACATCGAAGCTAACAAGTACAGATAAACTTCTTGGATATATTTTTCAAAATATTTTGTGATAATAAACGTAGTAAATTCAAATTTAGTTTTGTTAATCATGTTAAATTATCACGTAGTAACGACGGATTCCATCAACTATATATATATATATATATATATATATATATATATATATATATATATATATATATATATATATATATATATATATATATATATATGTATAAATCTCAAACTTAGGATATAGTTTGGTACCTGTATTTTCCAATATTTGAGTTGTCAGTAATTTTGATGTACCCATTTAACTTCCTTTCGACCAGTTAGATATCTCACGACACCTCTCGTCATTATTATTGTTTCTATTTATCTTCAAATGGTCAGCCTAAATATGACTATGATGTGAAAAATCGCAGAATACTATGAAATATTCTATTGAAAATGTTTTCTTTTATCATTTCTTAGTTACCTCATGTTCAGAGTTTTCATTTAAAATTAAATATTCAGTCGAAAATGAGAATTTAGAACTGTGAAATTGAATTATAGTTTCGTATGTAAATCTATTTCGTATACTATCACCTCAAAAAACTAAAGTAAACAGTTATTCTGAAATTTCAAAAAGGAACTAAAAGAAAACATTTTACAATCCTTAAGGCTCCTACACACGGGCGTTGATGTTTTGATACATCAACGTGCATCCAAGAACATGCGACCAATAACTTTAATGTGGATGCAAAAATACCCACGTTTTTGAATGCACAACCCGGATGAACGCCGCGTTGATGTTTTCTGAGAATCGCTTGAATTTTTGGATGCGCATTCCAACGAACGCGTACAGGTGTATATGCGATTTAACGTTATTGATTGTACGTTCTTGGACACACGTTGATGTATCAAGACATCGACACCAGTGCGTAGAGACCTCTTCCTCAGATATGTTGCCAAACAGTTTGGCAGATTGGACAAAACTATAGTTTTGTACGTACGTGTGTACGCAATCAGGTTGCACGTTATTGGTTGCACTGTTTTGGATGCACGTCGATGTATCAAGACATCGACGTCCGTGTGTAGCCCGCCTTAATAGTAATATAAACTTCCTGAGTTTCTTATATCTATATCATTATTGAGTACATTTCAAAGTATATTCCTCAACGAATCTTTAGTTTATAATTTCAGTTGTATTTCTAATTTTTTTTTCGGTAAATGATAAACATCAAAGTCTGTTCTTAATCTCACACTAAGTCACATTTTCTTATATTTCAACCTTCCTTAACCATCGATGCACATAAAGATTTATGCTAACAGTGCATTATTTACTAATATGGGCATCATATTATTTACGAAACAAATGATATCTGTTATTCAACAATCGTAATAACAATCATAAATACAATGGACTGGTATTGAATATACGGACATCATTCTTTGATACATCTCCTTTCCAATAGATCTTGTTACATTTTCATAAAATTTATTTATACATTCATCGGTACAACCACCTGTTCTGCAACATTTATATAGGTATATGCCAGGGGTGGCCAACCGGTCGATCGCGATCGACCGGTCGATCGCGGCTATTAGTCCAGTCGATCGTGGCAAGGCAAAAAAATATAAGTTTAATATACCTAATAATAATATTTATATTTAAAAAAGCTATCTCTGCATAATTCATCAACAAGTACTGGCTAGTAAGAGACTAAACACAAAACATGTAATGGATATTTCTTTCAAGATTGTAAATTCCATAAAAGGAAAATCTCTCCAAAGGCGGCTCTTTAAACAGCAATTAGATGAGAAGGAACCAGATTTGGCATTGCACACTGACGTAAGGTGGTTGAGTCGAAGCAAGGTTTTGCAAAGATTTCGAGATCTATTGGACGAAATAATAAAATTTCTTGAAGAGAGGGGTGATGATTATCAGCAACTGCGTGATTTAGACTGGCAATGTGATTTAGCATTTTTAGCAGATTTTACCGGAAAACTGAGCACATTAAATCTGGAACTACAAGGCAAGAATAAAACAGTAACAGAAATGATGAGCTCTATTGCAGCATTTCAAAGTCAAACAGCGTCTATGATAGTTGACATCAAGAAGAAACATTTTCAACAATTTGTAAACATCAAGGATCATATGGAAAAACATCCTACCTACAATTTCATTCCTGACAAGTACACGGCAGAAATTAAGGCAGTGGTATCAGACTTCGAAATTCGCTTTAGTGATTTCAAAAAAATTGAGAAGTTGGTGGAATTCATCAGTTATCCGTTTAATGATTCCATTGATCATAGTGACATCTATGAAATGGCTGAAAAATTTGCAGATACATTTCAAATGGACCACAAGATACTTCAAAACGAAATTTTTACTCTGCGCTGCGATATATTCCTAAAAGCAAGGTCATCCTCTGGTCTAGATTTCTGGACATTGGTTTCCAACGAGAAATATCCAAATTTCAAGAAATGTGTTGAACAACTGCATTCGTGTTTTGGTTCAACATATTTATGTGAATTAGCATTTTCCTATTTAAAACAAACATTGGATTCTTTAAGGTTGGCAATTTCCAAGTACAAACCCGACTTTGCTAATCTAGCGGAAGATGCTCAGATGCAATGCTCACACTAATATAAATAAGTAGTTACTAAGAATAATTTTCAATTTTATGTTTTCCCTCTTAAAAAAATAAAAAATACATAATTGTATATTGTTTCATTTAAAATTTCAAGAAGTATGTAATTGGTAGATCGCACAGGGTTTCGTCAGTAAACAGTAGATCTTGGGTCTAATCAAGTTGGCCACCCCTGGTATATGCCATATTCCATATACAATATTAAAAAGCGCTTTATTTGTTTTAAGATATAGTTGTCCACCGGGTTGGATTTACCATTACATATCCATAAATAGCCATAAAGAAATGATAATGTATAAACACTTATTCAGTTGACACTTAATAGAACCTTCTTTTTGAGTAGGTCAAAATTATTTCACTTCATGGGTAGCGTGGTTTAATATATTTCATCTACTATCGTTGTGTATTGTCAAACTTTGTGTCATTCTCTCAAATTTCATGATGATATCCTTTACCGCACTAATACAGTAATGAGGTTCTCTACCGCACTAGTGCGGTAAAGTGATACTTGCAATGGAATTATTAAAACTGCAATTGCTGCCACTGCAATATAGAAAGTGCTTTCTGCATTAGAATTCCTGATAACTCTGATAAGACCTAATAGGAATGCGTTTATCTAAATATTACTAAATTTATTTGCAACTGACAACTGCATTAGTGGAATGATGTGATGTGTAGGCGAATATCATCACAGCTTACGACTTACTCAACATTCGTTAATTCGTTTATCTTTTTTCCTACTTCTAAAAGGAATAATTAGGAAAATGAAGACATAAAAACCTGTCAATTATGAATGGATAGGACGTAGGTATTTTCGTGAAATACCGAATATAGATTAACGAAGATTAAGTGTGTATCAACAATGTTTTTCAATAAATAAAGTTTTCTCATTCAAGTAAACTTCAATAAAATGAAAAGTGTGGATAATTCCTTATGAATCAGTTTTTCTTCAGACTAATATTTACCGACATATTGTCATCTCCATCTTTATGGGAGTATTTGCGATATAGACATATCTTTTTCTATTACACAGGATTTGTACATAACAAGTTACACAAAAAGTGTGCACAAGTGTGCGCCAAACGTTTGTGCACAAGTTTTGCGAAAACTGAATGCATGAGATTTGCGAAAACTGTGTGATTTTTTCTAATTTTGGATTGATTGGGCCGATACATGATGTATATTAATAAACATATTGAAAAAATGGTTTATAAAAACAATTTACACATTTTTTAAATAAAATACGCATAACGCACGTTTCGGTAAAATTTCACCTTCTTCAGATGCAGAATGCATCAATACAAACGTAGCTTTATTAATCAAAAGTCGGATTCACATTATGCAGACCATTAAATCCAAGAAAATCTCACATTCAATTTTGACTTAAAAATATTAAATGCAGAAAGTATGGGAATTAAACTTAATTTTCTAGAATCATTACAGATAGTGAATACAAACATTCAGGTCTCCTATTGAATAGCCAAATTGATTATACCACAAGCACCCTTCTGAATCTTTTCAACTACCTGACTAGCAGTTTAGAATTTGTTTTTCCTAATTATACACCTAAACATTTCCAAATTATACACTAATTATTTGTAACCATCCTTCTCTTTATCCTTTCTACACAATTTGTCTTCTATTTATTTATTGTATTCGATATAACGGAGAAATATATTTAGTTTGCATTTGGCATCTGAAGAAGCTGAAGTTTCACCGAAACGTGCGTCATGCATAATTTATTCAATAAATGTAAAACTTGTTTTTATAAACCATTGTTTCAGTATAAAACTGTGTGCTGTGTGCACAAACTTTGTGAACAATGCGCACGCAAATTACAGCCGCATAATTGCGGTTATAATGCGCTTTCGTAGAAACCGTGCCAAAATGCAAATGTGGTATGTGCGTGTGCAACGTTTTTGCACAAAAAGCGTGCTCAAATTGCGCGTGTAAAGAGCATGTCCAAAGTGTGTGCTTATACTACGTGCGCATGCAGGGATAATCTCGATTAATAGAATACAGATAAATTGTATGCGTATTGTAATAAGAAATTTATTGAGTTTGTTTCTGTCATTGCAAAATCGTTACTAGTTAAACGTTATCGAAAAAACTATCACCAGAAAAACAATATATATTTATATATATATATATATATATATATATATATATATATATATATATATATTATAAATATATATTATATATATATATATATATATATATATATATGAAAAACTTGGTTCACGGAATGAACCGCGTAAAAGATTTGAAAAATCTCGACGTTTCGGCTCCTTTTGCGAAGCCATCTTCAGGAGAATTACGGGCCGATCGTCGCGACGATCGGCCCGTCAGTTGACTCTGAAGAGTAGGCAGGTTGAGACTTCAGAGTTGACAGGAAGCAATACGGTTAGTGGAGTAGGCAGGTTGAGACCACGCAATCGTATTGTTTCCGATTCCTCCTAATTCGAATCGTGGAGTAGGCAGATTGAGGCCACGATTCTGAATTATTCCCCTTCTAATTCTCCTGAAGATGGCTTCGCAAAAGGAGCCGAAACGTCGAAATTTTTCAAATCTTTTACGAGGTTCATTCCGTGAACCAAGTTTTTCAAATACTTCCGACCGCGGAAATCTTTCTGAACATATATATATATATATATATATATATATATATATATATATATATATATATATATATATATATATATATATATATATATATATATATATATATATATATATATATATATATATATTTATATATATATATATATATATATATATATATATATATATATATATATGGGCCACCAATATAACTTTTTGACGGGATCTTGGATTTTATTGAAATTTGGATGGTTTATCTCAGACATCATTTAGAATTTTTTTCGATACCAAATTAATATGGCTGACTTCCGGTCTCGCAAACAGGATCGGCTACAGGAGCAAAGGATGTAAATAAAAATAGGAGTATTAATAATTACTTCCATATTTAGAAATTGAGAAAACTGATATGTTAATCATTTCGAAGGAATTTGAGAGAGCTGTTTAATATACTGGGTGACCCATGTATGTTACTATTTAAAAAACTTAGTTTTGGTTCGACAAAGAACTTAATCGTTAACAAACTTCAAGTAAATGAATTTTTAGAAAAATTATCACTTTGGGTGATATTAAGTAAATTTTATCTATGATTTAGATGACGTCGCAGCCATCTACGATAAAAATATAAGAAACAAAATTGAAACATCGCTAGAATTGACATTTGGCACAAGGAATGTATGTATTTGAAGCCTCAGAATTAAAATATGTAAAAAATATAGGGTGTTCCATTTGAATTTTTAATTTTTATATCGTTTTCAGTGAAACCGGAAGCCAGACATAATGATTTCGTATGTAAAAAAATTCAAAATTATGTCCGAAATAAACCAATAAAATCGAATAACCCGTTAAAAAGTTATAGGGAAGGCCCATCACTCATTTACACCCGGTATATATATCAATAAAAAATACTTGATTGAAGTTTAACTCTATGTTTGATTATTGGTATATTTGTTTAGTTTGTAAATATATTATAATACACTTTTCAATAGTTTAAACTTGAAACAGGTTGATCGTTAGCATAGGGTTCACTATTAACACCCAACGATTCAACGTTCATACGTTTTATCAACTGATATGTCATCCCTATGTACAGTTAGTTCTAATCAACAAAACGCTATTATATGAACCGTTTTAGGTATAGCACTTTATCTATCACATTCAAATTATCCGTAGAAAATAACTGAGTTGAAAACTTCCCTGATAAAAGGAATACAGTTCGTATACCCCGACATTCAGTGTTGCCAACATCGCAATTCATGGTTCGATTTGGATTGTTTCACTTACACCAACCTGCACATTCATAATGAAGTGGTACAAGTAATTCCTGAATTAGCTGTTACAAAGATATGAACGCTGCTGACCATATTTTGACACGTGGTTGTATTATTAAATAGATTAAAAAAAAAAATGATAAAATTATTATCAAACTACCAATTTGACTTACCCAATATCTATGAAAAAGTAGTAACCTTGGCAACATTGTTTGAATTACTGAAATATTCTAGAAAGGTGTTAATTAAATATCAATATATTGTTTATTGATGTTTTTTTGTTGGTTACCTCACAGAAATTGAGAAAATAAACAAGAATGTAACTATGATGATGTTCATAAATTTTTATTTTTGATATCATTTTTCTCTCTTTTATATGCTACGAAATATAACTTTTAATTTACTATAACCACAAATAACTGTGTTCGAAAGTATGTTCTTCAGATTAATCGATGTAGGTACATTGATTAATTTAGGTTGAAACTGTCCATAATTAATTTTTAAATTATTATTACTACGATTAGCTACCATTCATAATTTACACCCACTTCTCATATTTTCGTTATGTGAGTACAAGTCATACGAAAAATTAAAAGGCAAGGTTGCTTAACATTTAACAGCTTCTTGCATGTTCGCGTTTGACCCAAAGTATTATGTAAATTTTACTTTTACAAAGTCACTGACACCGTATTAAATAACTTAAGAGTAAAATATATGCCTGTATGTTGTTATTCATGCAAACTGAAGATGTTCAATAATACGTGTCCACCCACACGCAGTACAAAAGACGTACTCCTTATGTAAATTTATCTATTGCTGAGCTGAAAAAAAATATCATTTATGTGTAATTGTCATTTTTAGAAATCTATTTAAATATACACAAAAATTTAATTAATATTTTGGAAATAGAATATATTCGAAACTTTTCATCATTTTTGAATAGTTTCTTTTTTGATTCGCTCTATGGATAGTTGCTAGGAAAAATTTGCTAATTATTCACAACACCTTCATTATAACAACTTATTCCTATAATTTCAGAAGATTGAATGAATAAATAAAATTTTAAAAATATAACTTTAACCTTAGCTCTCACTCTCACTATTCTCACCGAAAATTATAATATCTAAGGTTCTTCTTATTCCTTGTTACCAAGCTAGTTAGTCGAGTATGTTAAGTACGCTGGCTAGTATTTGGGAGGTCTCGGGTTCAAACCCCGGGGCCGACTGGTCTGCCATGAGTTTTTCTCAGAGGTTTCCTCATGGTAATGTAGGTCACTGCTTGCAAACTTATAAGGCGAATGCTGGGCCAGTATTAATCCTCTGAACCCTACCCACACTTCCTATGTTCCATAAATATCCCGTCTCACCTATCCTTAATGCACTTGTACATACAAGTGTATCCTCTGATCTGGCTGAAGGAGTTAATCCCAAACTCAAGCTGCCCGCCTCCCTGACACATACTTCAGGGAGGAATGAAACACGTGTGTTTCCTTCCTTTTTATTCCTTGTTAGGTTTCTTTTGAAGGTTGCTACAAAGAAAATTTTCACAGTGATATTGAATTATTATAAAAAATTGAGGGATATTCCAAACTGTTATTAGCTTATTAAACTTATTTTCTTGCTTATTGAAGTATTTTTAAAATGTGCGTCAAAAATTAGAATTTTCTGACATATTATCTATATTCTATTTATGCTCCATGAAATATATTTATTCTTATCGTGAACTAGAAAGATTACACCGCAACAAATTAATTTAGCAAAACTAGTGAATAAATAAAAAAGAGCCGCGTAGTTACGGTTATGTGGATTTTTTTTCGCACTGGTACGGAAATGTGAGTATTTTCAAGTTTATTACGTAATTACATACATCATTTTGAATTTTTACAAACTAATAGCGCAATCGTAATAATTTCTTAACATATTTAACATATTAAATATAACAAAAACACTCCATTTTATATAATTTTACTAGTATCGTTATATTTTTCACTTGTATTATGAAATATGTTTATTTTACCTTAGATAAGGTTGCTATAAATATACTCACAATGCCCTAGGGCGTTATGAGCGGGCATTATGGATCATAACTCCCGCTCACTGTACGAGGAGAAATGAAGCAACTTCCATTGATTAAATACTTCATAATCGTATACGACTCTGGATTTCTCCGCCAATGAATTATTCGCAGCATTGGCTGCATTTTCTATGATATTCTTGGGTAAATTCATTTTTATTTCCATTATTTCTATAAGATTACACAAAGAAAGCAGCGATGACATTCACTAAATATGATGAAAAAATATTCGCGAACGTCAAAATATCAACAAATGACATGCTTACTATGCGAAGGAAAATGGAAAGTATAGGGGCAATGAACCGATTTTAAAATCGATTTTTCATTATAATAAAATAATTGTTTCGTGAAAAATAAAATCTTGTATGCACCACGTGCGTTACTAGATCCTAACGCCCATCGGGCAACATTAATCCCTCGGGCCAATGGTTCCCGGGCCGAATGTTACCCTCCGAGCGTTAGGATGTATATAACGCACATAAATAACTAATCTGTGACCTTTGACACATGATTTTGTCAACTTGGAGAAAATTTCTGATGTGCCAAATTTACTAACATAGGTATCCAATCTACAGAATGCTATTGATTGATCTTTTACTATAGATACCTTCAATAATACTCGAAGTAATAAATTTTTCTTTTACTATAAATACTTTTAATAATACTCGAAGTAATAAATTATTCTTGCATTGTTTATTAATGTTCGAAAATAACAAAGATCTACTTCACTTGTTAAAAATGAACACTGTCGTTATAGTTATTAACGTAACAAGGCCGATATGTAGCAAATAACGGATGAGGTTGGATATTTATAACTAACCGAATCCGTTATTTGCGTATCGGCTGTGTGTCGTTAAAAATTTTTCGTAATCCCGTTGAAAGATTATATTTTGATTCCGAAGAAAGAAAAAATCCCGTACCTCGCAATTCTAAAGAAAAATCCCAACGTCGTGCACTCTGTTGTCTTGGAATAGTTTGACAGTTTTATAAACAACGTCAGTTTTTTGTGTTCTCAAGTTCGCTTTAACGACGACCATGGATGAAATTGAGGAACAAAATCAAATTCCTTTAGAAATATTGGGAGAATCATGTGCAGTGCAGCGAGTGTTGATTAACTGCCGAAAATAACTCAAGAGCGATATCAAAAAGAATATGAAAATTTTGAAATGTGGCGTAAAAGCAAGAATGTAAAGGTGGTTAATGAAGATGTATTATTAGCCTATGCGAAATGAAAATCAGAGGTTTATTCTCCCAACTCGCTGTGGACCAAGATTTCAATGTTATTGTAAGCAGAATGATGTTTTGAAATAAATATTTGAACAAGTGATTTCTTAACGGCCGGCGGCCGTTAACACTGACTTTTCAATTGTCATTTGAATACCGTTAAATCAAAATAACAGTATGGGATTACGAAAAAATTAAAATGTATTCGTTGTTTTCCGCACGCTCATAGAAAAAACGTTGTTCCTAACAAAAAAGTCTTTTTCTGCAGCCGTCTCGAAAATACAATTTTCGGTATGATTTATTAAATCGAAAATATCAATTTACAGAAATCGATAGTAGGTATTTTCGGGACGCTTTTATTTACTTTCGAAACGATTTCTTCACTCTCGGAATGATTTTGGGTATCTATGTAGGCGGCTTCGATAATAACGTGAACTTTGTATTTTATTATAAACATTCGTGTGCTTTTTCGTCTTTAAAATCCAAAAAATGGAAATCAGTAGTGAAAGCGGCTATTTATGAATTATTGTCAGTAAAGTCAAGAGAGAGGCATGAATTGATCTACAATTTATTTCAAAAATGGAGCAACGATAAAAATGTGCATACTATAAATGAACAAGTGATTCTTGCATATTTAATGGAAAATTCTAAAATCTTAAAGCCGTCAAGCCTCTGCAGCAATTACTCGATGCTTAAGTCCACAATTAATATTAAAAATGATACAGATATAAGCCGCTATCCTAAAGTTATTGCTTTCCTCAAAAGAAAATCCATTGGCTATAAACCAAAAAAACCAGAAGTATTGAATAAAGAAGAAATAGACCACTTCTCATCAGAAGCTGAAGATAATATCTACCTAATGACAAAGGTAATATAATTATATCTAATTTCTCTTCTTTCTTTTGATTATTATTGTGTATTATTTTTAAAATTTTAGGTTGCATTAATAATTGGTTTGGCAGGCGCTTGTCGTCGTGAAGAGCTTTGTAGAATGAATTTGGATGATATAGAAGATAAAACCACCATGTTAGTAATTAAAGTTCCTAATTCTAAAACGAATATCCAAAGAACCTTTGTCGTCATTGTCAGAAAACAATATTTCTTTATACAAAAAATATTTGTCATTGCGTCAAGCAAACACACCACATGGTAGATTATTTGTTCATTATAAAAACGGAAAATGTACTATACAACCTATTGGTATTCACACATTTGGAAAGATTGGATGCACAATTGCTGACTTTCTTAAATTACCGAATCCCAAAGAATACACCGGGCACTGTTTACGCAGGAGCTCAGCCACTTTACTTGCTGAAAGTGGTGCTAGTATAACCAACTTGAAGAGACACGGAGGATGGAAATCAGCCAATGTAGCACAGGGATACGTAGAAAAAATTCTTTAAGAAACAAACTTCATATAGCTTCACAGATTGAAAAGGGCCCTAATGAAATTAATATCTCGAAAACTAGTACAATAATAATTAGTGATGCTTCTAATTCTAATTTCAACACTGCCACTTCTGTTTATATAAGTAACTGTCATAATAGTGTGATAAATATTCATAAGTAATGTATTCATGAGAGTTATTGTTATATGTAATCTTTATATATAAAAATGAATTTCCCTTGGTCCCGCCATCACGCTTGAACGGCTGGACCGATTTCACTAATTCTTTTTTTGTTGTGTTTTTTATTGTCAGAAGAAGGTTCTTATGAAAGAAAAAATTAAGAAAATTGCGCGGGAAATTAGAAAATCTCTATATATAAAAATTAATCATTATTTCCCTTGGTCCCGCCATCACGCTTGAACGGCTTGACCGATTTCAATAATTCTTTTTTTGTTGTGTTTTTTATTGTCGGAAGAAGGTTCTTATGAAAGAAAAAATTAAGAAAATTTGGCGGGAAATTAGAAAATCTCTATATATAAAAATGAATCATTATTTCCCTTGGTCCCGCCATCACGCTTGAACGGCTGGACCGATTTCACTAATTCTTTTTTGTTGTATTGCGCGGGAAATTAGAAAATTTGAGAATAATTAACCACCATATGAAATTATTTCTAATCTATGTCATTTTTATTTTGTCATGACTTAGAATAGAAAAATTCATATTACTCTCAATTGTTTACCCTTCTACGATCAACCCCTATTTTTGCATCTTTTCATT
>JARQZK010003634.1:760000-765000 GCA_030704885.1 Cynegetis impunctata
TTGCATTTCGGATATTCAATTGCGATGTAAGGCCAAGCAATTTTTTTCGATTTTGTCATTTATAGAATTTATGTCAATTGAATTTCCGAGATCATTATCTGAAAATTTTTTACAATCTTCTTCATTGACATCAAAATTTTCGTCTGGAGGACTGTTGTCCCAATTCATGATTTTCATGTATATTTCTTCGCTATTTTCCGCGTCGAGATTTGTAAGTTCTTCTCGGATATGAAAATATTCGGTGTTTGTCCCATATTTTTGAAATGTTTATATCGTTGATTTTGATATTGATTACGCGTATTTGCGAACTAACTGTTCATTTGACGTTTTTGAGCTGTTGGTTTACAGAAATAGTCGACATAGGAGTCGGTCTATTATACGCCAACATAATTATTATTTGGTCGAAACACGTTTGTTTTAGGTATTTCCTTGTTATTTCTTCCGAAAACCTGAATATTCGTCGGATATTGTCTTTGCGGTAGTACTGTTCTTTGTTGTAAATGAATAGGTTGAGAAGGAAACGTTTTCGTAGTGTGCAATCACTGGTTGTTTCCATGTTCTCATCAAATCTAGTTGTGATTTTTGAGACATATAAATTCTCTATAGTCTGTACCGTTAAGTCAAATGTAATATGCGGTGTAGTCAATAGAGCAGTTTGTAGATCTATTGAGACATTTACTTATAAGGACGTTTTTTGCTAAGTCTGAAACTAGTTGTTTTATGTAATAATTTCAGAGCTTGGTCTAAAGTAGGTTCTGCGTCAATTCGATAATTAATTCGGATTTTATAATTTTTAACTAACTCAATGAAATCTAGAACGTCTTCATTGGGTTTCTTGCGCAGAAATTGAAGCTGGATTTTTAAGTACATCGAGATTGACATGATCACCAAAATTTATTCATAAAAATGTTTTATACCGATCCAAGTATTTGGTACATTAGATGATCGAAATTCGGCATTTGCTTTTTCAATTTAAATTGTGCTTTTTAATGACAGCCAAACAATATGTTTTCACTATCTGGTCTTCGTTAGAAAATTGCGTAAGATATTCTTCGCACGAATTCAAGAATGAATTCAACTCGGCTTGTGTTCCTGAGAATTTTGGCAATAGAGAATCCAAACTCACGAGCTATCATTAAGCCGTTTACCTTCAGCCATTTTAACTTTGGACAATTTAGTTTTCTTCTTTTCTTGATCTAAATTCAATCTATTCAACGAGTCTGCCAAAGAATCAATGATGAAAGTCAATTTAAAATAATTAAAAATTTAAAAACAAATTCTTAATTTACTAATGACCTGCTACAACTATGTGTTATAGGGAGTCTAGGTGTTGGCTCTGAAAACCATGGGAAAAACAGGAAGTTGATTAACTACTGCAACTTACGTTCTGATCGTTATTCCAAAGTGGAGTCCTCGGCGCTACCCTTAACTATGCACTCTGTTGATTTCTTCAATGGTCAGTTGAACTCGGGACCGGTACTGCCTAATTTCGCCGTCACTGTGAGATAACAACTGAGCTTATGTGTTTTAAAATTCGGATTGCTCTTAAGAATTAATATTCACTTAATGCACTTCTTTTCACGAAGGATTAATGAAGCAATCCCATCCTCGTCGCCAATTATATTTTTCAACACGAAGAAACTATTTTTAAAAATAACGATTTTATTCAGAACGATGTTTACAGGTTGAGAGTTCAAATCAAACTTACAGTTCTATTATTCTAATTGTGCTCTCTAGCTAAAAAGGATGAATAAGCATTTCATATATATTATGCGCAGCGTCTACAACTACAATTCAGCATTTTAAAAGGGAGATACAGGCTGTCTCTCATATAACTATATACATCGGCAGATAGATGAATAGATAGAAAGATAGATAGATAAAAATAGTTTATATGGCAGAACGTTTGCCCGGTCAGATAAATTGATAGATAGATATGTAGATAGATAGACAGATAGATAGATAGATAGATAGATAGAATGATAGATAGTTAGATAGATAGAAAGATATATAACTATCTAGATAGATAGATATATAGTTAGATAGGTAGATATACATCGGCAGATAGATGAATAGATAAAAATAATTTATATGGCAGAACAACGTTTGACGGGCCAGCTAGTATTCTATATAAAGTTCACACGTTATTATCCATCGATATCTTTGTTAACCTACGAAACGGCTACAGAAAAAATATTGTACGTAACACGATCCAAAAGTGATTTTACGGGACGCGCAGGTTTCCAGGACGAGCCGTAGGCGAGTAGAGTAACTATATAGATAGATATATAGTTAGATAGATAGATAGATAGAAATATAGATAACTATATAGATAGATAGATAGATAGATACATAAATAGATAGATAGATATATAGATAGATAGATAGATAGGTAGATATACATCGGCAGATAGATGAATAGATAGAAAGATAGATAGATAAAAATAGTTTATATGGCAGAACGTTTGCCCGGTCAGATAAATTGATAGATAGATATGCAGATAGATAGACAGATAGATAGATAGATAGAATGATAGATAGTTAGATAGATAGAAAGATATATAACTATCTAGATAGATAGATATATAGTTAGATAGGTAGATATACATCGGCAGATAGATGAATAGATAAAAATAATTTATATGGCAGAACAACGTTTGACGGACCAGCTAGTATTCTATATAAAGTTCACACGTTATTATCCATCGATATCTTTTTTAACCTACGAAACGGCTACAGAAAAAATATTGTACGTAACACGATCCAAAAGTGATTTTACGGGACGCGCAGATTTCCAGGACTCGCCTACGGCTCGTCCTGGAAATTTCCTACTCGTCCCGTAAAATATCACTTTCACAACTTGTTACGTAAATTACTATTTCCGTACTAGTCTGCTGACCGAACTCCGCTACTTGTCGCATGGTCAACCGCAGACGTATGCGGTATAGTTCCACTTTCCGCACTTATTATTATTATTATTATTATTATTATTGATAGCACTAATATTTGTATCATATTCGTTCGTAAGCAATAGGAAGAGATTACTGAATTAGTGGATTAAGAAAAGCATATGTTGGGATATTTATAGGTAGGTATAAATTTACCTTATTCCAAAAAAAACTTCAATCAACGTTCGTATTCAATTCCTTCGAAATCAACGACCTCAGCATCTATTCCGATTACTTCAAACTTCCGCCTTTTCAACAATCTGTTCGAAAATCATCATCAGCAGCTATTGAGAAAACGAAATTTCATGCTACGGCTACCTACTCCTGGGTTTGCACTGCACACCTGACAATATTCTTCGATATAAACCGGCATTAATCAGGAAAAAGGGGCCCCAACTAAGATACGATCGGGGCGGATAGAGATAAAAAAATTCCCCACAATAGAAAAGAAAGTGATAGAGAGTGAATGCGTTTTTTTTTAATTTTTACCTACCGAAAGGTTGCTGATGAAAGACCCAAAAAATTCAGACATAAATTAGGGAATTTTATTCCCACAGATCGCTTCCGCGATCTGCGATAACATTTGCCGTTCGAATCTCACCGATTCCGTTTCGAAATATTTGTATTGTGTGAAAAATGATACTTCTATGTCAGCCATAGTCAAACTTTTTTTTCTTGGGCCACTTTCAGATTTTAGTTGTGTCTCGCGGGCCTCTACGCTACAATCACATCTGTTATTTAGGTGTTGATAAGAAACCTATTACGTTTAATTATTTAATCATCATATTATAGTGAAAACTATGATATTAGGAAAATTTTAACGTCATCGAGATGAGAATCCGTAAGTCGGTTTCTATATACGTTCTTTGCATACCTATTTCATTTTGAAATAAGAAGATCCACAAAGATATGTCGAAGCAAAACAACGTAAACAGAATTTGAGCACATTATATCACAGTCATAATTTGTTTGCGCTCTATTGTACAAAATTCAGCATACTCCTTCTTCTCCCTCGTCTTTTTAAAAATAACTTTGTATCATTTTTCATTTCAATGAACTTGTCAAAAAAGTCTGCATAATTACAATCCAAAACTGAAGCCAATTGTGAAATACTTATCGGCTCTAATTACCATGTATTTTCTACAAGCAGTAGAAAATTTTTAATTTTTCTTAAGTCATGAAATCGCCTTTTAAATTATTCTGATAGTGCAGGTATAATTTGAAATTATCATATAGTTTTCTTCGAAAATATCAGTACAGTCCTGTGTAACACTTGTAAGGGTTCAAAAATTTTGAAGTACTTTGTTTTGAATTTTTTCGTAATAAATACTTAGTTTTTCTTCTGAAGCAAAGATTGTATTTGCCATTTGTGAAATTATTTTGTCGCATAGAAAAGCTAACAAATGGTGGTGTTGTTATTTTGCAGTTCATGATAATTGTTATCATTTTGCTGTAAAAACAGCAATATTTCTTGACGTAAAGAAAAAACTGCGCCTATTATTCCCTAGGAAATTTAAATAGTTAATAGGTAAATAGAATTTGGAGCTACAACGGGTGGGCCACTTTCAAAAGCCTGGCGGGCCGCAGTTTGAGTATCGCTGTATCTATGTCATTAATAAAGACACCGCGATGACAATCATATTTTGCACATTCGAATCAATGAAGCTGTTTCTTGGTGAAAAAAACATATATCGAATTGATTGAAAACGATGAACAGTGATTGATTGAATAATTTGTTTCTGCTTATGTGCTGTTCATCAGTCAATCAACATATGATAGAATTTACTACAAAACCTGTTGATTCAATATAGTTCAGGGTAGTAAAAAATCATGATTCTTATGAAAAATAAAAAATTTCGATTTTTAGAATTTTATTTCGAAATTCTCATTTATGTTCTATGATCTTTGCACTTTCAGATTTTCAAATAATTTAAAATAAATTCAGGAAGTTGTTCACAAATGGTTTTTTAAGAACATGTTATGCAAATTGCGCGAAAAGTTATTCATTGAACTTAAAATATCCAAAATCGTACCGAGCAGTAATATAGGTAA
>JARQZK010003634.1:770000-785000 GCA_030704885.1 Cynegetis impunctata
CGACCATTTTTGAGCATTGCTACCGCCCTAGCGATTTCAGTCGGTGCTAAATCACTCATTATTTACAGTTTCACAATCGAAGTGATGATAGTAAAGAAAAACCAACTAAACACAAACGATTACTTCCGAAAAAACTAGGAAATTCTACTTGGAGAAAATACGCGTTTCAAATGTAATGTATCAATCGACAGATATTTCCGCTTTGATTTGGCTTTGACGTTGACTAACTTGATGAAAATGTGCATAATGAATGACAATTGTGTAAAAAAAGACATGGCTTCTAGACCTAGGCAGCACAAAAACCGAATAAAGCAAAAATACCTTTCATTTACGAAAGTATATCTCCGTTCCTTTAAATTTGCCGGTGTGTGTATATATATATATATACATATATATATATATATATATATTTATATATATATATTATATTTATATAAATATATATATAATATATATACATATATATATATATACATATATATATATATATATATATATTTATATATATATATATATTCAAATATATATATATAAATATCTATATGTTATATATATATATTTATATGAATATATATATATATATATATATATATATATATATAGTATATCTATATATGTATATGTATATGTATATATATATATATATATATATATATAAATATATATATAGATATATATATATATAGTATATATATATATATATATATATATATATATATATGAAATTGATTTTTTGGTGCCAAGCATGATAAAAAGTCATGAAACGAAAAACTATCATGGTCCTAGGTCCAGTTTTGCTAATCACACCCATTTTTATCTTCTTTGCAACCCCATTCGAGTGTAATGCTATATATATATAAGTCAAAATTTCAAAAAATAAAAAAACAGAATGATTCGTTCAATATGCCGCGTTAAAATACATGAAAAAACTGGAGAATCATACGGTTCATCCCATTCACTGATTCAACTGCCCATTTAGGTTCTTGGAACGTCTTTCAGTATATTCCTAACATAAAAAATAGATTACTTCTACTTATATCTAATCTCATGGACCGTATATAACTGCTCTGGACACACAAGGAAGCCCTCTTTGTACAGTTTGTTTAAGAGTTTGAGGACCCCATATTCTCCAAATGAAGTTTAGAAAAAAAAGTAAATGATCAAAGCCCGTAACTCAGGGTCATCGTACCAAGCTCTCGATGTTTAACGCTGCCCTGTGAGATAGTAGAGAAGTTTAGATGACTTGTTTATTCTTTCTTCGATATATGTTTGGATTATCTATGTGTACATTTTTCGAACCTGGTTTAACTATAATTCAAGGGCGAAATAGGAAATAATCGTTGAATGAGTATTAAACTGACTGTACGGTCCGGAGTTAATACGGTAAATTATATTTTTCCACTTTGAAAGAATGGGGAGCTTTGAAAAATTATATATCGTAAGGTACTTTAGTGATGATAAAATATTCAAGGGTATCATTTGGATTCCCTTAACCACAAATTATCTTCAGAAGAGGAGATCGAATATAGATATAGTTTTTGTTATATTTGATGTTGGTTTTAGTGAATGAATGAAATAAGAGAGAATTACTTTATTTTTTTTCAATAAGTGTATATGTTAAAGTGAAAACCATGAGAATGGATTTTGTGGTAATTGCTTTATTTCTAGCCTTAAAACGTTTACTAAAATTCGTTCAACTTACTCAAAATATGTTTTCTTGGCAAACTCTCACTTCATTAGTAAATTCTATTTCAATAGCTCCACACTCTCCCCGACGACAGAAGTTGAATTTGCGCATGAAGAGTTTATCATTAGATTCCCCAGAAGGTATGTTCAAAGGCGGAGACAGCATGGATCGAATTTAGCAAGAGATCCTCATTCTAACCAGAGCTCATCTTCGAGAGTTCAATGTAAGTTTCAAATTTTTAATTTAATTTTATTATTATCTGTAATTTTGTTTCTATTTTCATCTTCCATGATACCTACTATGTACTGCGGCTATTTTTTTGTCAAAGTTTTGGAAGATACGAGGCAATATTTCATCAAATTATGAACTTATTGAATAAATGAGCAAATTCTTCTCCATTATATTTGTTCATCAAATTTTTGAATATTGTTCAAATTTTCTCATAACATTAGTAGGTTGTGATTAGTCCATGACTTCTTCAAGAACAAAAATATTTGAAGCAATACTTAACTTTATTTTCATCGCATAGTTCACAGTATTCATTTCGCTTTATCATAATCATGGAATACTTACGATAGGTTTGACATGTGATGAAATTGTATTAGAGAATGTATTGCTCAACTCAAATTCTACCCAGCAGCTATCAAATTCCACAGCATCATTAAAAATTGTTATATCCAGGACGTCAGGACGTTGTTTAGGATCTCGAGATTGTTAGCTAAGAGATATTCAAGTAAGCAGTCACCTCTGGCGTTATTGTTCATACTTCCCCAAATATTGTGCGTGTTGGCAACACAGCCTATTATGGTTGTTTCCCTATATCCAGCGAAGTATGCGGATACAATGACAATGTATGGGTCAATGCCACTAACATTGAGGTATACCATGATTGGGATAAAATCCCAAGATATGTAATTTGATAATCAATATAATTGATGTTGCACACAGGCACGTGGAGATACGTGCCTATGCTCGTAAATCGGACTTTAGCCATTACATGCCAAACTCCCGATTTGGCATTCTTTGTTGATCCAAGGTTCCTGGATCAGAACAATTCCTAATTACAACCATGCAACTAACCAGATAATATCAGCTGAAAATCCATTCACGTGATGCAGGTTTACTTGCGCTACCCTCTGAGATCAGAGAGAAACTGGTTTTCTGGCTCTACAAATCCCTCGCTCTCATGTCCTCCTCTTCCTCCTCGAGTTCCATATGCGAGGTGTCCTCTCTGAAATTCGGGCAGGTCTCTTGGTCTATAGTCAGACCTTTAACCGCCCTCCGGAGCGCAGAGTAAGTTTCTGTCTCCACAGGTGTCCCAGCAGATCTCAGTCTGACCCAAACCCTAAATCTTACCCCTTCCCTGCATTTCGGGTTCTCGGGATATGGAGGGCATCACCAAGTCTCTGGAACCCTCCGCAGAGCTTTCCTTCTTTCCTAGCCCCGAAACAGGGATACGCCCGAAACAGAAGTTCATATGACATCCCTCTGTCTTCAGAGTTTCCTCCGATTGGTGCGTATTTTATTTAATAAATATATAAATTGTATTTATAAACCATTGTTTTAATATGAATTTATTCATATCAACATAAATAAGTTCATTCATGTTTAGATAAGCTATCAGCCACAGTCATGTTTTCCATAATAAATGGATTTAGCTTTTGATAATGGGTTAATATCCCGACATATGTGGAGTAAATTAAACTAATTTTAGTGGAATCAAGCCAAGTGTTTTACTTCATTTGATTAATAATTTTGAAACACGTTCCGTCAAGTGTTAAGCCACCAGTCAATTGACGTTAATAAAAAAATGATAGATTCCGGCGATTAAAAATTCTCAAAAATTATTGAAGGAAAGAAGTTCTTTATCCCAGATACTTATGCCAGATATCTGAGCGAATGAAAGATAGCCCTAAAATTGTATCCGACACGACTGAAACGACAGCGTTGCCATGCGTGAGTTTCAGCTGTATTCGTATTGTTGTTATTTTATTAGCACTTAATATATAATAATAATAAATAAAATATCACCTTTTCAAATCATGAAAAACATACTTGTCGACCATGGTCAATTTCATACATTACATAAAGTGAACAAGAAAAATTCTTCAATAATTTAAAAAATCATCGAACAACTTTCCAAGGGAGCTGGTTATACGTATTCCACAAAGTAAAATCTGCATTCACAATCCAATGGTGAATTATAGAAATTGTCAAGTCCTTGTTCACTTTATGTAATGTATGCAATTGACCATGGTCAACAAGTATGTTTTTCATGATTGGATTGTTGTATTTTGCGTATTACACTGCTAGGATCTTCGGAGCGCTCTCTCGTGAGTATATCCAAAGGTTTTAAATCACTATGTTAGTGTGCCTTGGAAACATATATATCACTGTTGTAGAGTAGATATCTTCATATCAGGAGGTACCTACGTGTTTTTTTTGGTTACCAATATCTTTGGTGGGAGGGCGCTCTGGGTTGTTATCCAGATAGTGTTACTGACCACGATTTGTATTGGGGAACAATTAGAAATTTGTTAATTCACTCCGAGTCAAATAAGCTGCACTGATGAGATCTAATAAGATCGAAACAGCTGTATGCAGATTTAGAGTCGGAGTGACTTGACAATTTCTATAATTCACCGTTGGGTTGTGAATGCAGATTTTGCTTTGTGGAATACGTATAACCAGCTCCCTTAGAAAGTTGTTTGATAATTTTTTAAATTATTGAAGAATTTTCCTTGATCACTTTATGTAATATAGCACGCTTTACTGGAGCTTTAAGATGTGCACACCACCTCAACAATAACTCCAAATATTTATTAAATAAGAGTATAATTTAGCCCGGCTCAAGATACCTTATTCCCTGCTGTAGCAATGCTAGTGAAGTTTTAATGAAAATTATAAAGCCTACAAAATAAGTCCATTAAAGTTTTATTTTCATTGGACTATTTTACACCTATTTTATTGTATAAAATTTACCCATTTTTCCATATAAGGCAGCTTAAATTATCTGAACAAATTAAGATAGTGTATAGTGTACAAAATGAAACAATTAGAGTAAACCACGCATTGAAACAAAATAAAGACTTTCAAAACTATAACATAAGATCAAAAAATGCATTAAGAAATACAAAAGACCGCACAAAAATGAGCAAGACTCTCTATATGGAAGGAGCATCCAGTCATTAACAGTGTATCTGAAAAAGTAGTAATGGTTGGCAGGCGATAAACAATACACAAGCAGCTAAAGGAATATATTAAAGAAAAAGACAATTGAGTATAACTGTATATATTTCAATAGGTGTATATATTGTGATATTTGTTTATACTATCAACTAGTTTAGACAGAACCTAGCTTTAGATGAGTTTATTATTTCATTATGTTATAATTTAGGCCTCAATACTAGATTTAAATCTGTTTCAAGGTCAGTAATAAATATTAAAAAAAATAATTATAAAGAACAAATTGTGAAAGTAATTCACTTGGTAGGATTTTTTCATTGCATTTCAAGTTATTAGTCACAATGGGCAAAAACACTTGTATATACCCAACAAAATTATTTTACCGCACTTTAATTATTGTTGTTCCCAATTAATATTTTGTACTCAGGAAAATATAAATAGACAGCAAATTCACCAAAATAAGGTAATGCTCATTATCCTTAATTGTTATAAAAATACCCCAATAGTAAGCATGTTACAGGCATTAAATTGGTTATATGTCGGGCGGGACATTAAAAAGGCGAACCTGGTTATAATATATGAAATAATAATAATAATAATAATAATAATAATAATAATAATATAAACATTTATTTCAAAAATTGAAGCAATGCTACAAAACTGAAACAAGTCAAATTAAATACATCATTCAGTTACAAAAATCAGAGAATTCTCTTATATTATAAGGTTCACAATCTATTAATAATTTGTGAATCCCTTTCTTAAAAACATTATATTCCTGAACTTTCTGTAATGTTTTCGGCAATACATTAAATATTTTTATAGCCATATAGAGAGGATGTTTCTCAAAACAAGTGAGAGAGTGGTTTGGTAATAAATAAGGAAAAATACGTCTTGTGTTATTGTTATTTTTGTGACTTCTGTAATAGTTGTTATGTTTGTAAAAAAACAACATTAATCTATAAATATATAACCCTGGTATTGTTAAAATTTTTTTTTTTTAAATGGATCTACAAGAATTTCTATATTTCATACCAAATATTATCCTTATTGCACACTTTTGTGTTATGAAAATACTGAAGAACTACCCCAGAAAATGATGCCATATGAAGCTAAGGATCGAAAATTGGAGAAGTAAACGGTTTTCAATACATCATTGTCTAGTTGCTTTTGGAGGACATTGAGAGTGTAAACAACTGAGTTTAACCTTTTCCTGAGTTGGTTGACAAGATTTTCCCACTTCAAATTTTCATTAATCAAGATTCCTAAAAAAGATACAGAATTTTTGACCTCAATATCATACTCATCGCATTTCAAGACCTCAGGAAAAACCTGTGTGGACCTATCCGTACTGAAATAGGCACACATAGTCTTTTGCATGTTCAAAAAAAGTTTGTTTTCTCTACACCATCCACCTATATCACTAAGCACTGAACTGAACCCTTCAAGCGATGTTTGGATGCTGATACACTTTAATATGATGTTAGTGTCGTCAGCAAAGTTAATTAGATCACAATTTTCAGGCAGTATTAATCCCAGGTCGTTAATGTATACTAGAAATAGTAAGGGTCCCAGTATGCTACCTTGTGGTATGCCGATGGTTATATCTATGTCTTTCGATGTGTACTTCTTACCATTTCTAAGTATTTGTACTCTCTGTTTTCTGTTCTGTAGATAACTCCTCATTAGATTCAGCTGTTTATCCCTGATGCCACACTTTTCCAGCTTTTTCAAGAGTAGCTGATGATCAACACAGTCGAAGGCTTTCGAGATATCTAAAAACAAGTCCAGGGCCACCTCCAAAGCATCCAAGATGGTCAGGGTCAACTCATACACAGCAGTTTCTGAATTTCTATTTTTCATGTAACCATGTTGGTTTTTTGAAATGATGTTAAATTTCTTGAAAAAATGTAGCAAGCGTATGGACATGACTTTTGCAAAAATCTTTGAGAATGAGCTAAGCAAACTTATTGACCTGTAATTTCCCAACTCCCCCTCATTTCCTTTCTTGTATAAGGGTCTCACAATAGCCACCTTCAGAGCATCTGGAAAAATTCCCTCTTTGAAAGCACAATTCAAGATGTGAGTTAATGGGGAGCCTATATATTTTATGCACGTTTTCAACAAGCTGATTGGAACTTCATCATAACCACATGTATTTTTGTTCTTTAATTTCTACAAGATCGACATCACTTCTGCCTCAGTAATATCGAAAACGAAAAATGAATTGTTGACGGCTTTCTGTTCTATTTTGGTATTTGATGCCTTAGCTGTAAGATTTTTAACCAATGATGGTCCAATAGAGCATGAACAATAACGATGAATATTTTAACGATTTGCTAAAAAAAGATCAAACATTCATGAGTATAATATTCGTTCAAGCCAAACTATAACATACAGTCAGTTAAAACGGCAGCTTTACAAAAATCTTTATTTTGTGAAGGTGTTCGCATCTTTAATGCTCTTCATGGGATAAAGGATGCTCCTTATTTGAAAAATTTTATCAAAAGAATTTTTATATTTTCAAAGAACACATAGTAAGATAGTATTTATTTTTGTAATTAACAATATGCTTGAAAAATATTCTTATTTCTTTTTCAATAACTAGCCAAGTGCTAAATAAAGATTAATAATTCAAGAACCTAAGGATAGCAATAAGGTTATGAAAATACACATTTTATTATTTATTGTGTCAAAATATAAACTAATTATGAAATTCATCAGTACATTCAATCTTAGTAATGATTAGTTCAAGGTAACTAAAGAAGGACGCATAAATTTGCTATTAGGTTGTATGTAATTGTTTCGAATGGACTGCATCTATAGTATGTCGTTTTTGCTGGATCATTGTTAATTCTTAAATCAAATTCATGCTGAAAAAATTTTAACAATGGCTTTGAGTTTTTTTCAGAACAGTTCATGTTGAAACCGCTAATTTTTTCCATGAAATGATTGTTAAAAGCGTGTTTAATTCAATTAATCATTCCGATCACTTATTCTAATTACTCGAATACATTGTAGATTTGAAAAAATTATGATCAATTCTCCACTTCAAAATCATACGCAATTTGTAATAATAAATTGATATAATGCTAATTGTATATACTACATCTTTATATTAAACTTACCTGAATTCATTATCGCTATCCTCAACTTTTACTGAATCAATTTCACAATTAATTCTTTTTTAATAAAACAAAAACAATACGGATATATATATATATATATATATATATATATATAAATATATATATATATATATATATATATATATATATATATATATATATATATATATATATATATATATATATATATATATATATATATATATATACGAATACAGCTGACGCGTACTCTTTGAAACTCTATCGTGTAAAATACAAAAAAAAACTCTATCGCAGCGAGCTGCATTAGAAAAGCAGGTTTTCAAAACGTATACACTTTAAAAAATCAATTCATTCAATTATGATATTTGTTCCAAATCCAGAAAACGAAAATTGCGCTCTCTATGGTGTAAACAATATTTATTTCCTCCTCCGGGGCGTAAACCCCCGACCTATTTATATCGAAATAAATTCTTCCAAGCTAGTTAGTCGAGTATGTTAGGTACGCTGGCTAGTATTTGGGAGGTCTCGGGTTCAAACCCCGGGGCCGACTGGCCTGCCATGAGTTTTTCTCAGAGGTTTCCTCATGGTAATGTAAGTCACTGCTTGCAAACTTATAAGGCGAATGCTGGGCCAGTATTAATCCTCTGAACCCTACCCACACTTCCTATGTTCCATAAATATCCCGTCTCACCTATCCTTAATGCACTTGTACATACAAGTGTATCCTCTGATCTGGCTGAAGGAGTTAATCCCAAACTCAAGCTGCCCGCCTCCCTGACACATACTTCAGGGAGGAATGAAACACGTGTGTTTCCTTTTTTTTTTTTCCTTCCAAGATATCATACGAAACTACCTACATACAAAGTTTCAACGCTGTGATCCCAAAATTGCGCCTTCTATCGTGTAAACAAGATATATTTCATCTCCTGGGAGGTCAACCCCCCAAGAAATTCGTACCAAAACCAATCCTATCCAATATATCATACGAAACTACAAACTTTCAATCCTATTGCTCCAAAATTACGCCCTTTATCATGTAAACATGATTTATTTCTTTCCCTAGGGGGTCAACCCCCCCAACCAATTTGAACCAAACCCTATTACTGCAAAATTGCGACCTTTATCGTGTAAACAAGATTTATTTTCTCCCCTGAGAGGTCAACCCCTCAACCAATTTGAACCAAAAAAAATACAAAATACGTATAATTATATAGCATTCATAGTGTTCCTAGTCAATTATTTCCTTAAATTCGTTATTTGTGCTGTAAATAAAGTTTCAATAAAGGTTCAATTCAGGGTAGAAGGAAAAATCAAATGCATTACACGGGAGTGAAGTGCCTTTTGCTTCATTGGACCTACATCCCACTGGGGCAAAAGTGACACTTCACTCCGTAGTACCTAGTGTTCCCAGGTCCGATTTGTTTCAAATCGGGATTTAAGGTTGTACATCGGGATCTGATAGTAATTACAAAATATCACAATAAAATCATAGTTTGAGTATTATAATTTATTATGGACGCGCTTTTTAGGTTTAAATAATTTATTCTTTATTAAAGTTATATTTTCCGTTAGATTTTGCTGACTGTAGGATTGCCTTGTTTTTATAACGTAGTTATAAAATTCACTGAAAGTCATGCTAAAGTAGGTTTTAATTGGAGTTTCTGCTTTCACATGCTCGAGTGTCAAACGTTTGGACTCTAAGGCCAAATAAAGTATCCTGGGAAAATACCCTTTCCGTTGCCTCGTTTGATACCGGTATTGAAGCCATAAAAGAAAATATATTTTGAAGATTTACAAGGTCTTGAATGTCTTTTAAAATGTTGTGCCATTTTTTGTAGCAGTGCCAATTCTTTGATTTGCACTGCTTCTCTGACTTTACTCACGTCTTCATTAAATTAATCCATGTGAAAGGTATCAATTTTTAGATTAACAATAATGCTAACCATATTTGCGTAAGTAAGACATTTTTGTACCAAGTACAACAGTCTTTTTTATTTTCATATCTTTATCATCTTCAACCTTCTGCCTCAATTTTTTACTCAAATCAGCCATTATTTTGTGATTTTCGAAACACAGCAATTTTTCGTTTTCAAGATATACTACTGCATCCTGTTAGAAATTCAGTGGATTTTGGTAATAGGTCAGACAGGATTCCTTTTCGTCAGAAATAAAGAGTTGTCACAGCGCAGTTGATGGACATTCGTCTTCTCCCAATCATATAAAATGATCTACGTCTATTAAGCTGGAAGAGCAAAGTCAGCAGAATCGTAAATCGATACATGGAACATTAAAAGCTCATTAAAGGCTAATTAAATGCCCGGAGAAAAAATTTTAGGCTCTGCGAATTTTCGCGAAAATGACTGTTCTGCTGGCTTTAACTTAAGCCAGCAGAACACGAGCTACAGAGTGACTAAAACGATGAAATAGCAATTCAAATTGCCCAGACATTTAAGGCTCATTAAAGGCTCTGCGAATACACCAGATGCGAACTTCAGGCTCAAGCGCTTTTTTTGCGAAAATGCGAAAAGTCACCGCCCGTGAGCGCGGTCGACCGAGCATGCTGGAAAAACGTTCAATTCGGTGAAAATAAGTGTTCTGAATGTGCAGTCGTGGTGCCAACATTCCAGGCTACTTGAATGTTGGAAGTGGAAATTTTGGGCTCTGCGAATTTTCGCGAAAATGACTGTTCTGCTGGCTTTAACTTAAGCCAGCAGAACACGAGCTAAAAAGTGACTAAAACGATAAAAAATTGCAATTTAAATTGCCCAGACATTAAAGGCTCATTTGAGGCTCTGCTAATTCACCAGTTGCGAATTTCAGGCTCGAGCGCTTTTTTTGCGAAAATGCGAAAAGTCACCGCGCGTGAGCGCTGTCTGCCGAGCATGCTGGAAAAACGTTAAATCCGGTGAAAATAAGTGTTCTGATAGTGCAGTCGTGGTGCGAACATTTCAGGCCACTTGGATGTTCGAAGTGGAAATTTTAGGCTCCGCGAATGATGACCTTGGATTGAGTAGAAATAATTGAACTGACTGCAGTTCACCACATGTATGGATGATAGTCACTTTTTGCAATGTACTGTAAAATCACATGACTTGTTACAAGTTCATTTTATTATTTTATCAAAATACCTTTGTAGAAATAGAAATAGCAACGTGTATTGAACTCATTTGATGATTCAGATATTGCGACTTGTTTTTTCTTTATTTAAATTGGACATAAGTTAGCAATCTATCTATACGCGCATTAAAAATACCATGGTCAAGATCTATCGATTAAGAATTTTTTTTATTGCTTTTATGTCTGATTCCGTCGTTATACTGCTTTTTTCAAAATTATTACATTTGAGCTCTACAAACATTTTGTAAAGAGATCGTTCGTATGTAGTTAAAATATAAAAGGACTGCACTATTAGAACACTTATTTTCACCGGATTTAACGTGTTTCCAGCATGCTCGGCAGACCGCGCTCACGCGCGGTAACTTTTCGCATTTTCGCAAAAAAAGCGCTCGAGCCTGAAATTCGCAACTGGTGAATTAGCAGAGCCTCAAATGAGCTTTTAATGTCTGGGCAATTTAAATTGCATTTTTTTATCGTTTTAGTCACTTTTTAGCTCGTGTTCTGCTGGCTTAAATTTAAGCCAGCAGAACAGTCTTTTTCGCGAAAATTCGCAGAGCCTAAAATTTTTTCTCCGGGCATTTAATTAGCCTTTAATGAGCCTTTAATGTTCCATGTATCGATTTACGATTCTGCTGACTTTGCTCTTCCAGCTTAATAGACGTAAATGATCTTTCAGTATATCGAAAGATTTGGTAGCACGTTTCACGGCAGGGACAAGTGACAACTATCTTGGTTTCATTTTACTAAGCAGCTATATTATATTGTGTTATTTTGAAAAAATTTAAATTCACTATTGTGATGTGATGCGTAATTTATTTATTTTTTCTAGTAATAATAGTTTTCAATGAATTTATTAATTTATCGGGATATAAGGTGTCCCGATCAGGTGCAAATCGGGACGCATCCCCAGATCTCTAAAAATCGGGACGTCCCGCGCAAATCTGGACACCTGGTACTTCACACCCCAGTAATGCAAATAGCTTTTCAACTTCTAGAGCAGAAAGAATTTATGTACGATGATGACAGCATTTAATTTGAATAGAACTATCAATTATTCACGATTTGTGGCACATATTTACGATCTATAAATTTTTACTCGTATATATCAATCCTAAAACTTGTCTTAATGCTGAGAAAACGTATTAAAACGGCTATAAACAAATCCGAGCGCCTTGGAAAACGCGAAGAAAAATTATCAACCTGGGTAAGTGAGAAAGAAGTGCGGTGTTCGTGATAATTATATTTTATACTGGAATGCCGTATCGGCAGTTGCTGAAAAATCATATAGCATGATAACTATCTACCTATTAAGATTTAATTCAAAGCCACGGTGCTTTAAAGTAAAATAAAAAAATCGGCATACCCGGCAATAAGTGTGATGCACAGGAACGATGATCTTATGAATATCGAGGTTGATTCCACCCTTGATGCGCCATGTATGAGCTGGACAGATTCGGACTCGGCGCTCTGATTTATTTGGAAATATGTCACTGAATTGGGGCAATCTCTTTCTTCGCTAAATGGATCAATTATAATGGAACCATGCAATATTATATCATCTCAAGTATTATAGAACAGAACGAATAAAAGGAACATTAAGGGGACAGCGATAAATTACGTGTGATTAATTTAATAGATTTTGAAGCCCCCTCCGGCCTTGCCACATTTGTATGAACCCCAGCCACAGGTTGGGAAATATTTTGCAATTTTAAATTTAGAAACTATAAAAATTTTGTTTCATAAAGTCAACAATAAATTGAAGATTTTAGGGAAATTCACAATATACTTTTTGTGAGAGAGAACGAAATATTGAAATAATAAAAAACTCTTACTTACATTTACGCCATGGGCTCTTTTTCGACCAGTTTTTGATTTTCGGATACACTTCAACATCAACATTGTCTATTTTCTAAACTTCGTTATGAGTTAACTTCGTCATGAATATTTTGTTTATTTTTATTTTATTACTCATATTAAATTTGTTGGATAATAATATTAATAATTACCTTTATTGATCGTCAAAACACAATACTTGACTTGTAAAGGTTAACATAAATTATATTCAAGAATGAAATATGAAATATTCTAACAGCCTTAAAAATAAGCTTGGAATTCTACAAAGATCATATAAGACTGTTAAAGGAAGAGTCTGTTCAAGCTTTCTTTGAGTCTCAAACTTAAGTCTAAATAGAATATCAAAAAGTAATAAGTAAGTCTAAACAAACACTTCAATAATTGTGTGAAAGTCAAGTGTCCAATGAAGGATATAAACAATTGCACTCAGAGCAAATTGCGGCGGCAGCTTTTGTTCTTATGCATCAAATCCTCAAAGGCGATATTGACCTTGCGGCGTATGTCAAAGTCAGCTGACGCCAGACGACATAGATGTGATAGTGATACAAAAAAATTTAACCTTACCCATAACAATTTTGATAGAGTTGCTAATGTTTCTCAGTTTTTCGTTAAAGTTGAAGTTCAAATTTTTAATACTTTAGATTTATACATATGACGTCACGAAGCTTATTACCTTCCCCCCCTTGTCACACAATGTCTCACTTTGTTGACCCCCTTCCTCATTTGTGACTTAATTTATTTATGATATCGAATGTATTCATCTCTGGACGAAGTTTCCATCAATTACAAGGCATATTAAGTTTCGAATTACTCCAATCTTAACCAAGCTAGTTAGTCGAGTATGTTAGGTACGCTGGCTAGTATTTGGGAGGTCTCGGGTTCAAACCCCGGGACCGACTGGTCTGCCATGAGTTTTTTTTCAGAGGTTTCCTCATGGTGATGTAAGTCACTGCTTGCAAACTTATAAGGCGAATGCTTGGCCAGTATTAATCCTCTGAACCCTACCCACACTTCCTATGTTCCATAAATATCCCGTCTCACCTATCCTTAATGCACTTGTACATACAAGTGTATCCTCTGATCTGGCTGAAGAAGTTAATCCCAAACTCAAGCTGCCCGCCTCCCTGACACATACTTCAGGGAGGAATGAAACACGTGTGTTTCCTTTTTCCTTTTTTCCAATCTTAACCATTTTAAGGAATAGTTCAAATAGATCAGTCTGTTCAAGAAATACATTTTCCAAATTTGTTATTATGGATGTAATTTGAAACACACTTTTGTACATTTGCATATTCTGCAAGAAATGCTTTGATAAAGGTTCTTGTCAAGAAAATAATGGTGGCTCTGGTGGCGGTGTCAGTTGTGGTAATTAGAACTTTTCGCCCGCACAACATAATCCTGGCCATTCGAGTCGAAATCTCAAAGGATTTCAATATTGACAAATAGTGCTAATTTTTCCGAAATCGACCGATTTATCGGCGGCGTCATCGGCTGTTGGATCATATCGAACCGCCAAACGTTCATAGATAATTGTCACGTTTCTTAATTTTGGTAATCTCATCAATATCTTCTGTCTCACTTACTCACTTATTTATATGGATATTTTTGAATCTAAACTTTTAACTTTTTCATACTATTTTTCAAACATTTTCTTTCATACAAACCTTCTCCTATCAATTACAAATACAGCAAAAAAGAATTACTCAAATAGGTGCAACCGTTCTAAAGTGGTGCCCTTTCATACGTTTGGCAATTGATGTTCATTTATATAGATAATACTCGCATTAAATCTTCATTGTATATTTAAATGTAGCACATTGAAACACTTTCAAATATCGTGAACCAGATATGTTCCAATCAACCTTTAGTTAACGGCTCCGGACCTGACCATTTTGCTCCAATCTGGTAAAAAACCTGATGATGATGCACTCACGAGTTCTTCTTGATCCCATAAACGTCAATTACCGCAGTGCTGCTCGCCTCCGAACGTCATAACTTCGCAATCTGCAAATTTGTTCATTAATGATTACTATTCACGTATAGTCC
>JARQZK010003634.1:790000-862500 GCA_030704885.1 Cynegetis impunctata
AAATTCTGAATTTTTTTCCAAAAGAAACTTGAGCCGATTTCGTGAGTAAATTACATCTGAAAACTTGTGTTGTAAGATTTGAAAAACTATTTCTGTTTGTTCAAAAATTAATTTAAAGATGTTTAAAAAATATATAAATTCCTTATCTTGTAAGTAAGATATTAATCCGCGTGCTGTATTTAAAGTTACTTTATCGGTGAAAAATTCCTCACTTTCAACTAGGTATAGAATTAAATCCTCAAATCCCAAGCGGTCCCAGACAGAGACATTTTCACTAGTATCCTCATAACTTAGTACACTAAAGTTATGGGATAACAAATATTCCACTAAGTCACCATTGGAATTTTTGAAATTAACTTCAGTAACCAAACTCATTTTAAAACAATACGCGAGCAATATAAGTAAACACGCTGCTGTTTTCGGCCATTAGTAACTACGATCACACTACGATTCAATTAATGCTTTCCAACGAATTCACTCGATGTCACGCGAAATTCTATAGTTGTGATTGGTCGACATTGTATGAGACTGGGTTCCTATCGGTGTTGCCATTTACATGTGTTTTGCTTTTCTATTGCAATGAAGTATTCATTCGGAGTATTTGCACCGTTGTTTGCTTTTCTGTGGCAGGCATAATGAACGTTGAGAATATACCTTTCTAAGCCTCCGCAGCGTTGCCACAAATCTTGGAATGAATGAAATGCAGTAAATGTAAATACCTTCCATCTTAATTAATGAATTATATTATATAATCTAGGTTGAAAGGAAGGTAGGTGTATAAAATAATATGATTTTGATTAATATGAATATGCTGAATGCTGACTATTCAATATAATATATTAGTGATACACGGAATATTATTGAGGAGGCTTAGCCTCCTTAGCCTCCTTTGACTAGCCGCCCCTGATATATATATATATATATATATATATATATATATATATATATATATATATATATATATATATATATATATATATATATATATATATATATATATATATATATATATATATATATATATATGATATATTTATATATATATATATAAATATATATATATATATATATATATATATATGTTTCAAACAGTTGTTTCTGTAGATGTTTTGAGCAATATCGGGCATATTAAATTGAAAAAATATAACTGAATTGTAACATTTCGTTATATTGTCATATAAATCAAACCCAAATTCAAAATTTAATTTCATAGAGATATACAAAATGTATTTACCAGGTTTCAATTAACTGCCAAATTTTTCATGAACAATACAAAAGTAGTAATTGAAGCAGATCCTGTTGAAAGAATAAGGGTACGGGTCTAAGTTAAACTATTAAAAAACCATATTTATTACGATAGAAATTTTTCCCAAGTACATTCATATTATGAAGTCAGATCGTCCTTGTCCCTTTCTAAATGGGTTACGTATGAACGTCCTATCGCGGACCACCAAGTGGTTAACGCTTGTATTATATCACCTGTAACTAAAATTAATGTTCGTCTTTTTGACCGAATATAACCTAGCGATGTAAATTTCTTTCAAACCTGAAATTCTACGATGATTCACTACCAACCACCATTGGAAAATTTTAGAATGAGGTTGACCTAATTCCGTGGATCGACTCGAGAAGCGAGTCTTCCAAGAAGGAAGGCTATTATTTTCAAGTGCATTCACCCGGGTTGTAGATAAGAATAGAAACAATTAATAACCAGATGGATTAACCAACGACGCCTCCTCGACTTCGTCGGTCACCTTGTCGTTTTATCCTTGTCTTTTTTTAGGCGTATTCTCCCCGAAAATAATAAATCATTGCACTGTATCCTCAATAGTTAAATATATATGTATATATATATATATATATATATATATATATATATATATATATATTTATATATATATATATTTATATATATATATATATATAATTATTTATTTGAATTGTTGTTGCCTGTGAACTATTTCTAACTTTTTGATAATTATTAGCAATAACAGGCTTGTTGAAAAGTTGACGTTTCGCCACGACTTTCGTGGTTTTATTAAAACTTTTGAAAAATTGAAATTTCTTTGACATTTATTGATTTGAAAAAATATGAATAATTAAAAAAGACTACTATGTTTCATCAAAATTTTTCCCTTTTCATCTAATATCAACAGACATGTCTGTTGATATTGGACTAAATAGCACGTAATTAATAACTGAAGACGGCCACAGCCATAATGAAAAATTTTTGAAAAAAAGATAAATAGTACCCGATTCTTTGACTTTTCAAAATCAAACAAAATAATTTGAACCTATTTCGAACATTGTGTGGGTAAAGGTTTCTGTGGTTTCCCTTACCATCTAATAATAACAGATTTGAATGTTATTGGACTGAATAGCACGTAATAAATAACAGAGAACGGCCACAGCCGAAAAATTTGATGAAACATAGTACCTAGCCTTTTTTAATTATTCAAATTTTTTCAAATCAATAAATGTCAAAGAAATTTCAATTGTTCAAAAGTTTTGATAAAGCCACGAATGTCGTGGCGAAACGTCAACTTTGTAATAAAATCGAGATTTTTGAGATTCAACAAGCCTGTTATTGCTAATAATTATCACAAAGTTATATATATATATATATATATATAATATATATATATATATATATATATATATATATATATATATATATATATATATATATAAATCTATTATATATATATATATATATATATATATATATATATATATATATATATATATATATAAAATTTAATTAATATATATATATATATATATATATATATATATATATATATATATATATATATATATATATATATATATATATATAGTATAAACTTTAAAATAAAAACACTTTGCTCATGTTTCACTATATAAAAATATTTAGATACTGTATTTAGCAGTAACGAATAGTCGACATGTTTCGAGTTATGATCTCATTATGAAGACTGACTACAGGAGAGTATTTACATACAGAACATCTGATTTTATAAAACAGACAAAAGCAAAGGTGATACCTGAAAATCAATTTGTTCGGTTACAAGGGGTAATTTATTATTATGGGCGGAACTTATTTCGAGAATTTCAAGAAGGTCAAGGCGCTTTCCTTTGTTACCTGAATGTAAAAATTTCATTTTGTAAAATTGACTTTTTATGTTATTGAACACGAATGTTTATATTCCTTCCTGTTTGTCCAATATAGAAAGCAGGACATTCGTCGCAAAATATTTTGTGAACACCACTGTTTTCTCCGATGTTAGATTTTTCTTTATTATTGACCAAGAATGACTTCAAGTTTCTTTTATCTGTAAAAATTGTTTTAACATTATTTTTCGATAGTCTGTTACTTAAATTCGGCACATAATTTATTGGGAAGTATTTTTGTTCTTCATTAATAGTTTGCGTGGGGTATACTGAATGCAACAGATACTTTATTCGTTTTTTCTCAATGAGCTTATCGATAAGACTTTCATTGTAACCGTTATTGGTGGCTAAAAATTTAATTGTATTAACTTCCGTTTGAAAATTTGTTTCCGATAATGGAATAGTGAACAACCTAAGTATGAACGAATGAAAAGCACTGCGTTTTATTTTAATGTGTTGGTTACTGTGAATTAAAGTATCTGTAAAGGTTGATTTCCTATAAATGTTGAAAGTAAGAGAATTCAAATTCCTAGTAATCTGAACGTCTAAGATGTAAATTGAATCGAGTTGTAGAAAGCATTTATAAAATTAAGGAAATTATCTAACTGCCTATGTGTACCGGTCCAAATACAAAAAATATCATCTACATAACGCCTCCATAATGAAACGTTAGTAATTAAATTATTATCAGTATTGAAAATTTTTTCTTCTAAGTTACTCATGAAAATTTCACTCAAGAAAGGAGATAACGGTGATCCTATGGGCAATCAGTCTTCTTGTTTGTATAATATAATATTAAATTTGAAATAACTCTGTTTCAAACATAAGTTTAAGGCAGACATTGTTTCGTTGACTGCTTGAGTTGTTAAATTTGGGTTCATCTCTAGATATCGCTTAACAATATTTTTAACTTCTTGAGTTGGCGTGGAAGGAAATAAGTTGGTAACGTCAAATGAAATTAATTTAGCATTTAAAGGAATTTTGATTTTCTTAAGATGATTAACTAACTGAATAGAATTTTTGATGCTATACTCCGGATTGAATTGAATTAAGGTGGGTAATTTCTTATTCAAATACTGACATTATGTATATGCAGGAGCGTTAATATAAGATACTATTGGACGCATCGGGCAATTAATAAGTATATTATAAGTATATAATAAGTATATTATATATATATATATATATATATATATATATATATATATATATATATATATATATATATATATATGTATATGTATATATGTATACATATATATTTATACAGGGTGTTCAGCACATGAAGCAACAAAATTTTTTGGGGTATTTGCTACCTTTTCTCTTTGGACCCTGGATCCTAAGACTCATGGTTAAGGAAATATAATTTTTTCAATTTTTTATCTAAAATTTCCCAAAATTCCGCCTTTAAACCCTCATAAGTTTTTTATTAATACCTGTAAAAGACCAATTTTTTCAACTGGGGAGCCAGATAAAAATGCAAAGTGCTGTATCTCGTATACTACACGTAGTAGAGACGTTAAAAAAATTACAAATTTTAAAAATTTTAAAGTGATTTTTCTCCTAGTTTTTCTCTGAAATATACTTACATATGGTAAATGTACCACAAAAAGATATGTGTTTTTAAGCTAAGCATTATTCGAGTAATTTTTGTTCAACACTTTTTGACGTATCTATTTATTCAATGTTTGTATTGAATAAACACCTGTCACTCGACTGAACGGATTTCAACAAAGCTGGTCTCGTTATGGTGACATGTCAAATTTTCAGTGATGGCGCTAGAGCACCATCACTAAAAAAAAAAGAGTTTTTTGATATAATAAAAGAAAAATGACAATTTCTCTAAAAAATTTAATGCAAAAACCTGACTTTTTTTCTATTCAATGTAATAAAATAGGCTAGTGAAAACCGTATCTCGATATCTTATTCCTAGCCTAAAATATCAAAGAAAGAAAATTTAGTTATTTAATTTTGAAATTAAGCCATTACACCAGTTTTTATTTTTATTTATTTGTTTTTTTTTTCAAGAATCAATGATGAAATTTGATAGTTTTATGAGTTTTAAATAATAGTATTCTTAGTTCAAAAAATTTCAAAAAAGAAAACCTGTAGGGGCATATTAATCAATGAATATAATATGCCAGTGCAATGTAGTCAGAATATGAAGAGCAGGCCATGGAGGAAAAACATATGCGTTAAATAAACTTGTCAACAAATATTAGAATTAAACTTATAGTGGCAGTGTAATGAATTTTTGTGGTACACACACGTAAGGACTGAAAACGATTGAAATGCCATTTACAAACGATGAAGCTGTTGATATCATTGAGGTATATTTTGAATGTCTTCAAAATACGACATTGGCACAAAGAGTATTCAGAGCTCTATATCCAAATCGGGGTTTGCGCTATTCGAGAATTTTTCCTCGTTTGGTGCGAAATTTGCGTAATAGTGGCAGCTTTCGACCCTAAGAATTTCAGATAAAAATTCTCTATTTTCCCCAAATATGCACCAAGCTAGTTAGTTGAGTACTTAGCGTACGCTGGCTAGTATTTGGGAGGTCTCGGGTTCAAACCCCGGGGCCGACTGGTCTGCCATGAGTTTTTATCAGACGTTTCCTCATGGTAATGTAAGTCACTGCTTGCGAACTCATAAGGCGAATGCTGGGCCAGTATTAATCCTCTGAACCCTACCCACACTTCCTATGTTCCATAAATATATCGTCCCACCTATCCTTGATGCGCTTGTACATATAAGTGTATCCTCTGATCTGGCTGAAGGACTTATTCCCAAACTCAAGCTGCCCGCCTCCCTGACACATACTTCAGAAGGGAATGAAACACGTGTGTTTAGGCTTTTCCTTTCCCAAATATGCCCAACATGGCGTGAAAGCCGATTTCAATATCGAGCTCTGGATATTCTTCCTGCCAAAGCCGCATTTTGAAGACATTAAAAATATACCGCAACCATATCAATAGCTTCATCATTTGTGAACACATTTCAATGGTTTTCAATCCATACTTGTGAGTGCCACAAAAACTCATTACATGCCACTATAAGTATAATTTTAATATAGGTATTTTGACAAGTTTATTTTAGACATATGTTTTTCCTTCATGCCCTACTCTTCATATTCTGACTACCTTGCACTTGCATATTATATTCATTGATTATTATGCTCTCACACTTATCTTGGGAAGGGACAAAAAAAATAAAAATTGATGTAATGGCGTCTTTTTAGAATTTTATAATAATGAAATTTTCTTTCTTCGATATTTTAGGTTAAAAAAAAAGATATCGAGATAATATTTTTACTAGCCTATTTTGGAATCATTAGGTACACTACATTTTTATGAAAAAAAAATCAGGTTATTGCATTAAATTTTTCGAATAAATTGGCATTTTGCTGATTTCATAACAAAAAATGGACAGATCACAGATAAGATGGTCTTGATGGACCAATAAACGGTTTTCTCAACGAGATCAACTTTGTTGAAATCCATTCAGTCGTTCAGAAGTTATACAGCTGGTTATTCACAAAAATATTGAATCACCCCGCACCACTTCTTGGTGATAATTAATCATAATAAAACATTAAGTCTCATCGAATATGAAAATATTACTTTTTCTTGCAAATTGTTATATATGCATAACTTTCCGAAATTTTGACTTACACCACTTTAAACGTATCTCAACTTGACTCAAACTGTGAATGATATTCACCGATTTTATAAATAAAGATTGCATCATAAAAACATTCAATGGAAATTCTCTACCAAACAAACAACTTTTCATTGGAACTAATCATTTTTCTGGATTTCCGCAAATGGTTTCATTGAATGGGTTTTCGTCACGTTTTAAAAATTACTGAGATATGGGATTTTTTTTCTCATTTGTTACTGAAAATTTGTTCATGGGATTTTACTGTTTCATTCATCATAATATGACTAAAATTATTCTAACTCACTTTGATTTAAAAGTAAACCACAATACAAAGAATTCCCGTTTTTTATAGCCACATATCATATGCATTTTTAAATCTCTTGTTGCGTAGAAATTATTTCAGATAGTATGGAATATTTTATTCCATTCATTTTAGATGTTATATGAAGGTATAATAATTTTTTCGTAAACCCATACTGTTATATTGATTTAACGGTATTCAAATGACAATTGAAAAGTCAGTGTTAACGGCCGCCGGCCGTTAAGAAATCACTTGTTCAATTATTTATCTCAAAACATCATTCTGCTTACAATAACAACATTGAAATATTGGTCCACAGCGAGTTGGGAGAATAAACCTCTGATTTTCATTTCGCATAGGCTAATAATACATCTTCATTAACCACCTTTACATTCTTGCTTTTACGCCACATTTCAAAATTTTCATATTCTTTTTGATATCGCTCTTGAGTTATTTTCGGCAGTTAATCAACACTCGCTGCACTGCACATGATTCTCCCAATATTTCTAAAGGAATTTGATTTTGTTCCTCAATTTCATCAATTTCATCCATGGTCGTCGTTAAAGCGAACTTGAGAACACAAAAACTGACGTTGTCTATAAAACTGTCAAACTGTTCCATGACAACAGAGTGCACGACGTTGGGATTTTTCTTTAGAATTGTGAGGTAAGGGGTTTTTTCTTTCTTCGGAATCAAAATGTAATCTTTCAACGGGATTACGAAAAATTTTTAAGGACACACGGCCGATACGCAAATAACGGATTCGGTTAGTTATAATCCTCGGCTGCGCCTCGGATTACAATATCCAACCTCATCCGTTATTTGCTATTTACTATATCGAGAACAACAAATATTTTCATTAATCTGTTTCAAACTATCCGTGCCGGATCAGAATCAATGAACGTTTACACACTAGTATAATATACCTAACAGACTTACTTCGAAAAGAACTGATCTCTCAACCAAAATGAACCTTAGTTGAGTTTTCGAAAAAAAATATTTGTGATAAATGGAAAGATCATATACTAGAACGTTTTATAACAAAACAATTTTTAGGTTTTATAACAAACTTTTTTTTATTTTGGTTTGCTTTCATTGAAAAGTGATATTGAATAAAAAATTTATTTTTGCCAAACAAAAGCGCGTGTGACGTCACAATGTTAATTGCTATTTATCGTAGCACACAGCTGATAAAGTGTTCTGGCTTTTAATCGATGATTAAATCTTGTTGTTATCTTGTATATAATACTAAATAAATAATTGGTTTGCCATTTTGGACTTCCCAAAATGCAGGCGGCCGAAGGCCGCATTATGGCAAACTTATAAAGCCAAGATAAAGAGATCGGCCCCGAATCGCGGGGCCCGATGGGCCCCGTCGATCGCCCACGTCCTTTCCGTAGTGCTTAGGCTACGTCCCGCCTCGATCCGAGACGCCGATTTTCGATATCGAACGTTTAAAGTTTGACGTTTCTCCGAAATTCGCGAAAACGGCTGCATTCCCGACCCTTAAGAACTATTTTCGCTTCACATGGACTTCAATTCACGTGACCGCCTTTCGAGCCGACAGTTGGACGGGTCGAATTCTATCGAGAAGTTTCGAAGTATAGTAGTATTCTACCGATGCCGCACAAACTACGATTGACCGTGAGCAGATGGCGCGCCCGTTCGACAGAGGCAGGGACGAGCTCAGCACTTGACGCGTCGCGTACCGTTCGACAGAGGCAGGGACAGGCTTTGCACTCATCGTGGTTCGGGAAACTATATTTTCATCGATCTATAGTTTTCACGGATCTATTTAATAGGCGGGGGAGCCTCTCACTAGTATATATCTAAAAAGTCAAACCTAGAAAGTGACCGTGCTGCTTCGTACCATTATGTATGAATACTACAAAACACAACTCCCCTCAAAATGTTTTTAAATATTCCATAAGAAGTTTTACATCAAGTATATTATCGGAATAAGCCTTCATAAATCCTTTGTCAAATATTACTAAATAAAGGTAAGCTGTTATAAATAATTTTTTGACTGTATTTCGGATATTTTCAATCAATTTTCATGTAGAAGTCTCTGACACTGTACTATCGAGATATCCATATTCATGAGTTTTTCGCATCGACTGTTAGTGTAATTTATGATAAAGTTTCAAAATACATAAATATATTTTTTCAAAAACCCAATTATTTCATGGTATCGAGAAAATCTGGCGAAATACTTTCGGTAATTGTTAATACTTATCTCCTGTCAGGAAAAAATTAAACGTGCTCCGTCTAAACTTATTTGGGGGGTTAGGGGATCAGAAGAATCCTTGAAAAATGATATTCTAGATTCATATACCGTCCAAAAAGCCATAGGGACTAAATTTCTGGATACGTTGTTCATAATTAATTTTCACACACATCACACGTCTAATAAACCTCAACATTTTGGTCCAAGAGGTATGAAGAGTTTTTCATTCCATACAGTGCAATATTCTATTATTTCCGGGAAAACTAAGACTAAAAAGTGATACATGCACAGGAAATTTAACTAGTTAACACAACAACTAAAGACACAAATTAATTTTTCAAAGTTCTAAGATTTGTAATTTCAGTCAATGCAAAAACCTATCGAATGTTTTCAAGTCGTATAAACTTACATGTATATTTATATGTAATATTAAATATGATTAGACTCATTCAAGTTGAGAAATTTATACGACAGGCAATACATATATCACAATAGTTGTTAAGTAAAAATAATAGTTATGTCTAACTTAAAAAAGTTAGAGACACATAAAGAGGATACATTTAAATAGTCCAGAAGCAAAGATCAACAAACAACAAGAAATTTTTGTTGATCCTTATTTCTGAACACTTCGAATATAGCCCCATTATGCTATTTTTCAGTAACTACTGTAATATTGCCTATCATATGAAGTTCTTAACTTAAATGTGCCTCATTTCCTGAAGAAGTCTGAAAGATGAGACGAAATATAGAGCCTTAAGAGTAAATGAGCCATCATTAAACTGCCCTAGATAGATAGAATAGTCGAATTACCCTTAATAGAATTTATATATATATATATATATATATATATATATATATATATATATATATATATATATATATATATATATATATATATATATATATATATATATATATATATATATATTTATATATATATATATATTTATATAGATATATAATCTCTTGATAATTATTAGCAATAACAGGCTTGTTGAATCATAAAAAACTCGATTTTATTAAAGTTGACGTTTCGCCACGACATTCGTGGCTTTATCAAAACTCTATATATATATATATATATATATATATATATATATATATATATATATATATATATATATATATATATATATATATATATATATATATATATATATATATATATATATATATATCAGGGGCGGCTAGTCAAAGGAGGCTAAGGAGGCTAAGCCTCCACAATAATATTCCGTGTATCACTCATATATATATTATATTGAATAGTCAGCATTCAGCATATTCATATTAATCAAAATCATATTATTTTATGCACCTACCTTCCTTTCAACCTACATTATATAATATAATTTATTAATTAAGATAGAAGGTATTTACATTTACTGCATTTCATTCATTTCAAGATTTGTGGCAACGCTGCGGAAGGCTTAGAAAGGTATATTCTCAACGTTCATTATGCCTGCCACAGAAAAGTATACAACGGTGGAAATACTCCGAATGAATACTTCATTGCAATAGAAAAGCAAAACACATGTAAATGGCAACACGGATAGGAACCCAGTCTCATACAATGTCGACCAATCACAACTATAGAATTTCGCGTGACATCGAGTGAATTCGTTGGAAAGCATTAATTGAATAGTAGTGTGATCGTAGTTACTAATGACAGCGTGTTTACTTATATTGCCCGCGTATTGTTTTAAAATGAGTTTGGTTACTGAAGTTAATTTCAAAAATTTCAATGGTGACTTAGTGGAATATTTGTTATCCCATAACTTTAGTGCACTAAGTTATGAGGATAAAGTTTTGATAAAAAAATTGCGACCTACCCCTGAATTAAACAATTTGGTGCAGCGTAACAGACAACAAAACCGCGGTTTTAATACAAGGAATTATGAGAGACATCCTTGCCTAACCGGATCACAGGTAAAAAATAAATTATTTTGTTGGCAGTGTTTACTTTTTACTAGTGAAAATGTCTCTGTTTGGGGCCGCTTAGGATTTGAGGATTTAATTCTATACCTAGTTAAAAGTGAGGAATTTTTCACCGATAAAATAACTTCAAATACAGCACGCGGATTAATATCTTACTTACAAGATAAGGAATTTATATATTTTTCAAACATCTTTAAATTAATTTTTGAACAAACAGAAATAGTTTTTCAAATCTTACAGCACAAGTTTTCAGATGTAATTTACTCAAGAAATCGGCTCAAGTTTCTTTTGGAAAAAATTTCAGAATTTCGTGCAGAAGTTTATTTTGAAAAACTATTTTCTGTATTTCAAACTACTGATGATACGACTCAATTTAGCCCAAAACGAAAGAAATTCAGTTACGCAGATATGGAGCTTCACTATAAGCAAATATTTTATGAAATTTTGGATACTATTAGGGGTCAAATAGAAATAAGGTTCTCTGATTTGAAAGAAATGCATTTCTTCGACTTACTTAATAAAAATTTGTTAACCGGATTTTCGGCAAATTTTCGAGATAACCTTTTGGAAAATTTATGTCAAAAATACACTTTTTTTGATAAGGTGGCCATAAAAAGTGAACTGTGTGTTGTTTATAATGACAATAAAACTTTGGGGCAAAATAAAAATCATGTGAGGCCTATTAAATACCTTTTTGATAATGATTTGAATCAAGATTTACCCCAAGTTTATAAACTCTTATGTCTAATTGTTTCTATCCCGGTGACATCGACTTCCGTAGTGCACTCGTTTTCCACTCTTAAGAGAATTAAAACTTATTTACGAAATTCAATGAGCCAGAATCATTTGAAAAATATTAGTTTGTTGTCTATTGAAAAGGAATTGGTAAAACTTTTGGCGAAAGACAAAACATTTTATGAGGATATTATAGATCATTTTTTTTTGCTAACGTTAAAGATCGCAGAATCCCGCTAATCTTCAAAAATATATAATAACTTTTTATTTGCTCTCACCAGCTGTTAACAATATATATATATATATATATATATATATATATATATATATATATATATATATATATATATATATATATATATATATATATATGTAAATATGAGGAGAAGAACAATCTAGATATAAATTAAGACTTTTGAATAAGCTCTACTTCATGTAACAAAAAAACTTACATTTATATTGAAATTTATTGCGGGATATGATACTCCTAGGCAATAATAACAAGCGTTCTTTATCATGATAAAATGCATGTTTCTAATATTTTATACTCAATAATTTTTTAATTATGGTTTAATATGCTAATAAACTATATTTTATTTTATCATCACGCCTTCTGACTATTACGTTTAATGTTTTGATAATATTATAACATTGTTCCCATTATAAAAGAATAATTATAGCTGGCAGTGCTAATTTGTATTAGATGTTCAAGACTATTAATTATCTAATGAAGTAATAGCGTTCTCATAAATATCATCAACTTTCTTCTTGCTTTTCATTACTTGAAATAACTAAGGAATAGATATTCGCTATGTGCTTACCTCGTGCCGCCCCCTACCGTCTTGAAAGATGGAACTTTAGCCGGACGTTTCATTGTGATCTTTAATATAAGTAAAGCTAAATATCAAAGATTCAGTGCAATTACATGTTAGCAATGTGAAAAAATTGAAAGTACTAATAGATTATAGCTCAACGTTTGATATTCTATAAGCAGCAAGGTAAGTCATTAATTTGAAAAGAAGTTCTGTTGACATTACGTGCTATTTTGTAGGTTATATTAGACGATAACATTGCCTAGTCTTTCATAAAAAATAATTATATAAGTTGAACTGTCATGATGACAAATAAAATGAGAAAACTTATATTTTCCCATCGTAAATGCATGTCTTTCCTTGTAAAGGAATTGGTAAATCGTCCTTTCCTTAATTCCTCGTCTTTGTTCATAATTTCTATTATATGTTCTTTTTGCTCCTTAGAAGCATGTCCACATTAATTCTAGACATCTTAATAAATAATAAGGATTCAACTCGGTGAAATTTTTTCGTAAAATCGACGGAAAAACAAACAACAAATACGTAAGTAGGGTTATGATAGATTTACTTCTTCACATATGCTCTGTGTTCCGACGTTGTCAAATTGCAATTTCATTTTCACCTCGAGTAAATTCACCTAGAACTCAAGAATGCAAAACGAGTGACACGGGTGAAGATCAATTGGTGAAATTTTTCACTGGTGAATATTTTCACCACTTTCAAGAATTAGAGCCCTGGAGAGAGTGTAGCGTGAATCAATATTTTGCTCACTGTATTTCGATAGTAGGTTAGGTTACTCACTTTACTCTTTTGACTAATCTTATCCATTTCTGCCTTTGTAGAAGTTTATGAGTTGACGTAGGAAACTTGTAATACTTTACAGTACTATTATTTCTGCCCGTATTCCCACAATTAACTACACAACAAGTATCGTGTCCCATTTTACCCACTTATAGCATTCAATAAACATTAACAGCGTCCGGCAGAGTTGCGGAAATTCACCACTGCGCGCGCTCAGATAGTTTCGCTTATCCCCTCCAACCGTCGACACATAGCGAATAGGGAGTGTTTCGAAGTCAATTTTTATATTATGCAAAATTTTAATCAACTACGTTATATATTTCGGCTTCAGATAGATCGAATAACTCTTATTTCAATAACTACTGTATATTAAGTGGAACGACTGGTTATCGATTGCATAAATTTTCACTAATGGGTGGCACAATATTTTTTCCGCTCAGTTCTTGTAAATTCGAACCTCGTTATCAACCTTCGATAGCTCAGTTGGTAGAGCGGTGGACTGTAGTTGAGTGTAAAAATTAGACATCCATAGGTCGCTGGTTCAAATCCGGCTCGAAGGAAACTTTTTTATCCACAAAAATCTTTGTTTAGAAATTTATAGTTCTTGGTAACTGGTTCTCTTAACCTTGTTTGATGAAAATAAATGAGCATATTGAAAAAAGAATTATGTGCAGCACCTTCGATAGCTCAGTTGGTAGAGCGGTGGACTGTAGTTGAGTGTAAAAAGAAGACATCCATAGGTCGCTGGTTCAAATCCGGCTCGAAGGAAACTTTTTTATCCACAAAATTCTTTGTTCAGAAATTTATACTTCTTGGTAACTGGTTCTCTTAACCTTGTTTGATGAAAATGAATGAAAAATGAATTATGTGCAACACCTTCGATAGCTCAGTTGGTAGAGCGGTGGACTGTAGTTGAGTGTAAAAATTAGACATCCATAGGTCGCTGGTTCAAATCCGGCTCGAAGGAAACTTTTTTATCCACAAAAATCTTTGTTTAGAAATTTATACTTTTTGGTAACTGGTTCTCTTAACCTTGTTTGAGGAAAATGAATGAGCACATTGAAAAAAGAATTATGTGCAACATCTTCGATAGCTCAGTTGTTATAGCGGTGAACTGTAGTTGATTATAAAAATTAGACATTCATAGGTCGCTGGTTCAAATCCAGCTCGAAGGAATTTTTTTTTATGTTTAAAAACTTTTGATTAAATATATATGTTTAGGTACATACTGAAACACATTATTATAGCTTATTCTAATGAAAATGATTGAGGATATTCAAAATAATATGCTTTATTGCCTTTAAAATTGTACAATTCATCGACAAAGCGTATAACTGAACAATGTAAAATATAGAAACAAAAACACATGAATCGAAAAAATTTGAGAACTAAACAATGTAAAACTTAAATAAAAACACATCAAACCACATTTTTATATAGAATATATACAAATTTTAAATTATCAACAATGGAACCGCTAGTAAGTGTAAATATTTTTTTCAATCTAAGCTGATATCTGTGCTATTCAATTTAGTCATAACAATCAATCAAAGCTCAGAATAGTTGTCCTCTTCTGTGTAATAAGATCTACTAAGAAAATAAGATTTTGTTCGTTTTCGAAAATTGGCCAAGGAAGTGGAACTGTGATTTATTTTAAGGATGCTGTTAAAAGTCTGGGAGTAGTTATAGATAATGAGTTCAAATTTGAAAGCCATATTTGTAACTTACTTAAATTAGCATATGTAAAACTTAAATCAATCTATAGTTTTAAGCAGTACTTGTCTAGTCATATTAAGTGGAATTTAGTTACAAGTTTAATCATGTCATCCTTTGGTTACTGTAGTTGTGTTTACTACTCATTTGCTACAGCTTACGCTAGAAATTTCATACAAAAAATGCAAAATTGTTGCCTTAGATACTCATTCAACATAAAACGAAAAGAACATGTCACTCCACATTGTAATAATCATAAAATCCTGAAATATGAGTCAGTGTTTCTATGTCAATTTGCAGCTCTTATACATAAAATATTGAGTTCAGAGAGTCCCTCATACTTGAATGAACTCCTGGTTAAGAGAGAACTATGTCATTGTGTGAATGTACGTAATAGTAGTAGTTTTGATATACCATACCATAGGTCATCCAAGTTTGAAAGGGCTTCCTCTTATAGGGCTGTGAAGATTCTAAATGATAATCTGGATCTTTCTAATAACTGTATTAATATCAATACATTCTAAAGGTACCTTAAAGAAAAATGTCTGAATTTTCAGATTGATTGTATACAGTGATTGTTTCGTTTTGGTGGTAGTGGTAGAACAGCTATAGCTGAACTTCCATCTTTTGTACTTATTTTTTATGTAATTCTTAGGTGCAATAAAGATTATTATTATTATTATTCAAAGGAAGGAATAGGGAGGTGAACATGATATCCTGCAGATCTAGTGGAATACCCATGCTGTGGCAATGAAATTTTTTTATTTTTTTATTTATTAATATTCAACGGGCAAAACCCTTTACATGTAATATAAGTTTACATAAAAAAAACAAATAGTAAATTCCTCATACAACAATGAAAACTTGCAATTTCAATTAAATAATCTTACAAATATCTATTAACAATAGTTTTAAGTTCTCGTTTAAACTTAGATAAAGAATCTATATTAGAGAGACCCGCAGGTATAACAATTTTATTCCACTTTCGCCTCATTCTAGGGACAGAGGAATACTTAACATAATCACTTCTTGAAGTACTCTCTTGATAAATTCTAAATACCCTTAGATTATAGCGGTTTTCACGCTCATCAAATAATTTTACAATAGGATCACAGTTAACAAGACCAAGCTGCACCTTTTTAAGAAAGTAGATATCATGATAGACATGTAATGACTTAACAGATTCTAAACTGAGAAACAAGGCTAAATCAAAATAGTCATGATCAACAACACTCATTCTCCGATTCATTTTATACGCAACATACCTAAATAACTTATGTTGAACTAACTCAAGCTCCCTAATCAAATACTTGTCATGTGGAGACCAAATGATGGAGGCATACAATAAGATAGGCCTTATAAGAGTCTTATATAGATAAATAATAGAAGAAATGGTTTTAAATTCTTTAGTAGTCCTTTTAATGAATCCTAGCAATTTAAATGCCCTAGAGGTGACATATCTAACTTGCGAATGAAATTCAAAGTCACTCTGATAGAAAACTCCAAGATCCCTTATACTCTCAACTTTGTCAAGAAAAATCCCATTGATGCTATACCGGAATAGTAATCTATTAGATTTGCTACGAACGAAAGAAATGAATTTACACTTGTCACAATTTAGTTTGATCTTATTAAGACATGACCATACATAAATTTTATCTAAGTCTTTCTGTAAGCCAACCTGATCATAAAAATTTGAAATCCTTCTAAATACTTTAATGTCATCAGCAAAGACAAGTATAGAGGAAACAGAGAGATCATCAACAATATCATTTATAAAAAGTATAAATAAAAGTGGTCCAAGGTGTGATCCCTGAGGAACTCCAGAGGTAGCAGTGAATGGATCAGATAAATTTCCCTTAATCCTCACCCGCAGTTTACGATCAGACAAAAAGGACAAGAGCCATTTTAGAGTGGATCCACTAAGACCAAACTTAGATAATTTAAAGATTAATAAATTATGATTCACAGAATCAAAAGCTTTAGCGAAATCAAGATAAATAGAATCCACCTGTTTCAAAATATTCGGTGTTTTATCGTTTAGCACTTCTGAAATAAAATTATTATAAAAAATTAAATTCGTAAGGGTAGATCTACCTTTGATAAAGCCATGTTGTTGTTTGATGATAAATAAAATACAGAGTTCACAAATATTATTTGCAACAATAGAATCAAAAACCTTTGAGATGGTACCGATAATCATGATAGGTCGATAATTTGCAATATCTTGCTTATTTCCTGATTTAAAAACAGGGGTAATAAATGATTTCTTCCATATGCTGGGCATTTGACCCGACTGTAACGATTTGTTGTACAATAGATATAGAGGCAAAGCAAGAGAATGTACACATTTCTTAACAAAGTGAGCAGAAAGGCCATCTGAATCAGAAGATTTCTTATCCTTTATTCCCAGAATAGTTGAAACAATTTCCTCATAAGATATAGTGAAGTCAAGTTCATTATTCAACAGTGACTGATGAAAGAAAGAAGACTCTGCTTGTAAATAAACTAACTCAAAATTCCCAGCAAATAAATTACAAGTATCTCTGACATTATTGCTTTTAACATTATTGAAGAACATTTCACTAGGAATGTTGTTTGACTTAGAAAGATTATTCACATAGTTCCAAAAATTTTTAATGTTTTTTTGAGACTTCCCCTCAACATCCAATATGTATTGCTCTCTATCAATCCTAGACTGCCTTAAGCATAAAGCTCTCAATTTCTTAAATTCAATATAATCTTCAAAAACATTAAATTTTAACCATTGCTTATGCATTTTCTTTTTATTTATTATATTAGAAATAAGGGTATCAGAATACCACCTAGGGTAAGTATTATTATACAACTTAGATAAAGGAACATGTTCAGCAATTAAATTATCCAAAATAGAGTACATTCTAGCAGTATCGGTTTCAATGGAAATATTATCAAATTCAATGTCCCATTCCACTCTATTAATTTTATCATTTATAGCATCATAATCAGCTTTAGCAAAATTCAATTTATTTTTAACACAAGAAACAACACTAAGAGACTTACAGCTCAACTCAAAGAAAGCCTGATTATGATGACTATCTAGAGGCACCAAAAAATCTGAAGATTCAATGACACGAACATTATTTTCCAATAAAGTAGAAAAAGCTAAGTCTAAAGTATAACCCTTCAAAGGATGAATAGGAAAATACTGATACATTCCAAAGAAAGAGAACATATTCATTACTAAAGATGCATTTTCATGAACTAGATTATTAGAACTCCAAGAGTTAATAAACAAGTTCTCCTCCTGCCCATTATTATTGAACCACAAAGTGTCACTTAAATTGTAGTCACCCAGTATCAAAAATTCATTATCCTTAAATTTATCCACAAGAGATTCAACAGAATTTACATGACTAGTATAAAAGTCAAATATCACATTTGGTGCATAAAAACAACCCACAATTAAGTTCTTTGATAAATCATTAATTTCAATATAAAGTTCCTCAATTTCTAAACCACTTAAAACCAACTTTGATGATAGATGATTCTTGACCGCAATTAGGACTCCACCCCCATAAGGGGAGTCAGGAACATTATATCTATCTCTTCTATATATACTATAGCCATGTAATCCTAATTCAGCATCAGCAATACCTGGATGTAACCACGTTTCTGTAAGTACTAAGATGTCCGGAGATGGAGACAAAAGACTAATGTTCTTGGTTGTAATATCTAATTTTGTCCTTAAACCTCTTACATTCTGATAGTAAGTGGTAAGATTTATACCCGTTGACCATTTACGTTTTTTTGAGATGATTCACCAATAACATTATCCACAGAATTTACTTCAGCAACCTTCTCAGGTTTAATAGAAAATAACTTAGGACCACCATTCACAAACTTAACAATTTTCTTTTCCTTATTCTTGTTGATAGGCACACTATTAAAGATTTTAGCTTCCAAACGAAGTTTATTAAAATGTGAACGCTGCAATTTGGTCAGATCAAAAGATACATGGTACTCCCTAGGAATAAGTCTCCAATGAGTAACAATAAGAGCAACATCCTTTCGATTATCAAAACGAACCAAAATAGGGCGAGCTTTATTTGGAAAAAACTTGCCAATACGTTTAATTTTAGATTGATCAAGAGTTGTAACAATATTCTGAATTCTGGATAAAGCAGATACTACTTTTTGAAACTCATAAGTAGGATCAAGATCAATACCATCCTGTTTGATTTGCTCTGGAATGCCAAAAATAAACAAATTGTTCTCACATCTTTTGCGTTGTTCGATCTCATTTATGACTGAAAAAGCTTCATAATTTTAAATACTTATGAATCAAGCACACAGATTCAAGTAAATATGAAGCAGCAAGCGTTAAAATTCTATTTTTCTTGAACTCAGGTTTGCAATGAGCCATACCCTTCAGAACATACATGTAACTAATCGCCTCTGTTTTGTAATTTGAGAATGGTGTCAAGTTGTTAAGAATTACATGAACCCCAGAAGGGAAGACCATAACGAAGATGAGATTCGAACAATACAAAATAGGCAATTCTTGGTGAGCGTTGGGGAATATAGTTGGGAATATTTTAGACATTCATAGTTTTCTGGTTTAATGTTTTCATGTTTACAAACTTCTGATTGTACATTTATGCATCTTAAATCAGGTTCTCAGGGAATTAATTGTATTAATCTCAGTAAATACTTCCAATAAAGAATTATTTGCAACACCTGCTATAGAGCGGAGTAGATTATGTTTATTTTACTACGTTTAGAGATTTGGATGACTAATATTTAACACCTTCGATAGCCCAGACGGAAAAGCGGCAGACCGTAGAGTATTATTAATTTAAACATCAATAGGCCGTCGGTTCAAACCCGGCATGTGATGTTAATTTGGAAACGTAAGGTGGGTTTCGGAATGAATAGAAATATATTAAATTATGATATTTACAAAATATCGTTGCTATTTTTCAGTAAAAAGAAACGATTAGAGGTTACAAGAAAGGTATATGTATATTTTATTATGTTGTTAGTTGTGGTGACCAGAGGTCCTGTGGGACACCTGGTGTAAACGAAGTTCCTTAGCTATATATTATGTATTAAAAAGCAGGCAGAATGAAATCAATTAACAACGTTTGGGAGCAATTTATGAAAAAATGTTAATAATTTTTTAAAGTTATGAAAATATACATTTTAGTATTCTACCATACTATTGAAAGCAGCTTTCAATAGTATGGTAAATCGTTCAGTAAATATTTCACTTTCAAACGCCAATTTCATCATCGAGAAAAATATAATTAAACAAATTGCCGTAAATAATAATTATGATCCCATAATAATAGACAATATGATAGATAAAAAGTTGTTCAAAAATGCGATTAGCCAGGTGTACCCCCTTACTAAAAATAATATCAAATATAACAGCCTCACTTTCATCGGAAATTCAAGTAGAAAACTGAAATCTCTCTTATCCAAGCACAACATTAACATTGCTTATCGTACCGGTAATAATTTAGGAAATCATATAAAAAATAATAAATCCAAAATTCATAAAGATAATAAATCGGGAGTTTATAAAATTAATTGTGGTGATTGTGATAAGTTTTACATTGGTAGAACTTTCAGAAGTTTTCAAACTAGAATTTCAGAACAAAAACGTAGCTTTGTTAATCAGAAGTCGGATTCACATTATGCAAACGATTTAATCCAAGAAAATCACACATTCAATTTCGATTTTAAAATATTAAATACTGAAAGCAAGTGAATTAAACTTAATTTTTTAGAATCATTACAGATAAATAAATACAAGCATTCCGGTCTCCTATTGAATAGCAAAATCGATCATACTTCAAGCCCCTTTCTTAATCTTTTCAAAATTACCAACTACCTGACTAGCAGTTCAGAATTGGTTTTTCCATATTATAATAATTATTTGTAACCATCTTTCTATTTATCCCTTCTACACATTTTGTTATCTCTTTATTTCTTGTTTTCGATATAACAGAGAAACATAGTTAGTTTGCCATTAGCATCTGAAGAAGGTGAAGTTCCACCGAAACGTGCTTCATGCGTTATTTCTTTTAATAAATGTGTAAATTGTTATTATTAACCATTGTTTTAATATGTATAAATATTTGTTTTCTTTAATAACTTCCGATTCCTGATTATTATTATACGAACAGATTGTGCATTACTTTTTAAATTTATAAACAATTATCCATTTAAAAATCATATGTATTCTGAAATAATATTATACTCACATCTTTATATTTATATAGAGTATCTTACTGAAATTTGCAATGGTATTTAACTGACTTCATCATCGCTATCTTCAGTTTCTGAATCACTTTCGCAATTGATTATTTATTAATAAAATAACAACAAATCGCATATAAAAATACAGCTGACGCGCGAGCCTAGCAACTCAGTCCCAGAGGCCTCGGTAGACCAGCGGTAAGGTGAACTGCCTTATACCGTTTGTAAACCGAGGATTGTGGGTTCGAGTCCCACCTCGCTCTTGGGTGTTGTATATGTCCGGTTTTCAGTGGTTATTAAAATTAAAAAATGTTGGGTAATGTACACAGAATACAAGCCCATTGGCCGTTCGGAACCGGCGTTAAACTGTAGGTCCCTCGAGTTAAAAAAAAAAAAAAAACTCAGTCCTGTGGTTGCGTGTTATTCGTTTCGGACACAGTTTTAGCCCTATATTTCATTGGCGAAGGAACGTAGTTAAATAAAAAAATTTCACTGAAATAATGGCCATTTTGTGGATCAAGTTTTATTGGTTAAAGATAGGTATTTATTAATTGAAAGTAATTTCAAGTTTCAATAAAGTTGATACGAAATTTCACTCTGGTACGAGCGCCCCCATATAAAGATGACTGTGACAAAATCTCGCGGTTTCTAGATCATTGAACTGATTTTAATTCAAATTTGAAGATAATTTAATATACGAGTTTTAGAATGGATTCCTTATCCATTCCGAAATTCTCACTTTCAAACCTGCTATAGATAGAAAGTGCTGCGATTTTATGGGCTGACCTCCTTATCGCATACTTGAAATACTTGTTTGATGTTTTTAGTAAATTCTAGATGCGCTGATATTTTGCGGATTTCTGAAATTGTATCAGCCTTCGATAGCTCAGTTGGTAGAGCGGTGGACTGTAGAGGAATGATAATGTTGATATCCATAGGTCGCTGGTTCAAATCCGGCTCGAAGGAAACTTTTTTTTTATATCAGTTTTTATATATGAATTTATGCAACCAATACAGGTTATCATTGTATTAGTTTCAGAAAATAATAAATATATTCACGAATGTATTCCTTGCAACACCTTCGATAGCTCAGTTGGTAGAGCGGTGGACTGTAGTTGGTTATAAAAATTAGACATCCATAGGTCGCTGGTTCAAATCCGGCTCGAAGGAAAATTTTTTGTTAACCAGTTTTCATTTATGAAACCAATACAGGTTATTAGTTTCAGAAAATAAATGAGTATATGCACGAAAATATTATATGTAACACATTCGATAGCTCAGTTGGTAGAGCGGTGGACTGTAGTTGGTTATAAAAATTAGACATCCATAGGTCGCTGGTTCAAATCCGGCTCGAAGGAAAATTTTTTGTTAACCAGTTTTCATTTATGAAACCAATACAGGTTATTAGTTTCAGAAAATAAAGGAGTATATGCACGAAAGTATTATATGTAAAACCTTCGATAGCTCAGTTGGTAGAGCGGTGGACTGTAGTTGGTTATAAAAATTAGACATCCATAGGTCGCTGGTTCAAATCCGGCTCGAAGGATTTTTTTCTACATATTATATATTGTATCAAATTCATGAATAGTTTCAAGATGGTCGAATGCAATATATCTCAATCCTTACTTTAATCCAAAGATCGCCGCTTAGAATCTGCCTCGAAGGTTTTTTCTATAGTCCTACATTATACCAAATTTCAGAATACAGGATTTCAAAGTAAATTAGATTTTTTCAATGATTTTCCGAAATATTTCCTTGTACCAACATTTCACTATATTCATCGAAAATGTTATCATTTTCAACTTGTGAGCATGAGCGGAAAATTTTCAATCCGGTGGCATCGTGGACGTGAAAATTTAGTATGTATAAAATATACGAAATTCAGTCTGATTCTTGAAAGGTGTATGGAGTTAAAATGAAATGAAGCATTTTTGCATCCCCAAGACCTCTCCAAATTCAGTAAGAGGATGAAAATGTATATGTAAAGTTGATTTTTTCCCAACTGCTATCATAATTTTTTTCGTGGTTTTTGAGATTTTGCGCATGTCATTCATACTGAGTTAAGGGGTTAAAATTCCGTAAATGGATTGATTTGATGTTAGTAAATTGATTTATGGTGGAATCAAAATTTTCCTTGATTGTCACCATTTTCATTTAGAGCTTTCATGTTTTTTCGTGCTTTTCAAGAATGTGTTCGCCGCCACTGCTTCTCCAGATTGAGTTACATGTTTGATATTTTCTACGTGGATTGGGTTAATGAAACTTGAGCGCCTTTTTGTGGTTTCAACTATTTTCATCAGCCAAAGAAAATGATAATTTTGGAAACAATTTGGATTATTACCAATTTTTTATTTCGATCGTAATTTTTTTGATTTAAAAAGTATCGATAAAGCTATAAATTGAATTCTTTCGATATGAAACGTATTTTTCCTAGAATTTTCTGAATTCAGCTGGATATAATTTAGAAACATTTCCAATTCTATCTAGTCGTAAACAGTGTATATATAAAACCTAGCTCTATATATCCGAAGAATTATCTGAAGAATCACTCCTTAATTTATTCCTGAAAAATCTCGTGTTGCTCAAGCACATGCCATGAATACAAATGGATAGTAAATATACCAGAACCCACAATTATGGTGGCTTCTCCCACGCACTACATGTGTAACATTAAAATTGGTAAATACACCGATTCTCAGTTCTTCATCTCTCACACTCACGTTTGTATACTACGCCAAATAAGGTATTCTCATGGTGTAGTTAATTTATCGTATATTGATGAGAAAATGCTTTGAGATAACAAAATCCTGTTTGGATTACACGTTTTGTCATTTGATGATTGTGAAAATATTTTCACTGTGAATTCGAACTGAAGGAGATTAGAGATGCTATAAATGGTATTTGCTTCTATGATCAAACTATAAAAATTCATTATTACTTCTTGCATCTTCAAGTACGAGATGCAGTTCGTATTTAGGTTGTGGGGGAAAACATAAAAGTCATGTATCTAAACATGCTTATATTTAATTTCTGTGAAAATATTTGTTGGAAAACAATATAGGGGTGAGAAGCAGAGCTCCACTACTGAGATCGTCTTTAGCCTTTATTTTTGTTGTTGAAGCCTAAAACCACAAAAAAATCAAGAAGTTTCTACATAAAAATGGCGGTGATTAGAAAAAACATTTGAAACCCCAAAAGAGCGAATTATTAATATTAATTATTTCATATAACGGAAACTTGAGGGCTGTAAAGAAGCGCGAAGTTTGACAATCCGGAAAACCCATATGAAAAATACAGCGGTGGTGAGAAAGATTTGTAACCCCCAACGTGCACGTTTCTAACATCAGCACAACAATATTTAGCTTTCTCATTCAACTTGGAGAATGAAATAAAACCTTCAAAAGCTGGTTTTTCGCTTCATATCTTCTCCAAAACGTCCTATCACAGAGATTTTTTTGTTGCTACAGGCTTTAAAAATATTTTGCTATCGTGCCTCCTCATCAGTCCAAAATTTGGGAATGCCAAAATTTCGACAAAATTTCTCTAAATCTGTTCTGCCTCGAAAATCACCCCAGATACTAAATTTCCTGGGCTGCTGGAACTGCCAAAATGCAGCGGGAAAAAAGTATATCTACACACACACACACACATATATATATATATATATATATATATATATATATATATATATATATATATATATATAAATATATATATATATATATATATATATATATATATATATATATATACATATATGACACCTTGAATTAGTTTTTTTCAAGTCCACCCGAAAATTTTGATAAAAGTGCTTGATATCAAATATGTCATTGTTCAGCTAATCATAAAAATGTAGTACAAATCATCCCACGCTTTTTTACAATAAAATAAATTGTTTTCTACATTTTAGTTCGGTTTCCTCTAAAGCGTGTATTTTAAATTCTTTTAATTTAATTTATTTACTGCCTCTCATATTGAAATAAAACATTTTTTTTGCAAGAGATGGGTCCTAACTTTTTGTTGGTAGGTCGCGACCTTGGCAACTTTAGAAACCACTAATCTTATGGATTGATATGCTAATGTAGTACAAATCATCCCACGCTTTTTTACAATAAAATAAATTGTTTTCTACATTTTAATTCGGATTCCTCTGAAGCGCGTATTTTAAATTCTTTTAATTTAATTTATTTACTGCCTCTCATATTGAAATAAAACATTTTTTTTGCAAGAGATGGGTCCTAACTTTTTGTTGGTAGGTCGCGACCTTCTCAACTTTAGAAACCACTAATCTTATGGATTGATATGCTAATTTTTTGTTCTCTATTGACTTAGTCATCAATTTGCTGGAAATATGTGAAGAATACTCCACTGTGCACCAATTAAGGCAGAGAGAACGAAGGACAATGACATCATAAAATATTCAGATTGAGTGACTAGCTTTTCCTCTCGCATCTATTTTGGTGCCGACGGTAATGGACCTTTCCTAATATCTTTCACCAGAGTCTGCTCCGCCATAACTTTCATTTTTCGAAACTACGTCACACGTCGGATTCGAAAACGTTTCTCTATTTACACAACTTCGGACGGCCAGTATAGAAACCTTAACCTTGCTACGAGTTACGTCAAAAACCTTGAACTTGAAGCAGCTCTGCATCCATATGAGAGCGCACGCTAGACGGCTTTATGACTATGACTTTAATTTTGTTTCGGCTGTCGACTTTTGGTGTTTCTCCTCGGTGTAGGCACATTTTGGAATCACATTTGCATAAATGTTTTCTAAGGTAGAGGCAAGTTGATTAGTTAGTTTGTGTTAGCGACAAGTCGTTAACCGAAAAATAATTCTGCAGGAAATATTTTTTCAAACGGTCTCGTTCTATTCCTCGCAAGGTAAACGAACCTACGCGTTATTCAAACGAAGTTTCTTATCGCACTTTATACTCAAGAAACTAGGCGAATGAAAGCTAGGAATCAAAATGCTAAAACGTAACATTCTCAAACTTAGCCGTATTCGTATATGGGGGCGTTCAAGTATTACGTAACACAATTTTTGAAGATTTTTGACCCTCCCTCCCCCCTATGTAACGCGTCGTAACGTTTTCATGAACCCTCCCTCCCCCTCCCTAAACGTTACGTAACACACAAGTGATCATTTTTACCTAAAAGTCACAAATATGTTGCGCAAAATACCTGAAAGTCGCTAAAATACCTATGTTATTGTTTAAATCGCGTTTTCCTTAATAATAAACAAAACTAGAGATTTCTCACTCGCAATACATGCGTATATTGTTTATTTTATTGTTATTTAATAAATAATCATACATAATGTAAAATATTGAAATGGGCTCAAATTTGTCCTAATAAACTTTTATTACTAATCTTACATTTAATTATGCCGTTTTTCTGACTTGACCCTGTCCTTATAGACATTTTTAGCTTCGTCCACCATTATTTTTCTCATGCATTATCCGACTTTAGCTTATAAACAGGTTTTCACTTTGGGAACCTGCCTATTAAAATGGGTGCGATTAGCAAAGTTGGACCTAGGACCCCAAGACAGTTTTTCGTTTCATGACTTTTTATGATATTTATATATATATATATATATATATATATATATATATATATATATATATATATATATATATATATATATTTATATATATATATATATATATATATTTATATATATATATATATATATTTATATATATATATATATATATATATATATATATATATATACATATACATATATATATATATATATATATATATATATATATATATATTTATATATATATATATATATATATATATATTATATATATATATATATATATATATATATATATATAGATCTAGATATATATATATATATATATATATATATCTATATATATTATATATATATATATATATATATATATATATATATATATATATATATATATATATATATATAGTAATTGTACTAGTGGTCAAAATAAATCGTACGGCATCTGCTTGAGGAGGCGACAGATCAACGGACAACCTCACAAGAAGTAGTGAAAACTTGCATGATCCTTTGTTTAGCTGACTAGGTACTGAGAGCTTGCTTGGGGTCTAGAGGATTTGGCATCGGCAGGGTGGCGGCAGGAAAGTATTATTTGGAAAGTATGATTTCAATGCACTCAAGATGGAACAGCAGGATTCGAAAGCGCATTTAATTACTTGCAAAAAATATTGCGAGTCACGGACGTGGGCGCTATACCATTTTTAGTTTTTCTTTAGCCGTTTTTAAAATTTCGTTGGCACTTTTTGGCACAGTTGGCACACAAGTCAGCATGAGAGCTTTTATAGGGCAAAAACAGCTGATGTTGCAAATCTCCCTCTTTTGAGAACATTACAGTATGAACTCACTTCTACAACACTGACTACAGCAATGTGCTTCTGTACCTACGTGTTTAAAACACTAAACGAAAACTGACAACGGGGAAAAAAAATGACAACGAATACAGTCGAGGTATTCCCCATAAAACATAAACGGATAGGGTTACCAACTTGAGAGAACATAATAAAACTGACGTACAATACAATCGAGGGATTCCCCGTAAAACATGAACGAAATTTATTTCAATAAGAAAACAATGTTACGTAACGCGTTGTTCGAACCCCCCTCCCGTCCCTGTAACGCAGAGTAACGTTTTACAAGACCCCCCCTCCCCTCAAACTGCGTTACGTAATACTTGAACGCTCCCTATGCGTATTGATAGGTGTTTTGAAGGGCTACCCTTTCAAAGCGGGCGGCATGTTTAGTTTGAGGGACGGATGAATTCAATATGTGAATTAAATACTATGTAATATTTCTACTTTCAAGTATGGATATATTCTTGGAATGTTTATACTGAAGTAGATTTTTTCGAAGTAGAGAATTTAGTACTATTTTTAAAAATAGTCTACTATTCTTTGATATGAGATAATCAAGCATTGCAATGAATAATTAAAGGAAACAAATTTTTTAATATATATATTTATATATGGTGCTCCTTAAAGATATGCTAATATTTAATGGTGTGATTCTTCGACTTATTTTAAGAAAAAACCTACCTATGAAAGTATGTCCTAAAAGTCTCAAATTTTGAGATACAGGGTGATAAAATTTTGAAAAAATATCAGTTTTTTAATAATAACTGAGATAGTATTGTAAACAACTACATAAAATTTAGGACATGTCTTCTATGCATCAAGGTGAATTTTGTGATGTAGAAAATTTTTTTATTTCTCTACCAGTGGCGTTCGTACGGGTTTTGCATTGAATATTTTTGGAGAAAAAAATACTACGCCGCTGCTTTGTCTTGAAATAAAAATAAATTTTGAGATCCTCATTTCTTTTTGAGCAAATTTGATCTAATGGATTTTCTTTATCCGACGCATGGTTTTCGCTTAAAAAAATAAAAATCGTTTTACTTCAGGATCAATTCCTCTAAAATCTGGTGCAATGTGGAAATGTTTGTGCATCGACTAAAAGCAAATTAAGAGATAAGATTTTTTCCGAATGTACAAAAGATGTACCGAATCTGAAAGAGTTGTCTACAATATTATCTCAGTAATTACTAAAAAAATATTATTTCTTTTCAAAATTGCATCACCCTGTATATCAAAAGTTAAGACTTTTAGGACATATATTCATAGATAGTTTTTTTCTTAAAATTAGTCGAAAAATCACCCCCTTGAATATTAGCATGTCTTTAAGGAACACCTTAAATATATATATATATATATATATATATATATATATATATATATATATATATATATATATATATATATATATATATATATATATATATATATATATAATATATATATATATATATCAGGGGCGGCTAGTCACAGGAGGCTAAGGAGGCTAAGCCTCCTCAATAATATCCCGTGTATCACTAATATATATATTATATTGAATAGTCAGCATTCAGCATATTCATATTAATCAAAATCATATTATTTTATGCAGCTACCTTCCTTTCAACCTACATTATATATTATAATTTATTAATTAAGATAGAAGGTATTTACATTTACTGCATTTCATTCATTTCAAGATTTGTGGCAACGCTGCGGAAAGCTTAGAAAGGTATATTCTCAACGTTCATTATGCCTGCCACAGAAAAGCAAACTCACACCACTTAAAAACAAATACTCCGAATGAATACTTCATTGAAATAGAAAACCAAAACACATGTACATGGCAACACCGATAAACTCCAGCCTTATACAATGTCGACCAATCACAACTATAGAATCTCCCTGACATCGAGTAAAGTCGTTGATTGAATCGTAGTATGATCGTAATTCGTATTCGTACTGTCTGAATAATGGACGCCAGAATCAACTCGCGTTACGCGTATTGTTTTAAAATGAGTGATTACTGAAATTAATTTCAAAAATTTCAATGGTGACTTAGTGGAATATTTGTTATCCCATAACTTTAGTGCCCTAAGTTATGAGGATAAAGTTTTGATAAAAACAAAAAAAACCTACCCCTGAATTAAACAATTTGGTGCAGCGTAACAGAAAACAAAACCGCGGTTTTAATACACGGAATTATGAGAGAAATCCTTGCCTAACCGGATCACAGGTAAAAAATAAATCATTTTGTTGGCAGTGTTTACTTTTTACTAGTGAAAATGTCTCTGTTTGGGGCCGCTTAGGATTTGAGGATTTAATTCTATACCTAGTTGAAAGTGAGGAATTTTTAACCGATAAAGTAACTTTAAATACAGCACGCGGATTAATATCTTACTTACAAGATAAGGAATTGATATATTTTTTAAACATCTTTAAATTAATTTTTGAACAAACAGAAATAGTTTTTCAAATCTTACAGCACAAGTTTTCAGATGTAATTTACTTACGAAATCGGCTCAAGTTTCTTTTTGAAAAAATTTCAGAATTTCGTGCAGAAGTTTATTTTAAAAAACTATTTTCTGTATTTCAAACTCAATTTAGCCCAAAACGAAAGAAATTCAGTTACGCAGATATGGAGCTTCACTATAAGCAGATATTATATGAAATTTTGGATACTATTAGGGGTCAAATAGAAATACGGTTCTCTGATTTGAAAGAACTGCATTTCTTCGACTTTTGGAAAATTTATGTCAAAAATACACTTTTTTTGATAAGGTGGCCATAAAAAGTGAACTGTGAATGTTTATAATGACAATGAAATTTTGGGGCAAAATGAAAATCATGTGAGGACTATTAAATATCTTTTTGATAATGATTTGAATCAAGAATTACCCCAAGTTTATAAACTCTTATGTCTAATTGTTTCTATCCCGGTGACATCGGCTTCCGTAGAGCGCTCGTTTTCCACTCTCAAGAGAATTAAAACTTATTTACGAAATTCAATGAGCAAGGATCGTTTGAAAAATATTAGTTTGTTGTCTATTGAAAAGGAATTGGTAAAACTTTTGGCGAAAGACAAAAAATTTCATGAGGATATTATAGATCATTTTGCTAACGTTAAAGATCGCAGAATCCCGCTAATCTTCAAAAATATATAATAACTTTTTATTTGCTCTGACCAGCTGTTTAAAAATTCGTTAAGTAGGTAGGTAGGTACCTATTATGTGAAAGAAAAAATTTGATGAATAGATGAATTGATTAATTGGCTGAGAAGAATTTTTGTGAATATTGTAAATAGGAGTTGTAGGTCTCAAGGTAGACACTCGAAAGTGAAAACAAATTAATAGCTTAGGGTGCTTGTTTTACTTTGATTTTCTTTAAATTATATTGACCTTGAAATCCTAAAAATTTTCGGCTATGGTGTATTTTTAACACCTCTTGTAGCCTCCTCAAACCAAAACCTCACGAGCCGCCACTGATATATATATATATATATATATATATATATATATATATATATATATATATATATATATTTATATATATACTTATATATATATATATTAAAAAATATATATATATAAATATATATATATATATATATAATATATATATATATATATATATATATATATAAATATATAAAAATATATATATATATATATATATATATATATATATATATATATATATATATATATATATATATATATATATATGTATAAGGTATCCGGTAAACCTTGTACAATATTGGAACTGGTGATAGATCAGGTCATGACTGATGTGAATATCAGAATTTCACCTCAGTAAAAATCTCAATGCTTCCGAGATAATGGTCTATTTCAAAATTTCTAGAAAATCGCATTTTATCCCCATTTCACGAAAATCAATTTCTGAAGAACTGTTTTATACGTCTGAAAGCATCACTCCTCAGTATTATTCAGGAACAAAAATATTTGAATAATCTTAATTTGTAAATATGGCACTGAAAAATTAAAGGTGAGGTAGCGACTTTCCAGGAATTAAAAAAAAAAGGCCCATTATCTCGAAAGCGATGAAATTTTTACTGAGGTGAAATTCTGATATTCTGACTAGTCATGACCTGATCTTTCACCAGTTCCAATATTCTACAAGTATACATATATATATATATATATATATATATATATATATATATATCTATATTTTTATATATATATATATATATATATATATATATATATATATATATATATGTATTTTCAATTTTTTTTTACTTTCACTAGCAGGCCATTTAAATTCCAAACTTATTCATAATATAAATAATATTATTAGGTATCAGAAAATATGTAATATTGAACAGGGCCCTAATGAGAGAATTGTTTTTGTTCCACTAACTTCAGAATATACTTTGTTTTCCTGAAAAGATCATTATTTTAAACACTTTCCATTTGTTATGTTATGTTAAATATATATATATATATATATATATATATATATATATATATATATATATATATATATATATATATATATATATATATATACCGGGTGTCCACGGAAAATGGCTCGCCCCTATAACTTTTTTGTTTTCGGAGATAATGAAATAAAATTGAATTGACAAGTAACTCAACTTCATGCAACTTCCGGTTTCACTGGAAGTAACATAAACTTTCGATTTTCAAATGGGACACCGGGTATATTTTCAGTTTTTTTTTCTCCATATGACATTTAGAACACAACCATGTATCATTTGCTACTTTTTGTAACCGTTTTTTTATTTTTTTTTCGAAATAAAATTTTATTCTAGAGGGCTATGGATGCGTTCAAAAAACTAATTTTGGTCCTAAAATGTATGTTAAAATACAACTTCACTGTTTTCGATCAACATGTTCCAGCTATGTGAAGTTTAATTTTAAAACTTTAATTACTATTTTTTTTCAAATGACAACATGGTGGCTCGTCGGGTTGAAAAAAAAAAGATAATTTCACTACGCTTAATTTGATACCGCACTCTAGGTATTAGCTTGAAAGAAAACTTTCGATAAAAACTTGAAATCCCATAACCTTACAACTTTCTTTAAATGAAGAATCTTATTGAGATTAAAATAACATTTGAAATCATCGAGCAGCCTGTTACCAACACAACTGAAACAAAATAAGTCCGAAGCCACGCCTACAAATCTACGTCTCAGGACGGTAAACAGGGTCATTTTAGGACGTAATTATTTATTTGAACGCATCTATTTATAGCCCTCTAGAATAAAAATTTATTTCGGAAAAAAATTGAACAACGGTTACAAAAACTAACAAATGATACATGGTTGTATTCTAAATGTCATATGGAGACAAAAAACTGAAAATATAACAGGTGTCCCATTTGAAAATCGAAAGTTTATGTCACTTCCGGTGAAACCAGAAGTTGCATGAAGTTGAGTTACCTGTCAAAAAATGCAGTTTCATGCATTAAACAGATCCTATAAATTTCATTTCATTATCTCCGAAAACAAAAAAGTTATAGGGGCGAGCCTCCTTCCGTGGACACCCGGTATATATATATATATATATATATATATATATATATATATATATATATATATATATATATATATATATATATATATATATATATAATATTATATATATATATATATATAAATATATATATATATATATATATAAATATATATATATATATATATATATATATATATATATATATATATATATATATATATACATACATACATATATCTTCATATCTTCTAATAAAAATATATAAATCCTAATATAAATAATTTTGTTGTTCTCATGTTCGTTTCAACTTGTATCTGAATATGAGCGAGAATATAATTAATTGATATCAATATAGGTATCTGATTTTATGACATAATGAATGTATTTTTTTCCTTTTAATCTACACAGGTATAATGTGAATGATATCTAGAATGCCTGAGTTTAAAGGAGATGCTTATTATATAGTTCATTTTCTGTTAAATTATCAATACTTTCAATCAGTTTTCCAGTCAAATTTTATATTTTCTTCTGGAATTTCTGTTAAGTTGAATTTTTTATCAGAGATAGATCCCAGAATTATTCATATTTGCATCAAGTATTTACTGTTTACATACCTACGTGTAGTGTAATGAACGTTCTATTCGAGTGCTTACTATTTACATACATTACAGAAAAAAATCGACAAAATACTTAAGAAACTTCATCCAGATGGGGTCTCCCGACCGTTAATTTTTTTTTTTCAAATATTCAATCGCTCTGGTGTTAATTTAGTTTTCATGTATTTTGATACTACAATACATACCTACATTGATAGAAATTGCACTCAATTTTCCACTCAATGATCTTTCAAACCATTCAATTAAAAAATTCGTCTATCCAGTTTTTTACGAATAATTGATTATATGAATTTTTCTTCAATGTGTTAAATGAGTATGGTAATATAATTTCAATTAAAAAATATTACTGATATTGAAAAATTTATTAAAATGGAAACAAAATAGATAAATTCTGAATTCGAGAACTCATAATTTTATTCATTATTATTATGTCACCTACGTTGTATAGAGCTCTGTTACAGAAAAGGTTCAACAAGGACGATTAATAAATTCATCTTACAGCCAGGAACAGAGCAACTACAAACCCATCGACGGAGCATAAGATTACTAACAAGTGTGAAAATATTTCTAAATCAACTTCTCATCGTGGTACTTCCAACTCTCTTAAGACCGACAAAAATACCAGAAGATATTCCTCTGCTGCCAGCGGTTACTTCATGAAGTCCAGCGATCTTGATTCAATTTCAAGGTGAAGGGTCGCGCATCCTATGTGATGTTGCCATATTTCCCTCTCTGTTGACACTAGGTATCTATCAATCTATATATTAAACTTTTTAAGTATGCATGTATCTATCTATCCAACTATATATCGATCTGTCTATATTGAGATCTGATATGGAGGCGGAGCTCAGGTGATAACGTCAAAACATGGCGTCTCAAAACCAACTTTCAATATGAGTTATATGAGAGATTTGAGAGTTTTTTGAGTTTTTCGTATGACAATGTTATTTTCGAGTGAAAGTGTGAAGCTTTATGTAGGTGAAAATTTACTCCAGCGAAAATATAGGCTGGAAAGATCCAAATTGATGATAAAATGTGAGAAAAATGAAGAAAATTCGAGGCCTGGTATCGTCAACCTAGTCTAACTAAATCAACTGTATTTGTTTATGTGATATGAAACTATTAATTCCAGCTTTTTTATGTAGGAAGTTTATAATCGGCCAGATATGATGGGCAATTATCAATAAACATATTTCAAAACATTTTATTGATAATTCTCTATCCAACTCTGACATTTTTTTAATTATAACTTTATAAAGAGATAAGAAACTAACTTTTCACAGGTTGAAATAAAAATCTATTTATCGTACGAGATGAAGTCAATGTTATGACGAAACGCGTTTACTCAATAGATTTTTATTTCATCATGATCTCGATTTCAATCAATTATGATTCCTCAAAACGCCATAGACGACTTGATAAATGATAAATTTCTTAATCAGAGTGCCAGATGAAAATTTGCATTTTATTTGAAAACGTGAAAACGTGAAAACGTGTGAAAAAGAGTTATCGATAGGAATGTATTCAGGTATTCGATAGACAATTATTCACCAACATCTGTTGGTGACATAAAATAAGGGGTGTTCCACTTAAATTACAAGTTAGTACCGCTTGACCATTGCAATTATTCAACCTTCATTTTTACACACCAAGTATGAGTTAGTCAATATTTCATAAATTTTGTTCCAGTTAGTAGGCCTTATCATTAATTTGGTTGGAAACAAGAAAATGCCGGTTGAGAGTTTGAGCGATAAAAGTAATACTACATTTTCACAAACTACGAGATATTTCAAAAACCATAGGTTAGGTGAATTAAACCTTAATGAAACTGGCATTTGTTTTTATCGTAAAATCAAAAAATGAAATAATATATAGGGTATGCCATTTGAAAAATAACAACTTTGATACATTTTGTGCTTTTGGCACACCCTGTATAACATGAAAATATTTTCAAAATTTTGTACTGATAGGTTCCAAACCTTCCTGAAAAAAACACTTTTATAGAATCAAATACTTTAGCCATAATTCTCCGTGTCGAATAACGTGAATAACCATGTATAATGTTTTCATCCAATTGTGAAAATGTTATTTTTTGACATAACTCAATAGATATAATACTAGGCCGGTTTATCCCTTCATGTTTCCAATCTATGGCACTACTAGATTTGAAAGGGGACCTCTCTATATGGCCATGCGTTTGTTTAATTTGATTCCTAAGCATTTACAAGTTATTGAAGATCTTATGTTATTTTTAAAGCGCATTTACCGTGTCATCTTGATTGCGAACCTTACTCAACAACAGTATATTGTTTTATTAGGAGTAAAAGTGATACTTTTTGTGGCGAGACTAAATTGTCGGCCCCACTGCGTTCAGCCGATAATTTTAGACGAGCCACAAAAAGTGCTTTCCTCCGAATAAAACATGCGATTTTGCGGTGTTAAAACGATAGAATTAAGATAATATTTTTAAAAAGGATTAGGATTAGATGTAAAAAAACATAAAACTAAATTGCTTTGCTCACTGGTTTTGTAGGTGTCAATGCAACACAAATTCGACAATTCAACAAAATAATTGTCAGAAACATTTAAAGTCACTTATCTACGCATTATAGGACTGTACGTTTTTGGTAAGTACCCGAGTATTAAGAAATAACTAGTTATAGTGAAATATATAAGATTTTTCTTACACATTACATTATGTCGTATTCGAAACCCAACTGTACGCCGCCCGACGTTCTTGAAATTTAATTTCCGTGAGCGTACAAAAAATTACACTTTTTTGTACGCTCACGGCCGGACAAAAAAGTAAAAACAAAATGACGTCTGTGAAATCATATACATTAAGAACTGAGGTTAGAAAAGTCGTCATTTTTTGACGTTTGCGGAAAAATGAATTTATTGCTTTTTGAAAAATAAGTTCCTTCCATTCGATTCACTTCTATTTCATTCTGTGCAATATTGTTATGAAATGTGAATAATTGTTGAGATTAATAAATACTATTATTATTATTATTATTATATATCTATATAACGAAAGGAACTTCGTTCCAACCGGGCGGGTATAAATGTTTGTACCTAACTTACCTCCGAATTGTATTAGTGATTCCTCTATTTACATTGGCAATTTATTTATTTTCATTTTTCCGGCTTTCCCACTTTCAAAAGTTTAGTTTGTCCCATACTAGATTATGGGTTTAAAACTGAAATCTGGCAACCTCTGATCGGCGAAGACGAACGCACGTGTTCAGCAACCACCGCATGCCAAACCATATTTGACATTTGATAGCCGTCTAAAACATTTACTAATTTGGCTTCGAACCAAATTTGATACACATTCCCAGTTTGGCTGGAAATGGGAGCAATAAAAGGATCATCGAATGGATAGCTGAGGCCAAATACAGACTATTGTATACATGTAGTATCGAAACAAGTTATGCTCTTTTTGTCCACAACACACTGATTTAATGCAGCCAAATAAAGGATATTGGAGAATGCAATAATGTATAATAACCTATTGTTCATTTTGTTTTCTTCTTTGTGCGTATATTTCTGAATATTAATTTTGATTTTTTCTAATTTTCCTCAACAGAAAAGCAAACCTATATAGCGTTTGGTCGGCGCCCCGAGATGTCAGTAAGCAGTGTTGATATGTGTCTAATTTCGTGAAGGCATTAGAGCTTTCATGATGCTGCCGGCACTATTGCTTCGGCAGCATGTTGTATGAATTTCTAATTTGTGAAGAAAAAAACGAGAGGTGTGGTGAGGCACCCAATTGGGACATGAGAGTATATCACATGAGAACTTGTAAACTGTGTACATTACCCAATACAAAAAATTAAATGATAATAACTCAAACTCATGGACATCTACAAAATCCTTTTTCGAACCCATCAGTACAGTCTGTGCCCCAAATTGTTCCTCCACCGTATAGACCACAACAGTGTTGAAATTTATTAAATGAAAAAAAGAAACAGAATTATTTATAATATGGTTTATATATTATATATATATATATATATATATATATATATATATATATATATATATATATATATATATATATATATATAATATAGGGGAGACCGGGTACAAAAGTAACGGCGGGTAGTAGAAGAGCTTCACTTGAAGCCATTAAAAATGATTGATGATGACAGCTCAAGGTCATAAATCATGGCCGGTCTATTGTTTGGGGACAGGTGGGCGGCACCCAAAGCCATTAAAAATGATTGATGATGACAGTTCCAGGAAGTCGTCTATTGTTCCTATTGTTTGGGGTGCAGGTGTGCAGCCAGGTGTTTCTTTTGTTAGGGCCGGTCTATTGTTCCTATTGTTCGAGCCGGTCTATTGTTCCTATTGTGCGGTGCAGTCTTTTGTTAGACCAGGTGTTCGGGACCGTATTAACTAATGATTGATGGTCGTGAGAATTTTCAAATTTAGACCAAAATTCGTATGAAATCCACCCCCTGACATTCGACGTGGGTAATATTTCTAAGAAAACACACAAAAGGTTGACGTAAATATCTCTTCACAAAAGCGGGTGACAGGTCTTTTGTTCCTATTGTTAGACCAGGTGTTCGGGACCGTATTAACTAATGATTGATGGTCGTAAGAATTTACAAATTTAGACCAAAATTCGTAAGAAATCCACCCCTGACATTAGATATTCGACGTGGATAATATTTCTAAGAAAACACACACAAAAGGTTGACGCGAATATCTCTTCTCCTGTCCACGATTGTTGTGAATAAAACCGTCTAAAATATTAGAAATAAAGATATCCGATAATTATAAACATATAATAGTACCTAGTCCTCCAAAATGAAATTGAAGCATTACATATTGCTTTAATCATTTATATTGGCCAAACCAATAAACTTATCAATCAAAACTGTTATTCAATCAAATCTTTACAGGTGTAATTACGAACAAAGATCAGAAAATATTTATTAGGTATTATATGAATATAAATAATTAATTGAATTTATGATTCCTGGATACCTTTTACTAATGATTTGTATATTCAATTTGGCGAGATTGAATAATTTATTGAACTTTTGTCATATAAGATTCACAAATTTTTTATGGAAGAACAAAATAACTTAAGTAACTCTTTTCCTATAAAATGAATGAAATTCGTCAGATCAATCAGATTTTATTTCTTTGATTGGACAGAATGCGAAATTTTTTATTATAGATCGCATATTTTCTTTTTCTGTTTAATTTTATGTATACCACAAACTTCAATTTGAAGCGTAGATAAAAAAAATGTAAGTTACCAGGAATAAAATAAAAATATTTTTCCTTTAAATATTCAAATCAAAAAAAGTTTAATTATTCTATCTCTCTTTGTTGGAAATATTTTTTATGGAAGAACAAAATAACTTAAAAATGAAATTGAAGCATTTCATATTGCTTTAATCATTTATATTGGCAAAACCGATAAACCTATCAATAGAAATTATAAAAAACTTATTCAATCAAATATTTTTACGAAATCGTGTGATTTCATAGAATTCCGGAGGTAGGGATAGCTATTATATAAACACAGTGTGAATAGTTTTGGTTATCATTTTGTTTAGTTCAGACATATTCTTGGAAACATTGCTGATATTTGTTCGGATTCAACTACTCCTCCGATATTTTAGATCGCGAAAGTGGAGTGCTGTATTTATACCACTTATTTATGCATCTAAGCTGGGATGCGAATCATGCATCCATATACAATACAGATTATATTGATCCTGTGAGTGCAAAGAAGAAGGCTGACGAATATTGGTCAAGTGCCGAAATCTGCACAAAATTCATAGAGGGCCAGCTAACAATGGCTGAGGTCATAATACAATTGGAGAAAAACAATCATGGTGCCTACATGACGCCCATTAGGGAATATCTAACTCAGGATGAGTTAGATATTCTCGCTGAAGAAGAAAAGAACGAGGCCTCGGATTTCTTCAAGAATCTGAGTAATCGTCAGTGGAAGGTAATTGATGCAGTATGCGAGGATGCAGTTACGGATCCGTCTTTTTTGAAAACCGGTGTGGAGTGTGTAACAGTGTATACAGATGATGAACACGAGTATAATGCCCAAAAGTATGAGCTTGTGCAGGTGCATAAATAAAAAAATCATACACAATGGTAGTCCTCCATACTCAAAAAACGCCCACACACACACACACACACACACACACACACACATACCTCTAATATTTGTAATATCTCTGTAAATATTCCAATAAAAATAAGATTGTTAAAAAAGAGTTATGTTATTTTGTCCACATCCTAGTATTTACCCTATTACTAATTGTGAATAAAAATAATTTATTGAATATATAATTCCTGCATTCATTGTATAAATGATTTGTCCATGCATTCAATTTGGTGAACATCGAAATTAAATAACTTGCAATGCAATTTTTATAAGATTAATGAAATTTTTCAAGAAGAACAAAATAACTTAGGGAACTTTATTACAGAAAATTTATTTATCTAATTACAAACCTTTTTATTTGAAACACTAAATTATTAAAAAAAATGTAATTTGAACATTCGTTTACATGCATTATAACAGGTCTCTCATACTAGAGGAAAAAAGAGTACACATATAAATTTTTAAAAAACCTAAATCCCATGTGTGATAAATCAGTTGTAAATATCGTATATTATCACGATGAATGACGGACTGCTTTTTAAATAAAAAACTTTTCATATGAAATATTGACAAAACCTCCTAGTGTTTAAAAATTATGATACTAATACGATCAATATTATATAAATTGATAGGAAGTTAAGTATTATGTATTTAATTCAACTTAGATTATAAATTATAACCCATACTTTGTATGAAGCAGTAATAAAGTTAAATTATTAATTCATTCTATTATTCTACATTGAAAATTTAATAATTTTATAATTGTATGAATACTTTTAAACAATCACATACCTTGCCATGCCAAAAAAAACCCACACACATCTATACTAAACGGATAAAATTGTTATTGAATATATGATTCATGCATTCATTGTATGATTTTGTCCAGGCATTCAATTTGGTGAACATCGAAATTAAATAACTTATGCAATTTTTATAACATTCATGAAATTTTTTCATCTGGAATATTTAATTTTTTTGTAAAAACACGTTCGTACAATACGTTTTGAATAGGATTTGCATATCCTACCTCTCTCTTGTGGGTGTCTACGTAGCCAAATTTCAAGTTAACCGGGTGTATAATATATATATATATATATATATATATATATATATATATATATATATATATATATATATATATATATATATATATGTTAACGGTATCCCTATACACCCCCTTTACGCGCCCCATCATTGATGTGAATATCGTATATTATTACGATGAACGACGGCCAGCTTTTTGAATAAGAAAAACTTTTCATATAAAATATAGACAAAATCTCCTAGTGTTTAAAAATTATGATGCTAATACGATACTTTAGAATGTTTCACTGTAGATTTAGAAATAAATAATAATAACACAGCCTTGAAATTGCATATTGGTTTGAAATATGGAATAAGAGATTGCTTTTCAAATATAAATAATAGTATTCGACTTTAGAACTATGCAAATGAAAAACGCTATATAAAATATCGAACGAACATAAATGTTAAACTTTTTCATATAGGTAAGAAACCCACATTACTTTACTTTCCACGACCCCCACCATTCCTCCATGCTTACCAGTTATTGTGCAATCTCCGAAAATTACCGAAGAAACCCGAACTAATGTCCACGATTGTTGTGAATAAAAGCGTCTAAAATATTAGAAATAAAGATATCCGGTAATTATAAACATATAATAGTACCTAGTCCTCCAAAATGAAATTGATGCATTTCATATTGCTTTAATCATTCATATTGGCCAAACTCATAAACTTATCAATCAAAACTGTTATTCAATCAAATCTTTTTAGATGTAATTACGAACAAAAATCTGATGATTTTCCTATAAAATGCATGAAATTCATCAGATCAATCAGATTTTATTTCTTTGATTGGGCAGAATGCGAAATTTTTTATTATAGATCTCATATTTTCTTTTTTAGACAGAACCTCCTAGTGTTTAAAAATTATGATACTAATACGATCAACATTATATAAATAAATTGATAGGAAGTTAAGTATTATGTATTTAATTCAACTTAGATTATAAATTATAACCCATACTTTGTATGAAGTAGTAATAAAGTTAAATTATTAATTCATTCTATTATTCTACATTGAAAATTTAATAATTTTATAATTGTATGCATACTTATAAACAATCACATACCTTGTTAGTCAAAAAAAATCCGACACACATCTATACTAAACGGATAAAATTGTTATTGAATATATGAGTCCTACATTAATCGTATAAATGATTTGTCCATGCATTCAATTTGGTGAACATCGAAATTAAATAACTTATGCAATTTTTATAAGATTCATGAAGAACAAAATAACTTAGGGAACTTTATTACAGAAAATTTATTTATCTAATTACAAACCTTTTTATTTGAAACACTAATTTATTTTAAAAAATGTCAAATATGTATACGATCGATGAATATCTTAAAATCATAACATTACTAGAAATACTGTTTTAGAAAATATAAACATGTATTCGATTAGGAAAGAATAAAATATAGAGGATAAACATATCCAACGATAAGCATATTTTTATGAAATAAAAGAATTCTTTTTGAATATAAATAATTTTATTTGAATTTAGAACTCTACATATGAAAAACGCTGTATAAAATGATGCTCAATGTTTTTTCTGAGAAATTGTTCAATTACTTACGCAATTATTAAATCTGGTAAAACATATGAATTACATAACTTACTTGTGAAACATAAAACTACTTTTGAAAGATATGAAACTTTATTACCAAATTTGGCAGAAAGTTCATAAAATATATTTCACAACTTGAAAAGTTGGGTAGGCTACCGAAATTTTCAGGAAGCAGACGTCTTTTATTAAATTGTACCGAATAAATTTTAGATTCTGGTTGCTATACTATATGATAATTTTGATAACGTGCTATTTTTTCTAGGGATCTGAAAATCGTTCACAAAACTCTTGAATTTTTAGGAAGTTTTTCCCGTTGATCGCAAAAAACTGTTGAAAAAGATTTTCCGAAATATCATTACATACCTTTGAAAGTACTATTCCATATATTTAGTTTTGATCATTAATTACTACAATTAGATAACCATCCGCTAATTTCTAGTTTTTATTTCAAAAATTGAAATTACGGTATCTGCAAAAAACCCGGCCCTTTTTTTCTTGAAAAATCAAAATTGATATGATTGAAACTTTTTTTCGTATACATGAAACGGTTCGAATGCTTAAATAGACTTTATGGAACTTTTTTTCATAAAGATTCACAAAAATTTTTATGGAAAAACAAAAATAACTTTGCATGCAATAAGATGCCTGAAATTTTTTTCATCAGATTTTATTTCTTACGGCTTGCTCAGGGAACGCATTCATAAGTGAAAAAATTTTGAATTTGTATTATTTTATCATTGACAGTTTACACGCGATCTAAGTTATATTTGATAAACTCACTAGAACGTATGCTAATCTGTGAAAAATGTTAGTATGTTTCTTTGCTCTTATTAGTGGTTTCTGATGATGCCGCCCTCGTTGAATACGCTGATTGTTCACCTGTTATGCTTCCAAGTTGGTTGAAGTGAAGTGGAGGGAGTCTCTATGAACCAACCTTACCACTTTCGACTAGATATGCACGTTTCTGGTCGATCACAACAATAAAGCACTTGCACGTTATCGATTAATGTTCACTGATCCGATTATTCGGATTTATTGATCAATATCCGTATCGATTGACCAAATGTTGAGCGTTATAGAGTTGTGGCCTGTATATGTACGTTTTTTATAGATAAACACCATGGTGTATTTAGATATATATTTTATGTTAAAATTGAGATGATATATACACAAGGGTGACTAAGAATTGACGTCTTGTTACTGTCTCTTAGCGTCTCTTGTTCGTATTTTCGCTACCTGATCCTACCATCGCACACCCTAAAAGCCAGGGCAGGGATAACAATTTTTTGCGTTCTAAATTATTTCCTCGTTCAAAAATATTTTTAATCATTGCAACAGGTTTTGTCCTGATATGCGACACTTTTTTGCAAAAGATATCTGAGCGATGCAAAAAAAATTAAAATAAGCAATGTTTAACTGTTGCGATGATTAAAAATATTTTTGAACGAAGAAATAAGTTAGAACGCAAAAAATTGTTATCCCTGCCCTGGCTTTTAGGGTGTGCGATGGTAGGATCAGGTAGCGAAAATACGAACAAGAGACGCTAAGAGACAGTAACAAGACGTCAATTCTTAGTCACCCTTGTGTATATATCATCTCAATTTTAACATAAAATATATATCTAAATACACCATGGTGTTTATCTATAAAAAACGTACATATACAGGCCACAACTCTATAACGCTCAACATTTGGTCAATCGATACGGATATTGATCAATAAATCCGAATAATCGGATCAGTGAACATTAATCGATAACGTGCAAGTGCTTTATTGTTGTGATCGACCAGAAACGTGCATATCTAGTCGAAAGTGGTAAGGTTGGTTCATAGAGACTCCCTCCACTTCACTTCAACCAACTTGGAAGCATAACAGGTGAACAATCAGCGTATTCAACGAGGACGGCATCATCAGAAACCACTAATAAGAGCAAAGAAACATACTAACATTTTTCACAGATTAGCATACGTTCTAGTGAGTTTATCAAATATAACTTAGATCGCGTGTAAACTGTCAATGATAAAATAATACAAATTCAAAATTTTTTCACTTATGAATGCGTTCCCTGAGCAAGCCGTAAGAAATAAAATCTGATGAAAAAATTTCAGGCATCTTATTGCATGCAAAGTTATTTTTGTTTTTCCATAAAAATTTTTGTGAATCTTATATGAAAAAAAAGTTCTATTAAGCATTCGAACCGTTTCATGTATACGAAAAAAGTTTCAATCATATCAATTTTTGATTTTTCAAGAAACAAAAGGACGGGTTATTTGCAGAATACGTAAATTCAATTTTTGAAATTAAAACTAGAAAATAGCTGATGGTCATCTAATTGTAGTAATTAATGATCAAAACTAAATATATGGAATAGTACTTTCAAAGGTATGTAATGATATTTCGGAAAATCTTTTTCAACAGTTTTTGCGATCAACGGGAAAAACTTCCTAAAAATTCAAGAGTTTTGTGAACGATTTTCAGATCCCTAGAAAAAATAGCACGTTATCAAAATTATCATATAGTATAGCAACCAGAATCTAAAATTTATTCGGTACAATTTAATAAAAGACGTCTGCTTCCTGAAAATTTCGGTAGCCTACCCAACTTTTCAAGTTGTGAAATATATTTTATGAACTTTCTGCCAAATTTGGTAATAAAGTTTCATATCTTTCAAAAGTAGTTTTATGTTTCACAAGTAAGTTATGTAATTCATATGTTTTACCAGATTTAATAATTGCGTAAGTAATTGAACAATTTCTCAGAAAAAAACATTGAGCATCATTTTATACAGCGTTTTTCATATGTAGAGTTCTAAATTCAAATAAAATTATTTATATTCAAAAAGAATTCTTTTATTTCATAAAAATATGCTTATCGTTGGATATGTTTATCCTCTATATTTTATTCTTTCCTAATCGAATACATGTTTATATTTTCTAAAACAGTATTTCTAGTAATGTTATGATTTTAAGATATTCATCGATCGTATACATATTTGACATTTTTTAAAATAAATTAGTGTTTCAAATAAAATGGTTTATAATTAGATAAATAAATTTTTCAGTAATATAGTTCCCTAAGTTATTTTGTTCTTCATGAATCTTATAAAAATTGCATAAGTTATTTAATTTCGATGTTCACCAAATTGAATGCATGGACAAATCATTTATACGATTAATGTAGGACTCATATATTCAATAACAATTTTATCCGTTTAGTATAGATGTGTGTCGGATTTTTTTTGACTAACAAGGTATGTGATTGTTTATAAGTATGCATACAATTATAAAATTATTAAATTTTCAATGTAGAATAATAGAATGAATTAATAATTTAACTTTATTACTACTTCATACAAAGTATGGGTTATAATTTATAATCTAAGTTGAATTAAATACATAATACTTAACTTCCTATCAATTTATTTATATAATGTTGATCGTATTAGTATCATAATTTTTAAACACTAGGAGGTTCTGTCTAAAAAAGAAAATATGAGATCTATAATAAAAAATTTCGCATTCTGCCCAATCAAAGAAATAAAATCTGATTGATCTGATGAATTTCATGCATTTTATAGGAAAATCATCAGATTTTTGTTCGTAATTACATCTAAAAAGATTTGATTGAATAACAGTTTTTGATTGATAAGTTTATGAGTTTGGCCAATATGAATGATTAAAGCAATATGAAATGCATCAATTTCATTTTGGAGGACTAGGTACTATTATATGTTTATAATTACCGGATATCTTTATTTCTAATATTTTAGACGCTTTTATTCACAACAATCGTGGACATTAGTTCGGGTTTCTTCGGTAATTTTCGGAGATTGCACAATAACTGGTAAGCATGGAGGAATGGTGGGGGTCGTGGAAAGTAAAGTAATGTGGGTTTCTTACCTATATGAAAAAGTTTAACATTTATGTTCGTTCGATATTTTATATAGCGTTTTTCATTTGCATAGTTCTAAAGTCGAATACTATTATTTATATTTGAAAAGCAATCTCTTATTCCATATTTCAAACCAATATGCAATTTCAAGGCTGTGTTATTATTATTTATTTCTAAATCTACAGTGAAACATTCTAAAGTATCGTATTAGCATCATAATTTTTAAACACTAGGAGATTTTGTCTATATTTTATATGAAAAGTTTTTCTTATTCAAAAAGCTGGCCGTCGTTCATCGTAATAATATACGATATTCACATCAATGATGGGGCGCGTAAAGGGGTGTATAGGGATACCGTTAACATATATATATATATATATATATATATATATATATATATATATATATATATATATATATATATATATATATATATATATATATATATTATACACCCGGTTAACTTGAAATTTGGCTACGTAGACACCCACAAGAGAGAGGTAGGATATGCAAATCCTATTCAAAACGTATTGTACGAACGTGTTTTTACAAAAAAATTAAATATTCCAGATGAAAAAATTTCATGAATGTTATAAAAATTGCATAAGTTATTTAATTTCGATGTTCACCAAATTGAATGCCTGGACAAAATCATACAATGAATGCATGAATCATATATTCAATAACAATTTTATCCGTTTAGTATAGATGTGTGTGGGTTTTTTTTGGCATGGCAAGGTATGTGATTGTTTAAAAAGTATTCATACAATTATAAAATTATTAAATTTTCAATGTAGAATAATAGAATGAATTAATAATTTAACTTTATTACTGCTTCATACAAAGTATGGGTTATAATTTATAATCTAAGTTGAATTAAATACATAATACTTAACTTCCTATCAATTTATTTATATAATATTGATCGTATTAGTATCATAATTTTTAAACACTAGGAGGTTTTGTCAATATTTCATATGAAAAGTTTTTTATTTAAAAAGCAGTCCGTCATTCATCGTGATAATATACGATATTTACAACTGATTTATCACACATGGGATTTAGGTTTTTTAAAAATTTATATGTGTACTCTTTTTTCCTCTAGTATGAGAGACCTGTTATAATGCATGTAAACGAATGTTCAAATTACATTTTTTTTAATAATTTAGTGTTTCAAATAAAAAGGTTTGTAATTAGATAAATAAATTTTCTGTAATAAAGTTCCCTAAGTTATTTTGTTCTTCTTGAAAAATTTCATTAATCTTATAAAAATTGCATTGCAAGTTATTTAATTTCGATGTTCACCAAATTGAATGCATGGACAAATCATTTATACAATGAATGCAGGAATTATATATTCAATAAATTATTTTTATTCACAATTAGTAATAGGGTAAATACTAGGATGTGGACAAAATAACATAACTCTTTTTTAACAATCTTATTTTTATTGGAATATTTACAGAGATATTACAAATATTAGAGGTATGTGTGTGTGTGTGTGTGTGTGTGTGTGTGTGTGTGGGCGTTTTTTGAGTATGGAGGACTACCATTGTGTATGATTTTTTTATTTATGCACCTGCACAAGCTCATACTTTTGGGCATTATACTCGTGTTCATCATCTGTATACACTGTTACACACTCCACACCGGTTTTCAAAAAAGACGGATCCGTAACTGCATCCTCGCATACTGCATCAATTACCTTCCACTGACGATTACTCAGATTCTTGAAGAAATCCGAGGCCTCGTTCTTTTCTTCTTCAGCGAGAATATCTAACTCATCCTGAGTTAGATATTCCCTAATGGGCGTCATGTAGGCACCATGATTGTTTTTCTCCAATTGTATTATGACCTCAGCCATTGTTAGCTGGGCCTCTATGAATTTTGTGCAGATTTCGGCACTTGACCAATATTCGTCAGCCTTCTTCTTTGCACTCACAGGATCAATATAATCTGTATTGTATATGGATGCATGATTCGCATCCCAGCTTAGATGCATAAATAAGTGGTATAAATACAGCACTCCACTTTCGCGATCTAAAATATCGGAGGAGTAGTTGAATCCGAACATTTTTCAGCAGTTTTTCCAAGAATTTGTCTGAACTAAACAGAATGATAACCAAAACTATTCACACTGTGTTTATATAATAGCTATCCCTACCTCCGGAATTCTATGAAATCACACGATTTCGTAAAAAGATTTGATTGAATAAGTTTTTTATAATTTCTATTGATAGGTTTATCGGTTTTGCCAATATAAATGATTAAAGCAATATGAAATGCTTCAATTTCATTTTTAAGTTATTTTGTTCTTCCATAAAAAATATTTCCAACTAAGAGAGAGAATAATTAAACTTTTTTGATTTGAATATTTAAAGGAAAAATATTTTTATTTTATTCCTGGTAACTTACATTTTTTTTATCTACGCTTCAAATTGAAGTTTGTGGTATACATAAAATTAAACAGAAAAAGAAAATATGCGATCTATAATAAAAAATTTCACATTCTGTCCAATCAAAGAAATAAAATCTGATTGATCTGACGAATTTCATTCATTTTATAGGAAAAGAGTTACTTAAGTTATTTTGTTCTTCCATAAAAAAATTTGTGAATCTTATATGACAAAAGTTCAATAAATTATTCAATCTCGCCAAATTGAATATACAAATCATTAGTAAAAGGTATCCAGGAATCATAAATTCAATTAATTATTTATATTCATATAATACCTAATAAATATTTTCTGATCTTTGTTCGTAATTACACCTGTGAAGATTTGATTGAATAACAGTTTTGATTGATAAGTTTATTGGTTTGGCCAATATAAATGATTAAAGCAATATGTAATGCTTCAATTTCATTTTGGAGGACTAGGTACTATTATATGTTTATAATTATCGGATATCTTTATTTCTAATATTTTAGACGGTTTTATTCACAACAATCGTGGACAGGAGAAGAGATATTCGCGTCAACCTTTTGTGTGTGTTTTCTTAGAAATATTATCCACGTCGAATATCTAATGTCAGGGGTGGATTTCTTACGAATTTTGGTCTAAATTTGTAAATTCTTACGACCATCAATCATTAGTTAATACGGTCCCGAACACCTGGTCTAACAATAGGAACAAAAGACCTGTCACCCGCTTTTGTGAAGAGATATTTACGTCAACCTTTTGTGTGTTTTCTTAGAAATATTACCCACGTCGAATGTCAGGGGGTGGATTTCATACGAATTTTGGTCTAAATTTGAAAATTCTCACGACCATCAATCATTAGTTAATACGGTCCCGAACACCTGGTCTAACAAAAGACTGCACCGCACAATAGGAACAATAGACCGGCTCGAACAATAGGAACAATAGACCGGCCCTAACAAAAGAAACACCTGGCTGCACACCTGCACCCCAAACAATAGGAACAATAGACGACTTCCTGGAACTGTCATCATCAATCATTTTTAATGGCTTTGGGTGCCGCCCACCTGTCCCCAAACAATAGACCGGCCATGATTTATGACCTTGAGCTGTCATCATCAATCATTTTTAATGGCTTCAAGTGGCGCTCTTCTACTGCGGGTCGAAAGTAACAAATGCTCTGTAGGTTTGAAGAATTGTCAAAACACCACTTAGCTGCTGTCAGGTGATAGCCAGCGGCGCCACCTTCAGTTGCATTCAATCGCCGCTCGCGCCACGCACTGTTAGATCGTGTGAGAGGACGCTACATGATTTCACAAATCAAAAATAAATTTTTTGACGTTTACTTATTTAGTGTTTATGTAGTATTAAAGGAATGATATTAATCTGAATATTTGCATATCGATACTCGATAAGATTGATTTTACAGTGCTTCAAATTCGTTTTTGTCTAGCATGTTCCGTTTCAAAGGTTATCTTTCAGGTTCTAGCAAAAATGCTGTAGGGTACAAAAGTAACGCAGCCCTATGGGTACATAAGTAACATGTTACTTTTGTCCCCGTATTGATTTACTCTAAGTAAACTTTTTATGTGTGTGTTTATTTCAACAAAATGCCTAGACAGCGCATAATAACCACCGCACGAATTAAACTAACATGGAAGTCTATCGAGAAGCGGCTGAAGAGCATTTTAATGAGTGAAAAAATTAGAGCCATGGCAAAAAAATTGAATGTCTGCCATCTTACATTACATAGATACCTATATAAACAAAATTTAAGCTAGAAATACTAGCGCAGTTGTAATTTGACGACGAAGATTGCTTCTGCCTCGTTTGTTTAGAAAATTTCAGCAATAGTCGACTGAATGAGCAAAGTTTACATTATTTCGAATGCAAAATGTGGTCTCATAGGTACTGAATGCGTCAATGAATTATGTGTGCCATAATTGCGAGTCTGAATAGAGAAGACTGACACTGAATTTTCCAATGAATATTTGTTTGATTAAATATATCATAGTCATATCATAGGTATTCATTACAAACCACTTTACCCTGTTACTTTCGACCCACAACGTGTTACTTTCGGCCCGCCAACGTGGTCGAAAGTAACAAATGACAAATTTTTTTAAAGTTTCTGTGATTCATGCAAAATACACAATAATAAGGTAATTTAAGATGTTAATGTATAGAACATAAACGGAATTTATGTATGGCTATATCAATTTCACCGAACTAATAACACCTAATGAGAAACCAAGGCGAAAGTACAAAATGTTACTTTTGTACCCGGTCTCCCCTACATTGAGAGCATACAGAAACTATTTGAAACAATGATCTATTTAGTTGAACAAAAACAATATTCTCATTAGGACTATATCTATATATGTATGTATGTATGTATGTATGTATGTATGTATATATATATATATATATATATATATATATATATATATATATATATATATATATACATATACATATAAATGATGAAATTGGGTACTGGGCAAGAAGAAGTAAATTTAAATCAAATAATTTCCTTCCTTAGTTTGGGACCTTCATTAGGATGATGTGACAAGTTGTGAAAAGAATTACAACAGTTGAAAAATACAGGATAAACTGCCAATGATTACAAAAATTCATAAACAACAAAATACCACTAACATTTCAATCCTTAAAGCAAATTCAAAAAACCAGAATCTAAAAATTAATAAGTGACAAAAGAACGTGTAGACTACATAACCTGACTATTCCATGCCAGCGTCGTTCTTTTGACAGTTATTAATTTTTAGATTTTGGTTTTTTGAAATTTCAACCATTTGATTGTGTAATTATGTTGTTTATGTATTTTTGGAATTATTAGCGGTTTATCCTTTGTTTTTCGACTGTTGCCATTCTTTTCACAACTTGTCACATCTTCCTGATGCATCCTCAAACTAAGGACCGAAATATAGATCTTCATGACCAACGGTTGTTTGATTTGAATCCTTTTTGCCGAGTAAATTTAATCATCTCAGTACGAGATGAAGTCAATGTTATGACGAAACGCGTTTACTCAAAAGACTTTTATTGCAACCTGTGAAAAGTTAGTTTTTCATTTCTTCATAAAGTTATGAATATGAACTTTCACCAAGTAAATGTCAATTCAATTCAATATTCATTTATATTTTGGATTGTCATTATAGGAATAGATAGTAAATCCTTTTTGAAATTATAATCAAATCTCAACTTCAAAATCATACGTAATCTAAAATAAATAGACACTTAAATATTACGTTCTCCAGAAAATTTCTATACTTGATAGAAAAAAATTTTAAATAGTTTTTAAATCAAATATTGAATTTATCCATGTTTGAAACTAAACATACCGCCTGCTCTGAAGCCCATCGCCTGTTAAAACAAATATCAAAACGAATAAGGCTGATATTGAGGTGCGTTACTTACATTACTGTAACTTATTTTTAAGCCCACTTTTCAATCGCTCCAAGTGTCTGGAGTGAAACGTAGGATAAGGCACTTTTCTATGGACATGTATATTCAATTTGATAATGGGTCATTTCAAGTTTCTGTCCTCAGAAATAACATCTAATGTTATGTTAGTCATCATTTTCACTGAAAACGATATAAAAGACACATTACCACTAGGTACTTAAGTGGACGTAAGTATGTCCCAGCATCTTGTGAACGATCGCAATAAAACTTTGATCTTATGCAATACAAGACACTGGAATTCGAAGGACATCAGCTGTTCTACACTATATCCAATACCACGTGCTCTGCGAATTTTGCAAGAATGATAAATCAATTTCTTGTGGTTTGCGAAGCTTCGAGATCGGGGACGGTAATAAACTTGGAGTTTCGCAAATATTCATTTATGTAAAATTGGCTTTCGAACTACAATTACTTCAATTATTATCAGTTCTATACAATTTTTCCAAGCAAATATACAGAGGAGCTTATAATATTTTGAAAATGAGAACAAAAATTACATTATAAAAAATAACTTTTGTCAGTTTGCGCACGAAATTAGCGACTTTCTCAATACATTTGAAGTATTTGAATTAATTTGCGTTCATGAGTTTTAAAAGAAATTGATAATCGAAATTTAAGAAATAGAAAAAGATCAGAAAGGTTATAAATAATGGTACTGATATAAATCATTGAAGTACCTACTACATATAATGATTCAACTTATCTAACAAACTACATGATCAAACACACAACAATTAATCCAACAAACTGCAGCACAAACAAACCAAATTATTCGATAGCATCCACTCAAATTTCCCCTTTTTAAAGATAAATCCTCAAATCAAATAATAAAGAACCTGTTCTGTACATTGCGTGGATAAATGTCTCTGTAGTGATCCTTACCGTCTAATACTAGTAGTTTTCTGTTTTTTGACGTTTCAATTTTTTTTAAAATTAAATAAACGCCAAATTAATTTTAAAAGTTTTGATGAAGTCTCGAATTTCGTGACGAACGTTAACTGTTTAATAAAGTCGGTTTTCTAACTAAAATGGCCTCTTATTGCTAAGAATATACAATATATATATATATATATATATATATATATATATATATATATATATATATATATATATATATATACATATATATATATATATATATATATATATATATATACATATATATATATATATATATATATATATACATATATACATATATATATATATATATATATATATATATATATATATATATATAATATATTTAATGAGATATTACGATATTTGGGTATGCAGTCCATGAAACAAGTGTACCTACTTATTTCTTGTGCTCTAGCTTTCGAAAATCTTTATTTTTCCTTCTTTAGGAACAGCTGTTAAAAGGTCCAGTAAAGTAGAAAATGAAAAATATTAGTACAACTTACAATTTGAGGATTTGTTCACTTTGTACTTTACTGGGCCTTTTTAAATCTGCTCCTGAAGAAGGACAATTGAAGATATCCGAAAGCTGGAACTTAAGAAAAAGAGCATGCTTGTTTCATTGACTGCACCACCCAAATATCGTAATATCCCATGATCATGATACAGTATATATATATATATATATATATATATATATATATATATATATATATATATATATATATATATATATATTCAATCAGAGAGGAGATTATTTATCTTCTCAATATCTAGTAGGTATAGTATTAAACTACGATATTAATTTTATTTTGAAAATCCAGTTACACCAGTTTTATCTATTTCGTTCCATAGAATATTATGAATTCAAAACTGGTATTGACAGATAAATAGCTTATTATGCATGATGTAATATTATATTCAAATGACTGATCTTATTACTTCAATACAAATTGAAACTTGTTTTTAGCACTGACCTACGTTCGTTAAAAATTGTGTTCTTACGCTATTATTACTAAATTATAATTATATGAGTAATAATTAATTACATATTTCCCACTCTCAACGCCGAATGAAAAAGTCACTTTATTTTCAGTGCCTTGATGTATCTACTTGCATTATTTCAAATCTAAAATGTTGATGAAATAGGATTGTAAATTAAAAAAAACAATAAATGTAAATTACATAAAAATCATATAATACTCAAGATATGAAGTATGTATCTAGAAATTTTACATTGAGAGATTTTTATATACATTGGATAAACAATCATTACTGTTGAATGTTAATCTCGGAAAGGAACTTAATCTAAATATAATTTAATATAACAAATAATCTAATAAAATCAACAAGCATCAGTCTTCATTATCCAGCTGAACAGGTGGTAACTCAATGTGGCAGTGATTTTTGGGGCGTGGAATAACATTTTAACTGAAAAAAAAGAAAATACGGTTAGTTATGAATATAGTTCAATCTTCGTACAGTACAGATGACGAAGGAAAAGAAAATTCCACTAGATTTTCTCAACAGTTATATAAGTTTCTATTCGTTAAGGTTGAAATTGAAAATATCTGGAGAGCAAAGGCCAATCTACAAACAGTGATTAACCGAAGGCAATACGTGTTCTCTTGAGTGTTACCTTTTATTAGTTATAATCGTTCATATAAATATCATGTATGCTGGAATTCTTGAAAGTATTCTTTTCATGTAATTACTATGCGATAATAAATTTTGACGTATACTCTGTTGGAATTATATTGTATCAATGAACGTTAATGAATAATTCGAAAGGAAGTTAGGATTTGAAGAATATTCATGAATTCATGACTAATACATCAAATTTATTCCAATTTTCATAACAAAACTTTAAAGAAATAATGATAATCTTAATGCGAAACGAGATTTCAACTTCCTTCAATTCAAACAGTTTAAGTTTGTGGATCTCAATTCGACTTGAACTATATTGATATTTTATTTGATTTTACTAGACTATATTTTCTCAAGAACTAATCCCCAATATTCATTCAGCCAATTTCTTCATTTTATCGTAATAATTTTTCGAATTGTAGGTACATAATTATGTCGAGTTCTTCGAATGTCTTAAAAAAAACTACTAACTATGGTTACAACAAAAACGAACAACCGGGAAGATAAATTCACAGGAAAACTGTGAATAAAGATGTTGTTAGAAAGCAAAACCCACGAGCTTTTAATTAAGTTGACTTTTATTTGTTCCTTCTGGAGCAAATGACCATTTATTATGTTATATCGAGGATGAAACAGAACAAAAACTATTCACAATTTAATAATCTATGATTAAAATACTTGGATGGAGTTGCATGTGAAGAGAACTGCAATCTGTTAAATTGTGTGAAATATTTTAAATGACGCAGGTTATTAAATCTCGCGTCTTGGGTTCTTCAAGCAGCTTGTTAAAATTGATAATTGAAAAGTTAGTAGTGCAATTAGATCTATATCTTCGTAATTTGTTTCAGTAACGCGAAAGTTCACGTTGAAGAATGAGATATAGTGTATGAACAAATAATTAATTAAAGTGCTTTTGCGAATCATTGATCAATCAAAAAAAGTGGGAGAATGAGCATGAACTGCTTGTTTTTCATGGAGGTGACGTTTAACGTCATACAAGGGCTGTTTTACATACAGGGATAAAGCAAGAGTCGCTAATCAAATGTTGCTATTAAAATTTATCCCATATCTTCAGTTAACCTAAATCCAAATTTTAAGTGTGTTATATATAGAGTTGTAGATACAGTGTATTTTCAAAGTAGCCAAGTTCTTTGAACGATATAAATGAACTGGGAAACAGCCATTATTACAACTAGAAAATATGAATATTCGAAGACTGCAAAAATAAAAAAGAGTTCTATAACACCAGATCAATGAATTATATATATCCACAATATAGACTAACAATGACAGAAAAATACTGTTTCTATGTAATGAAAAAGTATTGTAATAAATTACCAGGTTCAATTAAACGAACGAATAACTTCAAAACAAATAAAAACTGATGCATGATATATTTATGAATATGAAACCCTTTAGTGTTCAGGCGTATATGCTGGCAAATTTCTAATCATGTGGAATTTTCACACTCTTTCTGTATCATTTTGTTGCAATGTTACCGTTGTATTGGGATGACTTCGAAATTGTTATTATTATTATGAATAATACTAACTCAAGCGGCGAAAGTCCGAGAATGTTTGGTTCCAGCGAATCCTTATGCTGCTTACACAAAAGCATATGAAGAATTTTAGGAGTGAAGAAGAAAAAATTTGGTGAACTGTGATTCTTGTTATTTTTGACGTACCTATGACTCATTTATTCGATCGCAGAAATATTCACCAAACACGCAGTGGCCAAATTTATCGATGCTAAGGTCAATGTTACATTTGAAACAAAAAACTGATGTTAAAATATTCGAAAATGGAAGACATTTGTGAAGAATAAAAATAAAACAATTTTATAGTGATATATATGACGTTTCATATTTCCCTTGTGAAATAATATGATATTTCATATTTATATTGGGAAATATGGGTTACCCCATATCTAAGGCGATATTGCTCAATATTGTTTCAATAGATAAAAATTCTTTATTACAACTTATCTCAACAAAAAAAGCATTTAGAATGTAGCAACAAACGAGTGGAATATCTACCTATAAAACTGAAAATGTAAAAATGCATTGATCTTCGTGGAGAACACTTTGAAAAGTCTTTAAAGGCTATCTACTGTTTCATTCTAACTCTATATGCAAAACTTAAAAGACAGTCCTCGTACAAATTGAAACCATTAAAAATCCTCGATTACTGAAATACTTTCAGTTAGAATCTATAAATGAGTTTTGTCATGGCCATCGTTTGATTAATTTATACAGATAAGCGGAGTACCTCTTGGATATTAAACGCTATTTATTGATACTGCCTCAAGATTTAGAACGGCAACCTTCATAGTAAGCAATCCGGAAATTCGAACTCCATATAATATGCATCTATCTCTGTTATTGGCATGTCCGCAGAGCGTACCGGCTGGGTATGGGAATATACAAGCTCCAATGTAAAATCATAATTTCGATCTGCGTTTCGCTGATATAATGCCAGATTGGCCTAGGTAATAGTCTGGACTTGACCTTTGTTTTAAATGTCACTTGCCGACATTCCTAGTGCATTTGATTTGAATTTCAACGAGCATTTACAATATGACATGGTTTTAACCTGAAGACATCATATCGACGTGCCTTGGTTTCAATTCAAAGGTGTTCTGGTGATAAATTTGGAACTGAACATTTTCAAAAGTATTCAAAGTCTTCATTACACTTCAAACGCCCAATGGATGGATCTGTTTTCTGGTGATAAATTTGGAACTGAAAATCTTTAAAAGCATTGTATTTACACATTATCCATACCTCAAACTGACCTCTTATAATAAACGCTAGAAAAAATTATGATCACCTATACATTAATACTCCATTCAATGAACGGAACAGGAGTTTCTAGACTTCTTTTAAGATAATATGGTAGCACGTTTCAAATACCACAGGCAATTTTTCTAGAGAAAACTAATCTGAAACTGTAACGAATAATAACGCACATCGGAAAAATGAATAAAATAAATCACTTGCAGGGCGATTCTCGATGAATATAGAAGTTACAATTATTACACCAGCACATGGTCGATATATTATACCGTGAAATAAATGGAAGTTTTCCTTCTCATTCCGACAGATTGATAGAAACCGACAAAAATAATCTAAATTAGCACCGGTCTTCAGTATCGAATGATGTATAGGAAGAAAATAAGAGTGACGGTCAGACTTAATTTTCTCCTGAATGTAAATCACTTCCTGGGAATTAGAGAGGTCAATGTAACAAAATGTAAGGGATCAACAAACTTGACACAGTAAATGAAGAATACAAAGCTGAAGGAGATGAGATGGAATCTTGTTCGACTACGAAGTGATGGCAGTAATAATGAGTGGATACAGGAGGAGGACCTGCAGGTTCCGACGAAGAGCCACCACAGGTTTTGAATATACGGTCAACGCTCTCTCAATTAGGTACCACCGTTTATTCCTTGAACTTGAAGGTTGCCGAGGATATGGGTCTTAGTGAATGAAAAAACATTTGGGTTAAGGTCATGTTTAAAGGTCTATGTTACCCTTCATCCCAGTCGGCGTGGTCATCTTAGAATTAGTGGTTATGTAGCGATTAACTCAATAATACATTAAGCAAGAATTTTGTTTGGTGTCTTATAATCAAGAGTTTATTTCTGTTCTGACTTTGAGAAGATTATATGATATAATATTGACTGATAGGTTATGAACGATAATATTTTGATGTTGTTGGGCTTAGACACGCATGACATTTTTTATTGAAGTTTATTTTATTCAACTAATTTTTTCTGAACTATTTGCAATGCTTAAGAAATTATAAATAAATTCCCACATAACACCGAAAATAGTAAATTCCCTTAGTCTATAAAGTTATTATTTCAACGTACCAACTAAATATTAATCAGCAATTTTAATTAACCTCTCAAATATAAAAATGACGGTTTCTGAACTTTGTATTTTTTATCTTAATAAAATTTTATTTTTTCAATATTCATAGGAGGAAAGACATTTGTAATAAAACAACCAAAAAGAAATCATTGAATATGATGAGAATATTAATGCGTAAAAGCCCGAAAAAATTAGTCAAACAAAAAGATCTGAAATTAGTAAAAATTTCAGAAAAAATATTGTTTAGCTAGAACCAAAACATGAAAAGGCTGTTCCAAGAAATTGCAAGAAGGATACAAAATTAAAAATTCAAATGACATCACCATTTACTTTGTTAATTATATCTATACTTTAATTATGATTTTCTCAAATTTCATTTTGGAGATAGCCTGATCAATGAAGTACGAAGAATTAAAAAAAAATTAGAAAACCTATGAAGCTTATACTTCGTATTTGACCATTCTTATTTTATGTAGTTCACAGTTTCCAACCAATGAAATAAGTAATGGCAATTGAGTCACTCGAGAACATTAAAATAAAATGGGAGCCTGATTAATTGAAAAGACGAAAATGAAAAAAAAATTAAAGAGGTCGATTGTATCCTAAATTAAATTGCCAAATTCCTTCCGAACAACTATTCTAGTCGCCAGACAAGTTATAGACTTGATATTTGTGATTGTTATTAGATGAAACGATATAGCGATGATGAGACCGAGAAGTCATTGATCTTACCCACCGGGTTTGAACTCGACCATAGCTCTCTATACATACGGAGTCACAGAAAGAGATTATTTTTGGTAAAGCCTCGAGCTTCGTCTCGCATAACGATGCAGATTTCACGAAGACACGCAGTAGGAATATTACATTTCGAAAATGTTTTAAGGAGATGTTCGGTATATGCATTCAAACACTATGTAATATGAGGGCGTTAGAATCCAAGTGGGCGAACAGAAGGTTCAACAACCTGACTCCGGGAGATACGGAAGTTGATACGTGAGGAACAAATTACATAAATCCATTATCTATCCCAGTTTTCGATGGCAAAATTCTAAAGGGAATCGGAATAACGTACAAATAAAAAGACGAAGATAAATTGTCATTTTTCACGCCTGAAGAGTATGCAAGTTTTTCAATTTTTTTTAGGTTCGAAATTAAATGTTGTTAATTCTAAATTTTTCACTTTTAGTTGAATATTTTTTTAGTTACTTCACTAGATAATGTACTGAATGAAACTCTAATTTTTTACGACTTGAGAGTATGGACGTTTTTCAAATGTTTTCAGATTCGAAATTAAATGTTAGAAATGACTAATAGACTGAATATAATATATTTATTATATATAACAATATTTTCGTATAGTTATTTCCAAAGATTATGTACTGATTGAAAGTCAAACTGAAATGTTATTTTTCTCTACTTAAGAGCATGCAACTTCTTCTAATTTTTTTAGGATTATATTTTAAATGTGGTACATGCCATATATTCTAAATTTCGTTTGATATTTTCGTGGATGGTTTACTTAATGTATCGATAGAAAGTGAAAGTTGAAAATTTACTTGGAAATTATTAATTTTCAATTTTTGCTACGAATATATGATATATCTTTTTATGCAAGAATTTTACCGAATTTACTGTCAATTCAATTGGTCAATTCGTAAAATTAGTGGATTTTATTCAGTTTAAGATTTTAGAGTTATTACATCATTAATTTATAAATTATCGTTTTTTAGGGGCTTTTTAAAATGTAATTATCTTAGAAATGTTTTGTACTTACCGGAATCTTTTTCGGCGACAACTCGATGTCTCAGGGCGTCCGCCGTCCCCCATATTTAGATGCCACATCAGTACAGCCCGGTGGGGTCCAAACCCTTTCCTCCTGTCAACAACATTCTGCCAATTTTTGCGGCTAGTCAAGCTTCGTAAGTCTCTCAATGTAAACAAACTGAGCACACACGTGGTTATGAAGGTCAGGTCAATATTGGCCGGTGGGGTCCAATTTTCCTCCGTCCATGATGGATGATATCTTCAGAAAATATTCGATAATATAAACTTGAAACTTTAGATTTGAATCGACACTCGCTAATTTCTTAGTAAGTTTCAGTGGGGTCTAAACCAGTCATATCGAAACGTGTTGAATTATGAAAACGTCAAGGCACACTGAGATATATAAAGCGCGAAGCACGAAACGTGGATGTAGAATGATTCTACTCCGGTCGGATCCTGCCTTAAATGTCATGCTACGGAGCGGTGGCGATGGTGGGGGGAGGCTCGTCGGGACGCTCGACTTGGGCCCTGACCCAGTCACATTGCTCAGCCCTTAGTCTCGCAAATAGTGCCGATTGGTACTTTTGATTTGCGTGGGGGGAAGAGGGTTCTGCATCTCCTTTATTGTCAGTCTTGTCTTTTCCAGCGGTTCTAAGGATCATCCTATCTTGGATCTGTCTTCGTTTTTAGTATTCTGAGTTTTTCGATTTGTGCCTTTATTTTTCCTGGATTTTTCGATGTTTTTTCTTCAAGCTGTGATGTGAAATTTGTCAGTTATTGCCTGAGTGATGATTATTTAAAATAGTAATCAGACATGAAAATTCTACGAGAAATTTGATGATAAATCATTGAATCTGTGTTATGTACATTATATAGTTACTGTTCGTTTTACATTTAAATTTTTCGTGTATATTCATTAAATATTACGAGATTTCTCATTCTGTGAAATTTTCAGCAAGAGTAATTTGTAAATTTATATTGAGCATAAGAGAAATTATATCAAATTTTTAAATGTTATTCGGAATGAAATTGTAATGAATTTCATCTTCTGAAATAAATCAGAGTGATTTGAGCATATTTTTGCTGTTTTTAAATGAAATTGCTCAAAAATATGATATCTTAAACTTCTTTCTACAATATAGGTGGTCATTTTAATATATATTAATTGAAATGATTTGGTTACCTATGAGAATTTCGAAAAAATGTTTACATTTATATTGAAACTAACTTCCTACTTCGCATTTTTCATACATATAAAAATATAATTTTCTAAATCAAGTTGAAAATTGATCAGCGTCCTTGAAACCTTAGGAGTGAAGTATTTATCGTTGTTCAAAACTAATAGGCGATTTGGAGGTAAAATTTTTTTTTAAACATTTCATTTTTCGGTACAAGATTTGCAATTTCCTATAACATTTTTGTTATTTTTTAAACCTCCAAATATCTAAAAAAAAAATTATTTTTTTGTATACTTTTTCTGTGTGAAAAATTGGTCTCTATAGAAGTTCGAAGCTAAAACTAAAGTAGACCTATGTGAGTTAAGGGTTGTTAGTAAGTTTATTTGTTATTGAGTATACATATATATATATATATATATATATATATATATATATATATATATATATATATATATATATATATATATATATATAAAGGTATACCGGGTGTAAATGAGTGATGGGCGACCCCTATAACTTTTTAATGGATTCTTCGATTTTATTGAAATTTGGGTGGTTTATCTCAGACATAATTTTGAATTTTTTCACATACAAAATCAGTATGGCTGGCTTCCGGTTTCACAGAAAACGATATAAAAATTCAAATGGAATACCCTATATATTTTTACATATTTTAATTCTAAGGCTTCAAATACATACATTCCATCAGTCAAATGTCAATTGCAGCGCAGTTTCAATTTTGTTTTTCATTTTGCTTTTTTTATCGTAGATGGCTGCGACGTCGTCTAAATCATAGATAATTGATTTAAAATATCGTTCAAAGTAATAATTTCTCAAAATATTCATTTTCGTGAAGTTTGTTAACGATTAAATTCTTTTTCGAACCAAAACTCAGTTTTTTAAATAGAAACATACATGGGCCACCCTGTATATCAGAAAGCTCCTTCAAATTCCTACAAAATGATTCACACATCAGTTTTCTCAATTCCTAAATAACGAAGTAATTATTAAAAATCTTATTCTTATTAGTTCCCCTTGCTCCTGAGACCGACCCTGTTTACGAAATATGAAAAAAAAATTTGACAGATGGAATGTATGTATTTGAAGCCTCCGAATTAAAATATGTAAAAATATACAGGCTGTTCCATTTGAATTTTTAATTTTTGAATCGTTTTCTGTGAAACCGGAAGTCAGTCATATTGATTTTGTATGTGAAAAAACTCAAAATTATGTTTGAGATAAACCACCCAAATTTCAGTAAAATCGAAGAATCCATTAAAAGGTTATAGGGGTGGCCCATCACTCATTTACACCCGGTATATATATACAGGGCGTTCCAACGAAAACTTGACCCCCTCTGAAAGTCAGAAACGGACGTGTGATCGAAAATTTCAAAGAACACTAATTCTAATATGGAAATCATACCCGAAACATCACCCCCTTGCGGTCAGCAAGTACCCCTCATATTTTTTTCAATGGCATGGGGGGTCGAGTGATATATCATTTGAAAGGTCTTTTGTCCCTCTATCACCTCTGTATTTTTTTTTCGGAATTGGTTCATTTGTTATTGAGAAATTAAATGTTGAACGTTTCATTTAAGAAAAAACAGAAAATTCGCTGTCGTTTATTTTACTGAGGAAATTAACAACAAATAGTATCAATGGAAACAACTCTACTAAGCCTACAAATCTAGAAGAGCTGCGACAGAGAATTGTTCGGGAATGCCGATTGCTGACTCCGGACATCTTTTATAATGTAAGGAACGCTTTCGAAAGTAGACTGTATTATTGTATGGAAGTAAGTGGAGGTCGTTTTGAACAATTTATCCGTTGATTTTGTTTCCATTGATACTATTTTTTGTTGATTTCCTCAATAAAATAAACGACAGCGAATTTTCTGTTTTTCTTAAATAAAACGTTCAACATTTAATTTCTCAATAACGAATGAACCAATTTCGAAAAAATCACAGAGGTAATAGAGGGACAAAAGACCTTTCAAATGATGTATCATTCGACCCCCATAAAAAAATATGGGGGGTAGTTGCTGACCGCAAGGGGGTGAAGTTTCGGGTATGATTTTCATATCAGAATTAGTCCCCCTAGAAATAAAAAGTGACGTGTTCTTTGAAATTTTCGATCACACGTCCGTTTCTGACTTACAGGGGGGGTCAAGTTTTCGTTGGAACGCCCTGTATATATATATATATATATATATATATATATATATATATATATATATATAGAGCGTTACAACAAAAAAGTATATATATATATATATATATATATATATATATATACAGGGCGTTCATAAGAAAAAGTATATATATATAAGTATATATATATATATAATTTATAGTAAGAATAGGTAAAATCATGTCATTCATTAATACCATGTGGAGTGTGAAAAAAGGACCATTGACCCCAAATCTCCAACTTCATAATCGATGATTATTATCCATATTTCGTTACCATTCTTCAAGTCATCCAAATATTTCCTAAAATAAAAATATCGTAAATAACACAAATGAGAAACACAAACATATACGTAATATCGTAGTATATATTTTTGTAGAGTGCTTGTGCAAGATTCATCAATGGACCATAATAAATTAACAAGTAGAAAAACGCGAGGTGCGTGGTAATGTGTCATTAAAACCTCTTCACTTCTGGTACTTAATTTCATCGTTAGTTTCATTCATATTTATTTGAATAGTACAAGAGTAATTTCTCAGAATGGTTAACACTGACTCACCAAATATTTATGGTATTACTGAGGCGTTGATTTATTACTAGTACTGATTGCCATACAACAGTGACCTTAAATTGGCTCTTGTATCTTACGCTATCTTCCCCTTAATTAGCATACTGTAGCACGTCATATTGATTTTACCTCAAGGGTGGCCCACAAGGAAATAGTAGGGAAATAATTCAATTTCATTAGAATGTCTATATATTTTGTGTTCCCAACTCAATTCGATATTTTTTCATGGAAGAAACCTAGAAGTTTCGACGATAAAGGACTAATTAACAATTACCACTATAATTTAGAAGCAGGTACTCGATTGATATCTTATGGTTCTATGTCAATTCTATTTCGATAATTGCTGAAAATTATCTCTCAGTATTATCTCAGAACTCAATGAAAATAGTAAAGCTCCAAGTTATTTTGCTTTTTTAGCCGTGGAATTATTGTTTGATTTTATGTTATAATAATTACATCATATGGAATTCTTTCAAGATTATCATAAAATATTTTTGTTTTTATTGAAAATAATTTATTATTTTTTTTGAATAATAATTAATAATATTAATTGACTGCTCGCTAATAATAACTAAACACTCAACTAAAGTAAATTATTTGATTTGATTCCACGAAAATTGCTATATTTAGGTACTCGACGTATATGTTTCGTGCTAATAATCCATTCAAAACTAATGAGGTACGAATAAAAGAAATAACCATTATTCGTAGATTCAAATTATATGGTGATATTGCATCATTTATTGAACAAGTGAAAGAGGATGCAATTTTCCGGTGTTCTAGAGATTATATCGACTAGATCCAGAAACTCACCAAATCATCAATGAAAAAATAGGTCTGGAGATATTTTCACTCATTGAATATATAAAAAGATTATTATTGAGCATACATATCTAGTAAATATAGCAATTTTAGTGCAATCAAGCTAAGCGTTTTATTTAAGTTAGTTTATAATATACAATTTCATAGAATTTTTATAGTTTCAAATATAAACGTTATTTTTTATCAAATATGAAATTTTTTTTTGGAAATGATGGTACTCAAAGTGTGATTAAGTACTTCAAGTTATTTGAATCATTTGTGGTACACACAGTCAAAGAAATAAAAAGTTTTCTAGAAGAATTATTGTTGCAAACTACATAATTTCATCATACTAATAATTCAAGTGATTTCATTTGTAATAATATATTTTTTTTAAATTTCTTATGAATATTACCAAACATGAGATTGTCGAGATGAATGCTCATGTACTTTAACTAATACAAGCTCCATTCAATCTGTTTTTCATGATGTAAAATTTATATTTTGTTAAGCTACTGTTCCACCGAAAAAAAATTGATGAACATTTTGTCGCTGAATGTTTCTCCTTGTTGCCAAAAGTAGAAACTTATGGCAACATACATAAACTTCTTGTTTTCACTGAAGCAACTAAAATTGTCAACAGTTGCATATTATATAGTAGAAACAATCAACATTTGTTGCCGAAACATAAAGTAATTTTAAGGAACATTTAGGAATATTTTGGAACATTCACGGAAACAAGCAACGGCAACAAAAATGTTCCTCCGGTGGAAACGTAGCTATATATTTATTCGTTTTCGTACTTCACTGCACACTGAAAATCTGCGACAGGAATGTTTACTAGTTGCGTTCTCGATACGTTTCCACTGCGATAGCAACACGGATTTTTTCACAAATGTTTCTTATTTTATTTTGATGTTTACTGCTCAAAATGGAAACCGGCGACAAGTAGAAACAGTCACTATTTGTTGCCGAAAAATAAAGAAAAAATAAGGAACATTTTGGAACGTTTACGGAAACACGGAACAGCAACAAAAATGTTTCTCCGGTGGAATCGTAGCTTGAAGGGTGACAAGTAGAAACAGTCAACATTTGTTGCAGAAACATAAAGAAATTTTAAGGAACATTCAGAAACATTTGGGTACATTTTCGGAAACACGCAACAGCAACAAAAATGTTCCACAATGTGCCTTATTTGCGATTATAACTAACGTGTCGCCACCAGTGTTGCCAACTCACTTGCCAAGTTTAATGCTGAATATTTTGAAAAATATGCCAAAAAAATGCTAAACATTTGGAAGATTACATAAAAAATGCTACAAAAAATGCCAAAAGGATAGTTTCTTATTTTAATTGAACAAAATATGAATATCCTCGTCAATTAACAAGCTTTAATTCACTGGTGAAGATATAGGTACAACTAGTGACGTGCATGCTGTTCCATTCTGTTCGAAAATTTTGATTACGAACACTAGGTAGACAAAAATTCACACACAACTAAGACTAAACGCAAAAAAGTCATTCACAATAAATAGTTGAATACATACATCCAGAAAGAAATTCATTTATTTCATGAAAAATTAATTATGTTTCAACCGGACAACTAAAAATTCTTCGAAAATTTACACAATAGCTGTTTCGCTTGTAATATTTAAATTACAACTGATAGCTGACATCGAAAGAATGCAAAATATTCTACATAGATACAAGATAAAACTCCAAATTAGAAATATTTCCGCTCTTTCCGGTAGGTATCTATACATTCCTATTTTTCCCTATCCCAGATGTTGGAAATTTCGTAGTCATATAAGATAAAAGATACTTTGATGACCGGATGACCGCGGTTAAACTCAATTTAATAAAATTTATGGTATGGTTATTTGTTAGACAAATTTTGAGGAAAAATTGTGTTATAATTCGATAATTATTTTAAACACGGCAACGCTGACTGTAAAGTCCCCTTCGAACATAGACAAAATCATACACAGAAGGAATGTGATCATAGATTACGCATTTTTCGAATTAGCTAGAAAATAAATTGATACATTCACATGGACAAAATTGATTGCCTGGATGAAAAAATGCTAAAAAATATGCTAACATGCCAAATCGTTAAAAAACATGCTAGGCATCATAGAAATATGCCAAATTTAGCCATAAAAATGCCAAATTGGCAACACTGGTCGCCACTGGTTGTTATAATGCATTTTGTGACCCTCAATAAATGATAACGTGAGTTATTTAGTTATTTTCATCGATTAACACAATTTATATCATACTCTACCTTATCTTGTGATTGGTAGCTGAACAGTTTTTGAATAGAGATATGTAATATAATATTCTCTAGTTGAAAAGGAAATTGAGTAATATCCTCATAGCCTGAAATATGATTATATCAGCTGACTCATGGAATTATCCATATGTGTGCTTCACATGCTATTATGAGCATTATGAAAGGTACAATTCAAGCGCAGTAGTACTTTTTTATTTTTTACATGGTGTCAACACTAACTCATAAAGCATATTGACGCAATTGTCGAAAGTAATTAAATAAGAAAACGTTTCTAAATTTTCTCGATGTTTTGTAGATTCTTGTATAAATTGTTATTCTAAAATTTGTCTATAGTTGTTTCAAAAACGAATTACCTATTTCATTACACATATAGTGAGTACATATTTAAATAAAGTTGCACAATAATTTTTGTTTTGTGAGTTTATTTTTAAAAATGCATTTGCTTTGGACAATTTGATCCATCTTGAAAGGGACATTCTTTTCGTGAATGTACCTTTCAAGACTGGACAGTTGAAGTAATGTACGATGGTCGTCTTGGACTTAATTAGCAAATTCCGTTTTGTTCCAGTTGAGATATGTTTTACGATAATAAAATTTAAATATGCCTACCAAAAAAAGAGGAAGAGTAGACCCAAATTATGTGAAAAAAAATGTGCGTTAAAGGAGTTTTTCATTTTTTTTTGTATACTATGTCATTCGAATAAAATGTTTATTGACAAAATAGTAATATTTGATCTAAAAACTCTAAGTGATAAAATTTTTTTAGATTTGTTATAATTTCACCTTCTCCTTTCATGACATGTCAATGACTTCCCAGTCATGAATGAGATATAATTAAAAATTTATTTTATTTTTGTGACGAAATTATTCGAAAATGAATTGTGCTTTATTTTGTTTTTTGAAGGTGATTTAATATAGTTTAATTGTAAATAAAAAATTTTAAATTAACTTCGATATGTGCCCTAAAATCTTGAACTTAACAATTTTGTTCCATTCATGGCATCTCTCCCATATTGTGAAATTTAAAAATTAAATTCCAAATAGTAGAATACAACAAAATTAGAAATATTATTGTCAATCTTTAGAGTGAACACTTCGACTTGATACAGGTCATACATATCATCAGAATACATACAAACCATAATAAACATTTTGAATTATATCGCAGATAGTAATTTTATAAGGAATTCGTTGACCATTTATGAATGAGGATTGTAATAATGATATGCCATTTGTGAATGTAACAAGTTAGTAATATTTATTATTGAGAATTGTTCGTTTCCATCAATGGAATGAGGTATTGTCAATTTCTGTGACACTGTAGGTCGTAGGTTCGAATCTCGAACGAACATAAATAATTGTGAGTACTTTTATTACAAATTCGCTGGATAAGATACTAGAATTTATAAATTTATTTTTTAATGATTGTAATACGAAAAAACTCCTTATGATCTTACTGTGAAAGATTCCAAATAATGAGTTCATAATACGTAAATCTGAATTTTTTTCCGTGTATCGTTTATCTGTTTATTAATTTATTTTAGTTAATATTAATGATGAACTTATAATATTCTCATAGAAATTTCGCTTAACTCCTGTTAATAGTTCAAATCAGATAAAGCTAACACTATGAATTAATATATATATATATATATATATATATATATATATATATATATATATATATATATATATATATATATATATATATATATATATATATATATATATATGTGTGTGTGTGTGTGTGTGTGTGGAAAAAAAGTATGAACTACCCCTAATAACTCGATAGCGTTCAGATTTTAAGGAAATCGTTCGACATATCAATATAGTTTTTCAGTTTCCCACATTTTGAAAATATTATTTTGTTTTCTTATTGATTTCTGTCAAGAGTATGACGTCATCGACATTTTTCCTAAATGACAGCATACGGCATGTGATACATTTTTGAAAGCTCCTACTTCACTTAGTATGCTCCTAAATTTTTATGCGATTCTGTAGCTCCGTATCAAAATGGCGGCCGTCCAATTGTGAAAATTATGTTTAATTGACTCCCAGTAAAAGAATTACTCTTTCTCGTTTTATCAGAAAAAAAAAACAATCAAGAATCATACTAAGACAGTAATAAGGCTTTATCATTTAATTCCTGTCCTTACATTGAGTTTCTTGGCCTGAACTTGGTGAAAAATAAAATTCGATATCTCAATGGCATTGTAATTATAGTTTTTGTCAATTGTAGTTTATATAATAGTGAAAATATAGCTTCTATATATCTATATATATATATATATATATATATATATATATCAAGCGCGGATCCAGAGGGGATCCCCCCAAATGGCCCGGGCCCCACATTTACCATTGCCCAAAATACCAGTACCTTTTGGCTTTTGAATATTCAAAAGTTCCCCCCCCCCCAAAAAAAGTCGGGCCTGGATCCGCGCCTGATATATATATATATATATATATATATATATATATATATATATATAGAAATATATATAGATATATATATATATATATATATATATATATATATATATATATATATATATATATATATATATATACATATATATTTATATATAGAAGCTATATTTTCACTTTCGACAAATTAAAAAATTTGCATAGATTTTCTCGAGTTCGATAATTATACCTGAAAACCCAAATATTTTTTCAATCCCTAATCTCACGGTATCTTCTAAAAGGAATCATTTTCCAATTAGGCGTTTTTTTCGATAAGATAGATATTCAAATTTCGATAACTCGAGATTGGACCGTTATTCGAATATCGTCAATTACGACTACGCGACCGATCTACGGTTAGTAATTTTGGTGGCCGAAAAAAGATAGGAGATTGGCATGGGAAAATGCGGAAAGCCGGTTGAAAACGCGCTTCGTAGATGACGACCAAACGGGGACCTAGTTGTTGCAAAGTCAACGGCCTCGCTCGATTCAGCTGATCCATGCTCACAAACATATACACACAAACGCGATGCCAAGTTCGATGACATGGCCAGGCCTGTATTTAATGAAAAATATGAGAAAAATCAGCTAATTTTCAGAACTAGAAAAAAACCGCTGCAAATTGAATCATTACTTCCACATAACATTCTTTTATGAATAGCTACCTGTGTAACAAATTTGTTGTTTCTGCTCAAATTAGTTTTTCTACAAGGTTTGGGACATTTTAGGTAGATTAGGTTAAAAAAAAATTTGAAAATTTTTGTACCGTTACTATACTTGCCATCAGGTTGTGAGGTGAAAGAAATAATCATTTAATTTTAACTTTTTATTAAAATGAAACTTGTCATTCTTTGTCTAGGCCAGGGCTTCTTAAACTTTTTTGACTAACGACCCCATTTATGATTGCGAGTTTCCTGGCGACCCAATATAAATTTAAAAGAAAGATAAATAAATATATTTAGATGATTTTATTTATTAGGTAAAAATATACATATAATAAGGTACATATGAAAATATATAGTTTTAGAATTCGTTTAGAAATTAATTTTCTGAAAAAGTAGTTAAATAGTGATATGACCGGATCATCCACTTCGACAAATAATATTCTGTCCTTAACATTTCAAATCGTATGTATCTCTCAAGAAAAATTAACATTCCGAGTAATAAAAATAAGTTGAATGGTTTTTAAGTTGTCATTTTATTTCAAAATTTGCAACGTTGTCGGACCCTATCGACCAACGCGCCGGCAATCTGCATTTCACGTTTGACAGTCGCCGAGATAACCTCGTTCTTTGAAGTAAAAGTTTGATTTATCGATCGATGAATATGGATTCCAGTTTAAACAAACAATTAAATTCCTTGGTTAAATCTTTGATCGAGTATTTTGCAACAGGTAAGGTATAGTAGTGCTTTCATCGTAAAATAGAATAGATAGTTAGACACTTCTGGTAGGGAATAATGGTTAATGGTTAATGGCAACAGTGTTCACGATATACGTCATATACAATTTATGACGTGCACGCCAACTCTCGCTGGACATACTATAGATGTTATGAAATCGTGTAGGTATTCAAATATTTCACATTAAAATCTCTCGCGACCCCAGAATTTTGCTACGCGACCCTATTTGGGGTCGCGACCCATAGTTTAAGAAGGCCTGGTCTAGGCTTTTTAAACATTACGAACTTGCGAATTTTTAAAATATAGTGATGTTTATGAAGTTTCGCGGACACAACTATTAAAGTTCAATATATTAATAGGAAGAAGTTATATATTTGTTTCTGTTATGAATCATACGTGAGATATATTGTCACATCATTGCAATTCTGTAATGAAAATTCGAGAAATTAAAACTGTAGCATGTATGTGGAATACAAACTAAGAAAAGTAAGTTAATTCAATTGTATAACTTGATAATACTCATTACTTACTGTTTATATACGTTTGATGTACATGTTATTCGAGTTTTTATTATTAAGTATTTACACAAACCACAGGGAGAAAATAGTGAAATCAACTTCACTCCTGGCCCTTCCTCAGGAATAAAGTTGCTTACGACCGCACATTTTTATTTTTTCATTTACTGATCATTAGTTTACTGATATTTATCCTTCCATATA
>JARQZK010003634.1:867500-880000 GCA_030704885.1 Cynegetis impunctata
TTATCTACTCGTATAATGATAATCAGGGATCGAAATGAATAATTAAAGGAAACAAATATTACAATATAAATATATATTTGTGTATATATATATATATATATATATATATATATATATATATATATATATATATATATATATATATATATATATATATATATATATATATATATATATATATATATATATATATATATATATATATATATATATATATATATATACACAAATATTTATTTATATTGTAATATTTGTTTCCTTTAATTATTCATTTCGATCCCTGATTTTCATTATCAGTGGCGGCTCGTGAGGTGTTGGTTTAAGGAGGCTACAAGAGGTGTTAAAAAATACACCATAGGCGAAAATTTTTAGGATTTCAAGGTCAACCTATTCTATTTCAGGCAAGAAAAAAGTCTCACCTCCCCGTTGGTTCTTGCTGGGCAACAATTGATTAATTCCTCGAATAGGTCCCTATTTAATATTTTAGGGTGCTTGTTTTACTTTGATTTTCTTTAAATTATAAGGACAATTTAAAGGAAATCAAAGTAGTGAGACTTTTTTCCTGCCAGAAATAAAATAGACCCCTCCCAAAAATAAACTAAAATAAAATTCTTGTCATAAGAGTCAAACAAAACTTAATAAAATAACAACAAAATAAAATAATAAAATATGCATTTAGACCTAAACAAAAAAATTTTAATAAATTCTTTGGTATAGACATCTATTTTTTTATAGATATAATAAAAACATTGTCTTTTTGATAATAAAATTCATCTATTTCATGAATTTTATACTTTTATGAACTCGGAGGTTACGTTAGTAAGGTTAGGTTAGTCAGGTCAGCTCAAGTTTTGGAAAAAAAAAGATGACCCAGCGACAAAATCTGACTTCATATTCGGCTGAGCCGGAACTCTCCGGTTTAGGAGATTTGGTCAAACGTTGCCACGGAGGCGATTAAAGCCATCCGCGAGATCTTGGACCGTGGAAGTAAACTACAAAGAAGAAATTTATCTCGGGGAAATAGTGAATAAAGCAAGCAAAATTAGCAAGATAATTCTGCTTGTTATATTCACTATTTCCCCGCGATAAATTTCTTCTTTGTATATATATATATATATATATATATATATATATATATATATATATATATATATATAAAACAAGTAGAGAAGAATTATTGGTATAGCCCGCTTATATGGAAGCAGTCGGTCACACGTGTTTCGGACTCTTTGGTCCTCATCAGAACGGCGTAGCCAAGCATGGGATGGAAAACTTGAAGACGAAAACAGCAATAACAAACGAAATCCCCTGCTACGGAAGGCAATCACACATTTGCGGCTTTCTGTTTGAACTCTCCGGTTTGGCAGCTTTGGTTAAACTTTGCCACGGAGGCGATTAATGCCATCCGCGAGATATCGGACCGAGTAAATAAACAACAACAAAAAAATTAGTCGCCGGGAAATATTAAACAAGTAGAGCAGAATTATCGGTATAGCCCGCTTATATGGATGAGGACCAAGGAGTCCGAAACACGTGTCAACGGCTGCTTCCATATAAGCGGGCTATACCGATAATTCTTCTCTACTTGTTTTATATATATATATATATATATATATATATATATATATATATATATATATATATATATATATATATATATATATATAAAATCAATTGAGAGAAGTTTCTAATATTTTATTCTTTACTAATAAAAGAAGTATTGACGTAATATTATTGATGAACCGATTCATAGTGAATGTTCCATGTATTGAAAACTGTGGTAACGATGCCATTGGTTTTTTCCGATGGAATATACCAGGCTTCTGTTCCTTAGAAAGCAGCTTTCAAATTATGGGTTCGTCATAAGCGAAAGTTCAATATAATCTAACTAATTATTGCCCACAGAACTTCATATAATTATGCTGAAATAATTTTCTGTGATAATGAATTGCAAGCCCACATAAATATGAAGGTGTGTTACCTTCATCTGCACTCCTATCACCAAAATAGTGAATTGAAAGTTCCTACATCATATTAGATGCCCGGAAAAAATAGTAATCCGTCAACAATTGCCGGTTAAACTATGCGATTTCTCACTTTCTCGGAAGCAGTTTACTTTTGTGAAAGCTGGAAATGCGGTGAAAGTAAACAGCTAGGTGTCCAACCACTGCGGATGTATATTAAAGGTCTATTTTACTTTTGCGCGGAAAGGAAAATTTCAATTTGTCAGTAACGTTTTTCTGTTTATCGATGGTTTTGTGCATTGATTCTTTGTATCCATCTGTTTTTTGGCCTATGATATACGTCGTAACCAGTTTTAGGTAGTTCGATGATATATTGGCAATGTACCTATGTAGGTACATTTACCGTTTTATATATATTATATATATATATATATATATATATATATATATATATATATATATATATATATATATATATATATATATATATATATATATATATATATATATATATATATATATATATATATATATATATATATATATATATATATATAATATATATATATATATATATATATATATTTTTTTAAATTTTTTATTGCGACTTAAAATAGCTGGCTATGCATCCAAAAGTTATGAGGAGCACATGAAAGAAAAGCCATGGTTGGTTAAGCCAACGTTTCTTTTCGTTTATTGAATCTTCATCAGGGCATCTGCAATAATTATACAATAATCACTAAGATAGTTATGCAAGAAGAACAGTCAAATTCAACAAACGAAAAAAGACATATCGTTCTGTATTCAAAAGCAAAAAAAACTAATCGATAACTGGAAATTAAAAACTCAAGAAAAACTGTGTTAAACGTAGTGAAAAATTTCTTGTCTCCAATTCAACCACATTGGTAGGAATTAATTATGCATACACATGGGTATTTGTTTTAGGAGTTCATGCGAATATCTATTTCGAAGTATCTTTCGTTTTCCTTGATTATAATCTGCAGAAGAAGATATACAAGGTGTTGACTGAATATCTGGCAAAAACTGAGGACGTTGTTCACTGGACTTTCCGAAGAATATTTTGTCATTTGACGATTTTTCAAATTCTGCTTTGTCCACAAGATATAATGAAAAAGTATCTTCAATAACATTGTTACCAAAAATTACAGATAAAGTTTCTTATACTACAAGAATTGTTGCAAATGACTACATCCTTCTAGGAAGCTATATTCTTTCAAAAACACCAGGGGCATTTCTCTTTGAATTTCACCCAGAAATAACATATGATGTCCTATAGGAAATAATCCATAGGGTATAAACTCAGGAATCAAGCAGGCCATCAGTAGTGTCCAACTCACGAAAAACTACACTAAAACGCGCTTATTAAAAAAAAAACGTTTCATTCACAAAAACTTGTCTAGAGGTCAAACTTTCACTAAAAATTTTCAAATGGATCAAAATTAACTTTGTCGAAATATTTTTCGAAAAAAAAAGCTTTTTCACAATTCATCAAGGGACCAAATATTCATGAAAAATACTAAGGAATAACCCCTTAAATTTTTGCAGTAGTTTACTAAACACTATATAATATATTAACAAACTAAATATTGATTAACATAATCAGCGGCATCCATAAAAATTGATTAATTTATCAAAGTTTTCATATATAAATATTCATGTATTTTATGCAGCGCCATTCAAAATGTTTTGAATAAACCTAACATTATACAGTATCTCAAATAAATCATGAAGTGAATTTTACTCATTATTTTTGCTAATTTCATATTACTTCAACATTTCTATATAAAGGATACTTTATAGAGTGCATATATCTCACTTTCATGATCGAAACCAATTAAAATTCAATGTGCCATTATGCCGAAAAGGCAAAATGAGGCTCCTTGTCTCTTCGTCAGATAATTATGCTCTCGAAGAACATAGTTAAATACTGTATTTTCGAATCAACGAGTTTTTTAATGAGGGAAATGAGCCTAATTAATTAAACGACCAGATTCGCAATTTTGGGTTCGTACACGATTAAATACCAATCTCTCAGCCGGTATCTGAGATCTCGTTTAAATTGAGTGTATGCCTACCAAACTTGGTATGCCTTCTTGTTTCGGTATTACCGATCAGATTTTAAATTTCACTCGTTCCATGCTACTTCTTATATGGACTTGATCTTGTGGATTGTGACAGGGAAGTTTGCATCCTGAACAGAACCTGAGTTAAGTATTCTTAATGTTCAATTCAGATCAGGATAATTCATTGGGTATTGAGAGAAAATGATTTTTATCATTGAGAAGTAAAATAAGAGATGTATAGTAGGACACCCGGTTAGAAGGAACTTCGTTTCGCTATATATCATGTATTAAATATCAGGCGCAATGAAATGAGTTAATGAATTTTGAGAGTAATTAAACGAAAAAAGAAATTAGAATTATTTATATTACGATTTACATATTACTTCGAAAACAAATAGAAACTATTTGAAACAATTCTCTTTTCAGGAGAGCAAATGGTTATTATTTACTTCGAGAGCAAATGGAAACTATTTAAAACTACGATTTTTTAGGGAGAGCAAATTTTAGTCAGAATTCAAGAAGAACAAAAACAATATTTTCATTAGATGGATGAAGGGGTTCAATGTCACAAATTTGTTGAAAACCATAATAACATATAATGGGAACAATAATGGAAACAATTAATAACTATGCCAACATATCTAATCAAAAAAAATAAATATATATATATATATATATATAATATATATATATATATATATATATATATATATATATATATATATATATATATATATATATATATATATATATATATATATATATATATATATATATATATATATATATATATATTATATATTGACAAGACCAAATTAAAATAACAAAAGAATAACAGTCCGTATCAGACAATAAATATTATTGACATATGAGCGTTCCTTCAAGACAGAACTGTGAGATATTATTATATTAAGTATATAATTTTTACTTTAGTATTTTAACTGTAGAATATCATATTTTAACGTGCTGTAATGTATTTGTTTACTATTTTATTTTATTTTACTATTTACTATTCATTTTATTATATTTATTGTAGATTATTGATTTTAAATTGAACTACTGAAAAAGGAGGTAAAAAACCTCCGAAACGTATAGACGAAATAACAAACCATATTCATCTATTACCTATTACAAATTGAAACCGATATATACACATTACATAAGCAGGTAAGAAACAAATAGAATTGTTATTTACTTAATATATATATATATATATATATATATATATATATATATATATATATATATATATAATTATTCATTCGAATTGTTGTTGCCTGTGAACTATTTCTAAAAAAAAAGTTTTGATAAAGCCACGAATGTCGTGGCGAAACGTCAACTTTTTAATAAAATCGAGTTTTTTGAGATTCAACAAGCCTGTTATTGCTAATAATTATCAAGAGATTATATATATATATATATATATATATATATATATATATATATATATATATATATATATATATATATATATATATATATATATATATATAAATATATATATATATATATATTTATATATTTATATATATATATATATATATATATATATATATGTATATATATGAAACTAAACATGACGCCCGTGTTAAAAGAATCGCCTTTTAAAATGCAGAAATACGAATATACGAATACAGTAGACGTCTGATTGTTACTTTTTCACTTTTTTGGCCTAGGTAACGTTCAATAGTTACTATTACGTCACTGTTACACATTTGAATGTCTAGCTTTCATTCGCTACAGTGTGACTTGCGATAGGGATCATGGTTCTTATGGTTCGTTTCCAATTAATTTTCCCTGTATAAAGATTTAAGTTGAGGAAAAAACTGCTCTAAATAAATTAAATAACATGATTTATACTTATTTGTACTATTTTTCAACAAATGAATGTTCGAGCAGGAACATTATGTGTTTCAGAAATTCAAAATTATCACGTCATTCACTCCATTAATTTCAACTGAAAATAATAAGATATCTGTCATCGGTATGATTTCTACCTATGATTTATCTATACTTAACATCATTTCTTTTCATTCGATGGAATATTCCAAACTGCAAAAACATTTATTTTGCAAATGAAAATAATTGGACGAATGGTCAAAAAATTATACATAGTAATTTTTTTTAGAGTTATGTAATGAACACTTTATTATTATTTGTTGTAAAAATATGAATTAATTATGAACTTAATTCGTCCATTCAATCATAGTTTTGAATGTTATGATTGGTTTTTGGTAACTAAAGTAGGACATATATGTTAGCGATTAAATTTTATGTGCCTCGAAAAAACTACATCCATAGTATTGTATCTTGTTGTAGAGTTTGATTATTAAATCAAATTCAATCAGAAGAAATTGTAATAAGAGCTCTGAATTTTTATCACATATGTTTATGTTGGAATCGTTACTTTTTTGTACGGAAAAAGTTACAAATGTTATAAAATTTGTTTTACTATATTTATATTACTTTGTTATTTATTCAAACCGATCCTTGATTATCATTACACGAAATGATAGTAGATCATTTGTGAAAATTTATAATCAGTTCTCCACTTCAAAATCATACGTAACATATAATAACACACTGATAGTATACTCATATTTTAATTTTTTTATAGAGTATCTTGCTAACATTTGCAAACATTGATACTGACCTGACTTCATCATCGCTATCTTCACCTCCTACCGACTTACTTTACAATTAAGTGTCTGGAGTCTAATGTGCGATAAAGAGTTCGTTTCAAAATTCCTGGAAAATGTTCCTTATAATTTCTGTAGGTACTCTAAGAAATAGAGAAAATTATTAAAAATACTTTCAACAAACTGAAAAACATTATATTGGATGGATTTGTCCGTTACTTTGTGATAATACATTTTTAAATATAAATGAGAAACAATTTACTTTGTTTTTTATCACCATTTTTATTAAATTGTTTGCGACAGCAGTTTCTTTGTACCACTACATTTTCAAGCAAATGAACATTTTTGCATTGTACAGTATTAGTAATATTGGGCAGGTAGGTGAAAGATCAAAATTGCTGGGATATCGAATTTTAACCTACGTAAATGAACATCTTCTAGAAGACATCAAATAATGGGGAATTCCGTACATCTGTTTGGTCATTTAACAAATTGATTGAGTTATTTTTATTATATTTATATATCTATGGATTTTAAAATATTTAGTTTCTTACTTTTCGGAGCTGTACGTAAAATTTTTATATTATTTATGTCTGGAAATGTGTGTCCTGAATCTAGGAAGTGTTTCGCAAAATTTGAATTTTCTTCATTCAATCTAGAAGAATGTTTATGTTTTTTATATCGAGTAGCAAAATTTCTGCCTGTTTGTCCTACATAATAGCTATTCCACTCATTACAACTAAGCTTATAAACTGCGGATTTTTGATTAGGTATTGTTTTATTTTCAACATTGAAAAACAATTGAGAGATTTTCTGTAAATTGAACCAAAAAGTTAATGATGTATATGTTTGTATTGGTAATTTGATATTTGGGTATATTTGGTTGAGCATTATTTGCTTTTGTCCTTTAGTTTTTTAAAATTATTATAATATATATATATATATATATATATATATATATATATATATATATATATATATATATATATATATATATTTATATATATATAGATATATATATATATATATATATATATATATATATATATATATATATATATATATATATACCGACCTGCCTAGTATTACAAACCTGTATAATGCTGAAATGTTCATTCGCTTTAAAATGTACTAGTACTACAAAGTTGCAGTCGCAAACAATTTAGTAAAAATAGTGATAAAAAACAAAGTAAAATGTTTCTCATTTATATTGAACAACAAAATTTCAGAATGTGAATACAGCTAGAATATTATCCAAACAGTGTACCACTAGAACGTATAAAATTTTCTCTATTACTAAAAAATAGGAATATTTTGGCCTTCCAAAACTAATTCCCTGGTTGAATAAAAATAAAAAATTATTGAATAGAATAAGAAAATTGGTAAAGCAGTTTAATTTTGAATTGAAATAACACCAATCATTTGCGATAATGAAGAATGTATCTTTCTTCGGTAAACTCGAAAAACTAGCTTTAAAACTCACGACAAAACCGCAACACATGCGAATATCTGAACTTATTGTCCGATTAAGATGCTTTTCAACTTTGATATCTACATCTGCCGAAGAAGCGGCCAATGGCCAGTTTACGTCCGCCTAATCCGTCACTAAAAGAACAGCTCAACTGGACATCTACAAAATGGTACATCTTGCATGGGCCTCCTCATCATCCCAATTAACATAAGCCTTCATGCACTTCATATATTCATCATAATCCGTATATTGACCAGGGCACCTTCTTTGCCGATGACCGATGTCATTTTTCTCCGGTCTTTATATGATCATTTGTTATTGGGTCTTTACGCCTTTCGTGGCTCGTGTCAGGGCGGCTATTGATAATGTAGCACCTGGGCCACCCGCTGTAAAAAAGGGAACCCATTCCGACATCTCGAGAAGGATGTGTGGGCAACCATGAAATAACTAAAGTGACCAAATAATTTTTTGAACGAAGTTTCTCATCTAGATACTATGAGAATGGAGATAGGACTAAAAAACCTAAGTAAAACAATACAAGACAGCTGTATTCTTATATGTGTTTAAGTATAGAAAAATTCTCGGGAGTTAAAGAATTGGTTATTTATTATTGATTAATATTTTGAAGTGAAGAATTCATTATAATTTTTATAAATAATGTAATATGTATTCGTATAATGATAATGAGTGATGAATAATTGACGACAACAATTTTCTTTTAATATATATATATATATACTAAAAAAAATTGTTGTCGTCAATTATTCATCATATATATATATATATATATATATATATATATATATATATATATATATATACAGGGTAGCGAGAAAGTCTGGAAACAAGGTAATTTTTTAAGATGATTAAATGTATAATCATCAAATTCCCTCAGAGATGTATCGTTTGAAGAGGTGTAATTAAGTGGCCGGCAAGATCTCCCGACTTGACTCTACAATATATCAGACATAACTGATTCGAAAACTCTCAAATGTCTTGAGATACAAACAATTTCTCCATAAATGATGAACAATTCTATTCGAAGCTTCAAATACAGATTGTATTATTGCTAAAACACAGGTGGCCAGAATTTTGAGCTCCTGTTATAAGGGAACTATTAATATTTTTGTAAGTTAGTATGAATTGAAAAAATTATATATTTTATGTCTTGGAAAACTGTTTCTCTTATTTTTCAGTAATGTGGTATGTATTCTGTATTTTTGAAAAGAGGACGAAATCAGCTTTTTTACGATATATCACCCGACCTACGAGTTTATTTAAAAAATTTTGATAATTATACGTTTAATCGTTTCAAAGATAATACCTTGTTGCCAGAATTTCTCGCTACCCAGTATATATATATATATATATATATTATATATATATATATATATATATATATGTATTTGTATTTATATATATATATATATATATATCTATATATGTATGTGTGTGTGTGTGTGTGTGTGAAATGTTTTCATGTTAATATTGTTATCAGAGAATAGGTCACATTGAATATGACCCTGATAGGAATATTGTTTTTATTCGTATAAATTCTAAACAAATTTTTCTCTACTGAAAAGATCTTTGTTTTAAATAGTTTTTTTTTTATCTAGAAGTAATATTCAATTCCTAATATGAATGATTCTGATTTTTTTAGGATTTAATTATTCTTACATGTTTTTAATTTATTTGAATGTGCTTTATATTCAATACATAATATATAGCGAAAAAGAACACCTCTCGTCTTGGTTAAATTTTTTTTCTCATCGAATTTTTCCATATTTATGTATACGTATATTATATAATTAAAAATAACTGATAACTGAGACCAAATTCTCTGTATAGTTAGAGAGGACTAGAAAAAATAAATACGTGTGTATATTCCCATTTCAGCTAAAGAAGCGATAACATGAGAAGTCAGATAAGCTGAAGTAAACATAGCAATACACTCTGGTAGTCGTAAAGAAAAAAACAACTTTTCTATATATTTTACTACTATATGCTATATAGATCGCGGACACGGATAGATTTCATCAATTTGTGTATTTACCTTAACATATTAGATATAAGTCGTCGCGGACATTTTTACAGACTTTTTTTAATTAGTTTAGTTTAGTTCTATAGAAGTACTCCTTCTATAAAAAGCTCTTAAATAAATCTCACCGTTGGGACCACGTTCGTAAGAGAAAAGCATTTGCTCAATGGTTTTCTCGTCCACATTAGTTAAAAAATTGGTTGCCGCAAAAGATCCATTTACTTTCACAGGGTAATATATAGCCTGAAAGTCCATTTTAAATATTGGTGAAATTGGATCAGGAGTTTTGAAGATATCTCCTACAGTCTTAACACTTTTTTTTACATAAAAACTTACAATCTTTTTCTTTTTATAATATTAGTATAGATAGGTTTATGGAGAAAAAATTATATTTCGTATTATTTGAATTATGCAAACTGCATTTTTGAAGAGATGATTCCAGAAAGATTACCTGATGTACTAAGTATTTATCTATTTCATCAAATTTGATTGAAATTGACAAATTAGTTAATATAGAATATTTCTCAATTCATTCTATAATTTATGTTCTCCTGATGAGGTTCGTCATTATCCGAAATAAAATCTTCCAACACATTTTATATACTTCTCCCAAACAAGCTCTATCAGAGATTTTAGTCCTTTTTCGAAAATAGCTTTAATATCACTAAAATCATAAGGATCTTCCTAACCTCCCTATCTATCAGCGGCGAACATCTCCAAAGTCAAGCTCGCGAACTGATGGCAGTGAGTAAACGACCGCCAGGTCTTCGACCCCCCGGAGCCCTGACCCACTAACTTCGCGAGGTCATCGATCCGCCATTCTAGTTTCACATCTCTTCTTTCGGCCACTTCAGATGCCCCCAGTTGCATCGAAGATCCAAAGTCCTGCAGAACGCGGAGATGGCAACCAAGAGGAAGTTTGTGTTTAGCGAGAGTTCTGCCGGCACCGTGGGAACCTCAATACGCCGAGGACGACTCGTTGCTTACGCCGATTCCTCATATGGAGGAGCTACTTGACGATTACCACTGCCACGAACAGAGCCGGTCCACGAATTCTGAGCCTAGCTAAGTATAGAAATACATCGAATCGCGAGACAAGAATTATCTTTAAATATCTCATGACCTGGGGGGGTGCGTCAAATCTTTGAATATCTAGATGCCTAATCATAGATTACAAAAATCATCCGAAGACCTAGGTATCTATGCTTCCATAGAGAACATATTTCAACTCCTTACCCTTATAATTAAAGATGATCCTAAAACTATAAAAAATTTATTTTGAAATTAATCAGATATCCAATTTGTTAAAAGAGTTTAACTTACAATGAGTTCAATAGCGTTAATTATATTTGAGTCTACGCCAAGAATCAGGATGAAAATAATGTAACTTTTTGATGGCGTAATTCGAAATAAACCTTAAATTGCTCAGGATATAAATTTTCACATACGAACCAAATACATACCTGTTAGATCTTTTAAGTTACCAGATGGAGAACATATCTTAATAGTGACGTCACCTTTGCTGCCAACTGTTGAAACTTTTTGACACATTCAATTTTAACCTTGGTTAAAGGGTAGTCGCTCAATGAATTCAACATTCAAAACATTTCTCATGTTTTCTTGTAAGAAAGTGAGTAATATTGTCCTTTTTTATTTGTTGGATGTATAAAATAGAAGCACATGAATTATAAATTTATAGCTTGGTTCATAATGGTGGCTATAGTGACATGATTTATCAACAATAGATCAAGCAATCATGGTATCAATCTAGATTGTAATTATTTCTAGAATATTTTTAAAAATATCGAAAGAAAATCTACATCTTCGAATGAAATTTGCTAATTCATTTTCCATATATGAATTGCAAGATTTGATATTTAATGCCACCAGAGCAAAGTTTTTAATATTTTACCCATTTTTACAAAAACTAACCAGCTGGTTTCTATAATTTTTCACATAAAAAGCCTTCATCATATAAATGTGCCAAGTTTGGAGATGATCTGTCGAACTGTGTTGTTTATTTATATATATATATATATATATATATATATATATATATATATATATATATATATATATATATATATATATATATATATATATATATATATATATATATATTCATTCGAATTGTTGTTGCCTGTGAACTATTTCTAATCATTTAATAATTATTAGCAATAACAGGCTTGTTGAATCTCAAAAAACTCGATTTTATTAAAAAGTTGACGTCTCGCCACGACATTCGTGGCTTTATCAAAACTTTTGAGAAAATTGAAATTTCTTTGACATTTAATGATTTGAAAA
>JARQZK010003635.1:0-32500 GCA_030704885.1 Cynegetis impunctata
TGATAAGTTTATTTTTTATGGTTTCTAGAAGATTTCTAGAAGGTAACCTTTAAGTTATCTTCAAACTTGTAACAGAATACAGGAACGGGTACATATGAAGACCAAGAAGTAGATACCTATCGATTCTTATCTATGGCGCTGCGATGTGCTCATTATAGAGGCTCTTCTAAGAAATTATGTAGTGTTTAAGAAGGTTCAATATCATTTCCAACTCGACCGATAGACAAGGCACTAGTGAAGAGCGAAACAGTCTGTCTCGTGTTTCTAACGTGTATCACGGGTCTCAAGATTTCTAACACTTTTTCTTGAAGGATGGATGGGAATGCTATGCCGTGGTAACTCATGGAACTAGATTCACTAGGACATTTCATTAATCTTTGATTTTTCAGTGTATTGAATATATATATATATAATATATACAGGAGCCATCGAAGCAGTTAGGGGAGCCTACGTCAAGGAGAGGACCATAAAGATTATATATATGTATATAATATATATATATATATATATATATATATATATATATATATATATATATATATATATATAATATCTTCTTCTTCTACAACAGCCCTTCATGGTCCACTCCTGGACATGGGCCTCCCCTAACTGCTTCGACATGGTCCTGTCCTGTGTCGATTGAATCCATCTTCTGCCTGCCTGCAATCTTATGCCATCAGCCCATCATCTCTGCGGCCTGCCAATGCTCCTCTTATGCCTTCGGGGTCTCCAATCCGTTATTCGTTTTGTCTAACTGTAGTCTCCTCGTCGTGCTAAATGTCCAGCCCAGCGCCACTTCATGCCTGCTATTACAGTTATGACATCGTCCATTTTGTTCTTCCTCTAAGTTGATCATTTCGAACGTGGTCCCTCAGACTAATTCCCAAAATTAAGCGTTCTATGGCTCTTTGTGTTCTTCTAAGTCTGTTAGAAGAATTGACAGACATTGTCACCGTCTCCATGCCGTAAGTCGCTACAGGAAGTACGCAGGTATTAAACACTTTCCTCTTTAGATTTATCAGGATTTTTTGATTTTTCAGTACGTGTGCCAATCTTCCAACCGCTGCCCATGTCAATCTGATGCATCTGGTAATCTCGGTTGTCTGATTCGTTTTATCCAGCTTGATGTTTTGACCTAGATAGACATATCCTTCTACAGTTTCTATGATAGAGCCGTCCAACTGGGCTGCTATATTTATCTTGGTCATGATTCTCGTCTTTCCCGAGTTCATTGTTAGCCCAATTTCGGCTGATCTAGCCTTGAGCTCTGTCAACATCTCCTGCAGGTCTCGTACGTCATAGCTGAACAGTAAGATGTCGTCGGCAAATCGCAGGTGGTTAAGATATTTTCCGTCTATTTTTATGCCCTTCTTGTTCCATTCCAGGTTTTTAAAAACATCCTCCAGCGCAAGGGTGAACAACTTCGGAGAGATGGTATCACCCTGCCTTACACCTCGATTCAATGGTATTTTATCGGTTTCAAGATTTTCGTTGATATTTATTGTAGCTGTTGCGTTTTCATATATGAAAACGAATATTCTTAAGTATCTGTATCTTGAGTCTATCCTAGCACAATTTATAGCAGTAAAGATAGCCCAGAGTTCCACTGAGTCGAATGCTTTGTTGTAATCGACAAAGGCCAAGTGCAGCGGGACATTGTATTCATTGCATTTCTCTATTAATGTGTTAACTGATTGTATATGTTCAATGGTACTGTATCCTTTGCGGAACCCGGTGCTCTGGTGGTTGATACTGGTCAAATTTATTCGTCTGTTTGTTATTATTCTGGGTAGTAACTTGTATGGATGAGATAGTAAGCTTATTGGTCGATAGTTGTCAATTTTTAATTTACCTCTCTTCTTGTACAATAAGAGTACTCGTGCGTTGCTCCATGCTTTCGGTATTTGGCCATCTTGAAGACATTTATTTAAAAGGCTTTTTATGGCTTTCAGGGTTGTGTCTCCTCATTGTAATCTCGTCTTCACCCGATGTTTCGTCGTTTTTCATTTGAATGAGAGCAAGTTAAATCTCTTCTATATATATATATATATATATATATATATATATATATATATATATATATATATAATAAAATATATATATATATATATAATATTATATATATATATATATATATAATATATAAATATATATATATATATATATATATATATATATATATATATATATATATATATATATATATATATATATATATAAGTATATTTCAATTGTTTTTGCCTGCGGTGTATTTTCTCTTATTTATTTTTTATTAGCAATAAGAGCCATTTTACTAACAACTAGATCAACATCGATAATCAATTATTTAGGGAAAAAGAGGAACTATCAATGACCAAGTTAGTTGGCGAAGCGGTTACGCTTATTAGCTAGCATTCGAGACGTCCCAGGTTCAAACTCCGAGTTCGACTCGAAGTTTCTTCATGGCGTAGGTAAGTCACTGCTTGCAAACTTACATAGGTGAATGCTGGGCCAGTCTTCATCCTCTGAACCCCATCTCAGCTTCTGTCTTCCATAAATTATTCGATCTCACCTGTCTTTAATGCACGTGAACATACAAGTGTATCCTCTGATCTGCCTGATAACTCAAGCAGCCCACCTCCCTGACACATACTTAAGGGAGAAATGAAACACGTGGTATTTCTTTTCTCTTTTTAAAGATCAATCCTTTATTATGTGAACAAGATTATTTCCTCCCCCAGGGGCTCAACCCTTCAACCAGTTCGAACCAAAACCAAATGTCATCCAAGATATCTTTCGAAAATATCTACTTACAAACTTTCAACCCTATTACTCCAAAATTGCGACCTTTATCGTGTAAATAAGATTCATTTCTTCCCTCGGGGGGTCAACCCCCCAACCAATTCGAACCAAAACCAATCCCATCTAAGATATCATACGAAACTACCTACCTACAAACTTTCAACCCTATTGCTACAAAATTGCGCCTTCTGTCGTATAAACAAGATTTATTTCCCCCCTAAGGGGTCAACCCCTCAACCAATTCGATTCAAAATGAATTCCATCCAAGGTATTATATCAAACTACCTATTTACAAACTTTCAACCCTATTACTCCAAAATTGCGACCTTTATCGTGTAAATAAGATTCATTTCTTCCCTCGGGGGGTCAACCCCCCAACCAATTCGAACCAAAACCAATCCCATCTAAGATATCATACGAAACTACCTACCTACAAACTTTCAACCCTATTACTTCAAAATTGCGCCCTTTATCCTGTAAACAAGATTTATTTCTGAATATACCAAACACTGTTTGTATTCTGTTGAATCTAAAATTTCCGCGGCAGGATTCTAGATAGCCCTTCGTGCACTTTATCCTCAAGACCCCTTTTTAAATGATCAAAATTTCGTGGAAAACACGACTAAAAATAGGTACATATTCTGGGAAATAAAATATTGAAAAAAGAGGTTATTTAGAAGCTCTTAGTGACGGAAAAATAAAACTTTCAAATTATTTATTATAGATCAATATAATCTCAAAGCTTTAACAATGCTTTGAAGAAGAACGAAAGTAGAAGTCAAAATCATGATTAATTGACGATACCATAACTTTCATGTCTTCGGAGTGGAGTAGCCTTCATTACACTCTCATGATTCGCAGTGTCAGATATGAAGTAATTGATGACATCAACAACCTTTTGCATGACGTTAGTGACAACATCATCAACCTTGTTGGTGATTTTTGACTTGAAAATTTCAGTGGCGGCATCACCCATGAGATTGAGAAACCAGTCAATTACTTTTCCTACATGGAAGTGGACCTTGATATTTCTGTAACGTTATAAAAGGATTTGAGTGAATATAAATTTTGGAATTGTTTAGTCATGAAAATAAGGATCTAGAAGTAGAGAATACACAAAGATTACAATAACTTACGATTCAGCGTAATTAAATAAACAAAACTGTTGATATATTTGTGACTACGAATTGTTTAAAATTGAACTTCCGAAAAAAATAGTGAATTATGTGCTATATATCATTTTCTATGAAAGTTATCATAATATTTTGTTTCCATTCAATAATTTAATTGAAGAAGGTATCGAGTATAGACTTTCAGAGAAATTTCAAGCTTCATTAAGCATACTCACCCTGAATCCGTTATTCTGTATTCTAGAACAGAAGCTTTCATGTTTTCAAAATCTATTTCAACTGAAGTGATCATGTTCACGTCCTTCATTTCACCGGTGAGTCTTCCATGGGAACTAATTGGAGGAAGCTTTGCTTTGAATTGACAAGTAAACTGAAAAATTTACTAGAAATTACTATTTGAGAAAATTGAATTATTTTTTATTCATAATAACTAAAAATACTCAGATATTTTTCGAAACATTATTTTCAAATGAAAGAAATAACAGGCTTTCGAAAACAAGACATGAAATTTATCAATTTTTATACTTTTAGTAATAATAGTTTCAAGTTTGAGAAATTTTTTGAAAGTCGCAATAATTTTGCTTTAAAAATTTTTCCAGTTCTTTTAAATTCTATTTTTCACTTTTTAAAAACCTAAAATCGAAGATAAATAATCACACTGCATAGGCTAAAACCCCATCAAATATACCTCTCTCTATCAATATATATATATATATATATATATATATATATATATATATATATATATATATATATATATATATATATAAAATCAAGTACTAGGACATTTATTTGAAACTAATCAAAGAAACATCCTAGCGGAGCTGGTTATACGAGTTCACGAAACATCGAAATGCCTCCATAAACCTTGGACGGTGTACGTTAGAAACATTAAGTTGTCTATCACATTCAATGGAAAATGATAGACAGTTCTGTTTCGCCCTATATTTGGGGCTCATCAGTATCATCCATCCATCGAAAGTGATAAACCAACCACCTAATATTTTCTTAACGGCCTTATATTTTCCTTCCAGTGACTACTCATGGGCACTATAAATATGACACAAGCGCCACCAGTCTCCTGGGCAAACAACATGGCAAACCAACATTTACAGATAGATGAAAACATTTCGGCAACGTGAACTCGTACGTCCTGACACCCGAAGGTGGTTACTATATTCGCTAAGCAAGAGTAAAGTTGCCACATCAAATCGATGTAATGCAACAATTACGCACCGCCAGTAACAGCGCTCCGATTTTATCCTTTAAACAGGCAGCAAATGAATAGAAAACAGAATTCTTCGTGTTATCGAAATACGTTCGTGGCAATAAAATCAAGTACTAGGACATTTATTTGAAACTAATCAAACAAACATCCTAGCGGAGCTGATTATACGAGTTCACGAAACATCGAAATGCCTCCATAAACCTTGGACTCGTATAACCAGCTCCGCTAGGATGTTTGTTTGATTAGTTTCAAATAAATGTCCTAGTACTTGATTTTATTGCCACGAACGTGTTTCGATAACACGAAGAATTCTGTTTTCTATTCATTTGCTGCCTGTTTAAAGGATAAAATCGGAGCGCTGTTACTGGCGGTGCGTAATTGTTGCATTACATCGATTTGATGTGGCAACTTTACTCTTGCTTAGCGAATATAGTAACCACCTTCGGCTGTCAGGACGTACGAGTTCACGTTGCCGAAATGTTTTCATCTATCTGTAAGATGTGGTTCATTTGTTTCCGACTGGTGGCGCTGTGTCATATTTATATGCCATATAGTCACTGGAAGGAAAATATAAGGCCGTTAGAAATATTTGGTTGGTTATCACTTTCGATGGATGGATGATACTGATGAGCCCCAAATAAGGGCGAAACAGACTGTCTATCATTTCCATTGATTGTGATAGACAACTTAATGTTTCTAACATACACCGTCCAAGGTTTATGGAGGCATTTCGATGTTTCGTGGACTCGTATAACCAGCTCCGCTAGGATGTTTGTTTGATTAGTTTCAAATAAATGTCCTAGTACTTGATTTTATTGCCACGAACGTGTTTCGATAACACGAAGAATTCTGTTTTCTATATATATATATATATATTTATATATATATATATATATATATATATATATATATATATATATATATATATATATATATATATATATATATATATATATATATAAATTTATTTGTAAATTTTTGAGGTTGCAGTCAGAATAATTGTTGGGCTGGGTTAAAGAATACTCTTTGTCATATGGTCGAGCTTTCGGAAATGTTTATTTCCTTTATCAAGACACCTAGGTGTAGTTTCTTGAAGGTAGCAAGATGGGTGGTCAATTGCTGTTTGTTGAAAATAAGATTTACATTTCTTGAAATGGATGTTTACATATGTGACGAAGTTTCAAGGTGTACCCATCAGCTTTTCTGTTCTTTTTTTAAGTTTTCCAAAATTTATATACCCTCAAGTTAATGTCTTGATAAAGAAAATAAACATTTCCGAAAGCTCGACCATATGACAAAGAGTATTCTTTAACCTAGCCCAACAATTATTCTGATTGCAACCTCTAAAATGTACAAATAAATTTTTCCTAAACTAGCCAGTTAAGACTACCCTTCTATATATATATATATATATATATATATAAATATATATATATATATATATATATATATATATATTTATATATATATATATATATATATATATATAATATATATATATATATATATATATATATATAATATATAATATAATATATAATATATAATATATAATATATAATATATAATATATAATATATATAATATATATAATATAATATAAATTATATAAAATATAATATATAAATATATATATATATATATATATATATATATATATATATATATTTAACTATATGTAATAATAAAAATAATTCTCTCAATAATAAAGTCAAATTTCAAAATAATTTTCGATTATCCAGATAACTTCAATTATATAAACATAAACCAATACAATCTTCCAAAAATAGACAAATTTCAACTGTATTTATCGAAGAAAAGATTAAAGCGAATAAATGAATATTTTACTGAAGATCAGCCAGATTCATTATCTTAAGCTTTCCTACAGATATTCAGATATGAATTAATCCTTGAATCTGTATAAGGTAATAAAAATCATTGTTTAAAAATACATACAAGTTGGCTTTTTTTTTGTTTTATCGTCAATAACTTAAGTGGAATACTTACGTCTACTTGGTTCAGTTTTAGTGGAATGTCAAATCTTGCTTTTTTCGTATTGATGTCATAAGTAACTGAACTGTCACCTGATCTTTGTAGAGTAGAAAGGCCGCTAACGCTTATGTAGGTCAGTTTAAGTGATCCTTTATAACGGATGAAAAGAATTTTCTGAAAAAAAAATTTGAAAAAAAAACCATGAAAAATCGTGGTCTAGTATAAGGTCTAAAACGGATTTAAAAACAGCACCTAACAGTTTAATTTCGATACAGAGCAAGAGAATATTATTTTCGGATAAAGTTGCACTAATAACCTTACCTTACGTATTTCCTTTTCAACATCTGGTAAAGAGATAGGATCTGCTCCATCTGCAATCAACAGTTTATCCAAATTAACCAGAAGTTTGTCAGTGAATTCATTCACAGTTGCCGTCAAAATCTCCCCTTCACCTAACCTGAGCATGAAAAAATATATGAACAATCAAAAGAAGTATACGTTCCACAAGAAGAAAATTATACCTTGATGCGGTATTTCTTTCACAATGTATATAATTGCTTTGATGATTTTTTTGCAGTTCGAAGATATAAAAGAGATTTATAAGAATTAATTTGGCAGTCCTACAATTGTCACCAATGGTTTGTAATATCTAACCCTGGTAATGAGTATATAAAATTTATGCGAAAATTTTCAGTGATGAATTTTCGCGAAGTCTGTCGATTTTTCTCATAATGAAACCTCATGATTGGAAACATCATCCGAGAGAGGAGTATAATTTTCTTTAAGCAACTCAGTTGAGTTATGAATTAAACAAATCGATCGAGAAAATTCAATCACTTGAAAAATGTTGTTGGACCAATTCACAAACAAAGTGAAAGGTAAAAAATCTAAAATTTATATAAATTAGACGAAAGCAACAAAAAAGTTAAGAAGTTGATCAGTAAAATTAATAAAGTTCAATAAGAAGGCAACGTTGACACCGAACGAAATACAAATTTTATATACTTTTGTACTGCAATAATTGTTGTATCTTGAATGCTATTATTTTGCACATTATTATTAGTCTTTCGTGATGCTGTTCACTAAATTAGATGGTTTCAGGGAATTTAAACACATGCATAGCGGGATTATTTATATTTGACATTCAAATGTCACATAGAAAAATCTGAAAACATCGAACTTTACAAGCCAATCAGAGTCAAGAGACAAGTTCGGATTATCAAACTTGACTAGAGCTCCAGATTGGTTTATTTAACAAGTGCGTGGAATAGTCAGCTTAAACATGATATTGTTTCGTTTCCACTTGACACCGTGAAATTAGCAAAATTTTAAAAAAAAGAGAAATATTCTACAGATTATTTTTCCTACTTCCTGTTACACATTTTTTTCGCATTTACGAAATTGGCCACACGAAATGCGAAATACGGGAAACTAAGATGTTACACATTAAAATATTTAATTATCTCACAACCTGCAATACTCATTTTTTAGGAAAAGAATTCTCGTGGCACAATGTTTTCGAACAATCCATATTGTATATAGAATCTATTCTATATACTTATATCTGACTTTATTCAAACTCTTTAGAAATCTCAATTTCTTATTGTCACCAATAATAATTCGAATTGACAATCTTCAGTCATAATAAAATGAATGCGATTCTTGTGTATTTAATTATCTCACAACCTGCAATACTCATTTTTTAGGAAAAGAATTCTCGTGGCACAATGTTTTCGAACAATCCATATTGTATATAGAATCTATTCTATATACTTATATCTGACTTTATTCAAACTCTTTAGAAATCTCAATTTCTTATTGTCACCAATAATAATTCGAATTGACAATCTTCAGTCATAATAAAATGAATGCGATTCTTGTGTATTTAATTATCTCACAACCTGCAATACTCATTTTTCAGGAAAAGAATTCTCGTGGCACAATGTTTTCGAACAATCCATATTGTATATAGAATCTATTCTATATACTTTATATCTGACTTTATTCAAACTCTTTAGAAATCTCAATTTCTTATTGTCACCAATAATAATTCGAATTGACAATCTTCAGTCATAATAAAATGAATGCGATTCTTGTGTATTTAATTATCTCACAACCTGCAATACTCATTTTTTAGGAAAAGAATTCTCGTGGCACAATGTTTTCGAACAATCCATATTGTATATAGAATCTATTCTATATACTTTATATCTGACTTTATTCAAACTCTTTAGAAATCTCAATTTCTTATTGTAACCAATAATAATTCGTATTGACAATCTTCAGTCATAATAAAATGAATGCGATTCTTGTGTGGTTATTGGATATGATAAGATATTAGTCTTATGTTTCACTATATAAAAATATTTAGATCTTGTATTTAGCAGTAACGAAAATTCGACATGTTTCGAGTTATGAACTCATTATCAAGACTGACTACAGGTCATCGATAAGCTTATTGGGAAAAAAACGAATAAAGAATCTGTTGCATTCAATATATCCCACGTAAACTATTAATGAAGAACAAAAATACTTCGCAATAAATTATGTGCTGAATTTGGGTAGTCAAATTTGTAACAGACTATCGAAAAATAACGTTAAAACAATTTGTACAAATTTGAAGTCATTCTTGGTCACTAATAAAGAAAAATCTAAAATCGGAGAAAACAGTAGTGTTTACAAAATATTTTGCGACGAATGTCTTGCTTTCTATATTGGACAAACATGAAGTATAAACATTCGTGTTGAAAAACATAAATCAATTTTACAAAATAAAAATACTATTGGCTTCTCCGAACATTGTATAAAATTTAATCATTTCCTGGATTTCAACAAAACCCAATTGTTATATTCAGGTAACAAAGGAAAACGCCTTAAACTTCCTGAAATTCTAGAAATAATTTCCGCCCATAATAGTATATTACCTATTGTAAATGGACAAATTGATTTTCAGGTATCACCTTTGCTTTTGTCTGTTTTATAAAATAAGATGCAATACTCTCCTGTAGTCAGTCTTGATAATGAGTTCATAACTCGAAACATGCCGACTATTCTTTACTGCTAAATACAGCATTTAAATATTTTTCTATAGTGAAACATAAGCCAAGTGTGTTTTATTTTAAAGCTTATACTTTATTCTCTATGATGTTTCACCAAGTGATGTGCGAGAATTCAATCGCAGATATTAGTCGGTAGAAAAATGAATAGGTATCCACCTCTGACTAAATGGAGGATGACCGGGAGATGATAGTTGCATGAAAACGAATATCTATCGAATTATGTCAGTTTGAATCATAGTTTAGGAAAAGCTATTGACGAATTCAGTTACAAACAGATGTTGATAGAAGTAAATAGACGTATATAACTACAGAGGCCTCGGTAGACCAGGTAAGGTGTATCGCTTGTAAACCGAAAGATTGTGAGTTCGAGTCCCACCTTGCTCTTGGGTGTTGTGTATATCCCGAATTTAGTGGTTCAATGATTAATATGTTTGGTAATGACTTAGATTAAAGCCCATTAGCCGTTCGGAACCGGCGTTAAACTGTAGGTCCCTTGAGTTAAAAAAAAATTACAAATATTGAGTTTATGGGGATCATGAAAAAGGATAGTCTCCTTATACAGTATTAAGAAGCTTAATTCAAGAAATTCGGAAATGCTTATGGTCTAAAACTCGAAGCTGAAAGAAAAAAATTGAATGGATTCTTAGTTCTAACCAGGATTACAATCGATGTCAGACTTTGAAGCAGGCTTATCTCAAACAATCTACGTAAGCAGCAGATATATCATGATAAATAAACAATAAAAATATTTCGTTGAGTACTTTAGTGAACATTTTGAATAATCAAAATTGAAAATCTGAAGTGTTTTGCAAGTCGAGCGTTTATTTTAATTTCTCAACGTTTGTGCCTCAGCTCTCCAACTGTATAATATTTTGGAATTCAAAACAACCTGAAACAGTGTTAACTGAACTATACAAGTCATAATAAAATAAATGCTTCTTTCTTTCAAACACAATTTCTGGTTTAAGAAAATTGACTTACATATCTTATGAAATTTAGTTTTCTTGGGGAAATTTTCCAATTGCCATATTTTGACAATTTTCAAAAATTCTTGATTCATTAGAAAACGTTCCCTGATAGTCAAAACCATCATTCTTTTTTGTGTAGAACTATAATGTTTGCCTAGTTCTTAAGATATAATATAATATGATCCAATAGGGTTAACCTACAGTTCCATCGGAGGAACATTGAGCAACATTGTGGAACATTTTTGTTGGTGTTTCGTGTTTCCGAAAATTTTCCTAAATGTTCCTTAAAATTTCTTTATGTTTCGGCAACAAATGTGGAATGTTTCTACTTGTCACCATTCAAGCTACGATTCTACCGGAGAAACATTTTTGTTGCTGTTGATTGTTTCCGTAAATGTAATTTGAAATTTCTTTATGTTTCGGCTACAAATGTTGAATGTTTCTACTTGTCACCCTTCAAGCTACGATTCCAACGGATGAACATTTTTGTTGCTGTTGCTTGTTTCCGTAAATGTTCCTTCAAATTTCTGTATGTTTCGGCAACAAATGTTAACTATTTCTACTAATCAATATGCAAATATTGACAATTTTAGTTGCTTCAGTGGAAACAAGAAATTACGTATGTTGCCATAAGTTTCTACCCTTGGCAACAAGGAGAAACATTCAGCAACAAAATGTTCCTCCGGTGGAACTGTAGCTTTAGATCACAACACAAATGCTTTCATACAACAGAATATCAAAATGCTTACATCGACGGATTCCATAGCATCTGTAACTTTTCATCATTGACTTTTTCTCCATTCACATTTAACGTTTGATCAGCAAATGTGTGTGTAATAACACCACAAAAAATTAAAAAATAAGTAGACGACTTCATTTTCTGATTAAAACTACGAATGTATAGACTTCAATACTGAATTAATCTTGGAACTTTGTTTTATATTATATTTGATTTATTCTATCTAGATCGATAGCGAAATAACATGATGAAATGAGGAGATAAAATGGAGATTTTAGGAGATAAATTTTTTGGAATGTGAATAATTTCAACGATATATATATATATATATATATATATATATATATATATATATATATACACACATATATATATATATATATATATATATATATATATATATATATATATATATATATATACACACATATATATATATATATATATATATATATATATATATATATATATATATACAGAGTCCTGCAACAGTGCGGTGTTCCATATCTCTATTTTGGAAACAGATAGAAATCTATATTTCTATAGTATTACCTTCTTGCTTGAGCTCGACAAAATAAAAATATTGTCGGTCACACAGGGTGTTCAATTTCTTCTGGACGAATATGAACTATATTTTTTCAAATGGCAACCTATATTTTTTATCGCTTTTCTGGTTTCTAAATAGAAAATAAAAGATACTTTATGTTTGTCTTCATTTCGAAAATATTGATGGTTTTCGAGATTTCCAGCATGACAGGTTTTTTTTCCAATATTTGTCACTAAGAATATTTTGAATTATGAAGTTGTGCCAAGTCCAATTGAAATTTATTTTTGGTCAAATATTTTTCAGTGGTAACTCTCTCAAACGATGTATCTGAAATCAACCTGCGATACACAGGGTATGAAAAATCGCTTGCCACATATTGTAAATAAAAATGTACAGAATCTTCCTTATTTCAAATTGAACACCCTGTATATTATAGATCCAGAAGGAGCGCTAAGAAAAGTTCTACAAATGTCATGAAGTATTCCCTATGATTAAGTTTACTAGTTTTCCTTAAAACAGCAAAAAATGGCAAATATTCAAATTTCTTCGCTATAATCTCAATGAACGACTTTTTTCAAAAATTACCTGTTGGTAGATAAACAAGTTGTGAATTACATCACAAAATGTTGTATACTCAAAATAATTTCAATAATCTCCAAATTTGAGCCATATTCTTTCGATCTAAAACACCCTTTTAGCGAATAAAATATTAATGGAAATCGATAGTCTGGCGAATGACAGATCTAAATATTAACCTTCAAATAAGGGTCTTTCTGCTGGCTAATGACTCTGATCAATGTCAATTAATTCAATAAAAAAAAAGTATTGAAATCTTAAGTGATTCGTTAAGTTGAACTTCCGATATAATTTAACAACATTCTGATGAAATCATATCGAATGTTCTACTTAACGAATCACTAAAGATTTCAATACTTATTTGAAGGCAAATAGTTTGATCTGGCATTTGCCAGACTACCCGATTTCCAATAAATATTTTATTCGCTGAAAGGGTGTTTTAAATAGAAAGAATATGGCTCAAATTTGGAGATTATTGAAATTATTTTGAATATACAACGTACATTTTGTGGTGTAATTCGCAACTTGTTTATCTACCAACAGGTTATTTTTGAAAAAAGTCGTTCATTGAGATTATAGCGAAGAAATTTGAATATTAGCCATTTTTCGCTGTTTTAAGGAAAACTAGTAAACTTAACCATTGGGAATACTTCATGACATTTGTAGAACTTTTCTTAGCGCTTCTTCTGGATCTATAATATACAGGGTGTTCCATTTGAAATAAGGAAGATTCTGTACATTTTCATTTACAATATGTGGCAAGCGAATTTTCATACCCTATAATTATAGCGCAGGTTGATTTCAGATATATCGTTTGAGAGAGTTACCAATGTAGAATATTCGACCAAAATTAAATTTCAATTGGACTTGGCACAACTTTATAATTTAAAATATTCTGAGTGACAAATATTGGAAAAAAAACCTGTCATGCTAGAAATCTCGAAAACCGTCGATATTTTCGAAGTGAAGATATACATAAAGTATCTTTTACTTTCTATGTAAAAACCAAAAAAGCGACAAAAATATAGGTTGCCATTTGAAAAAATATAGTTGATATTCGTCCAGAAGAAATTGAACACCCTGTGTGACCGACAATATTTTTATTTTGTCGAACTCGAGCAATAAGGTAATATTATAGAAATGTAGATTTCTATCTGTTTCCCAAATAGAGGTATGGAACACCGCGCCACTGTTGCAGGACCCTGTATATATATATATATATATATATATATATATATATATATATATATATATATATATATATATATATTATATATATATATAAATATATATATATATATATATATATATATATATGTATTTATATATATATATAGATATATATATATATATTTATATATATATATATATATATATATATATATATATATATGTATATATTTAATTTTTTTTTAAGAATAGTTTTCTAATCAGGTGATATTATTAACTCAGTTGATTTTTTTATGGCTTTTAAAAGGTTAAAGGTCATGAGTTTCATTCTTCTCCCAAGTATATGTGAAAAAGTTGGAATGCTTTTGAGCGTGAACAAATAGTCATACATCTATGTGAATATCATTCATTTTCAAAATTAACTGTTGATCTGGTCCCCAAAAACGATGGAAGTCTGAGCTTTGTTATCGGTGATACCTGCAAAAATGGAAAAATCTTCAAAAGATGTAACACAATACATGAACATGTACATATGAAGACAAAGAAGAAGAAACCTATCGATTCATAATGATGGCGCTGTGACGTGCACATCATAGGGGCTCTTCTGAGAAATTATGAGGTGAACGTTTGATATCATTGCCACCACGGTAGACGAGACAGATTCACGTGATGTTATTTGGTTGAAGTTGAATATTCATTGATTTTATACTTTTCGATTTTATACGAATCGACTCAATACTACTGTTAATAGTGTAACAATTGAAATTATCTATTACTATATATATATATATATATATATATATCTATATATATATATATATATATATATATATATATATATATATATATATATATATATATATATATATATAAAATATGTATTTTGTGAAATAAAATATTGAAAAAAAGGACATTTGGAAGCTATTATTGACAGAAAAACAAAACTCTCAAGTTATTTATTATAGATCGATATCATCTTGAAACTTTAACAATTCATTGAAGAAGAACGGAATTAGAAGTCGAAACGTCAAAATCATGATTTATTGACGATGTCAAAACTTTCAAGTATTGTAAGTGGAGCAGCCCTCATTGCACCTTGGACATTCGCAGTGTCAGAAATGACATTATTGATGGCATCAACAACCTTCTGCAGTACGTTAGTGACAACATGATCTACCTTCTTGGTGATTTTTGACTTAAAAATTTTGGTGGCGGCATCACCCATGAGATCAACCAGTCAATCACTTTTTTTACATGGAAGTGGACCTTGATTTTTCTGTAAATATATAAAAGGATTTGAATGATTATATAACTCATGTATGAATAAGCCAATAGAATCCGTGAATTTTGCATAACTACCGCGTATTGATAAACCCCTTGACGAATGGGCCAAGCTACAGAGATTTGTAGGGAGCATTTTGTGTAAAAACCAGCTGCGCCATTGTTTGTAAAATAGTTCCATATGATATAATGATATGTTTTTCACTCGATTTTATTATTTATAACTTTGTTATTAACAATTTTATGCAAAAAAAATTTTTTTTAGTTTTTTGCTTATAAAAATGAAACTTTCAAAGTAATCGTGATGATGTCAATAGACTTATTGTAGAAAATGAAAAGACGAAGAAAATGAGACGCCAGACGACTCGATTAGACCGTCCAAAATGCAGTTTTTTCAAAAATTCTTAACTCGGTTATTTTTTGAGTTGTACCGTAGATCCTCCGGCCAGTATTAGTTACTGGCTGAGAAATATGTTAAAAATAAAGCTGAACATGACGAAAAACGGCCGAGCGCGTAAGAGTAGTTGATGAGTGGGGGTAGAGCAGGAGGCAAGGAGAAGTATGACATTCGAAAGCGTCGGCATTTTGAACGTGACAGTAATTTCTAAACGTTGTCAGATAATAATTGTAAACCCCTACTCTTCAACTACTCTCACGCGCTCGGCCGTTTTTTGTCATGTTCAGCTTTATTTTTAACATATTTCTCAGCGTTTTTATGAAAAACCAAGATGAACGTTTTGAACTATGAGAATTCTACTTTCAAAATCTTTTTAGTAAATTGAAATCGGACCATACCTGACGCATTCAGGTCTGCTGGAAAATTGCATAGTAACATAATCAAATGGCCACAGATCAAAAAATATGCTTTGGACAGTTCCTGATCTTCGCAAAAATGAAGTTTATATCAATAGCTAATACTGGCCGGAGGATCTACGCTACAACTCAAAAAATAACCGAGTTAAGAATTTTTGAAAAAACTGCATTTTGGACGGTTTTTTCCGATTTTCTCTTAAACTAAAGGTCTGAACGAGTCGTCCTACTTCTCATTTTCTTAGTCTTTTCATTTTCTACAATAAGTCTATTGACACCATCACGATTACTTTGATAGTTTCATTTTTATAAGCGATTTTTTGCATAAAATTAATAATAACAAAGATATAAATAATAAAGTCGAGTGAAAAACATATCACTATATCATGTGGAACTATTTTACAAACAATGGCGCAGTTGGTTTTCTTCTAACACATTTTACATGAAAAAATCTCTATAGCTTGGCCTAGACGTGATATAATCGTTTTGGTGTTTCGTCTCGTGTCAAAATGTGAATGTTTTCATATTGACGATGTTTTGACGTTTGTCAAAATAAATTAATATTTTTTATTCGTTATATAATCGAAACGAATACCACTCGAGCAATCGAAAATAATCGATTATACTGACCTCAACGTATTTTCTCAAAACATCACTCGTGCTGCGATCTCGTGATGTTTCACAAAATACGTCTCGTGACTCGAAAGTATAACCGATTTTTTTTTATGCTCTTTAGATTTTATAACTGAATATAAATTTTGGAATTGTTCATTCTATTAGGACCTATAAATAAAGAATACACATAATTAGCAATAATTGACAGTTTAGTGCAATTCAATGAACAAAACTGTTGCGAACGTTAATAAAATAGATAACTATGCTTTATATATTCTTTTCTAGGGTAAGAAGAGTTTCAATGAATAATATTACAATATTGTTTTATCACTTAATAGTTTAATTGAAGAAGGTGTTGGTTATTATGATGAAGAATAATATATAACTGTAATTAATTCACTCGAGTAAAGGTTGTTATTTAAGTGTAGGCTATCAGAAACATTGTTTCATTAACATTTGAGATTGCTTGATAAATTATTGTATTTTGAGTGAAGAAATTACAAGCTTTATTCTGCACACTTACCCTGAATCCGTTATTCTGTATTCTAAAACAGAAGCTTTCATGTTTTGAAAATCTATTTCAATTGAAGTGATCATGTTCACGTTCTTCATTTCACCGGTGAGTCTCCCATGGGAACTGATTGGAGGAAGCTTTGCTTTAAATTGGCAAGTAAACTGAAAAATTTTAAACTCAAAGTGAATATTCATAGGTACCATTTGAAAATATTGAATTATTATCAACTGATTAAGAACTGAAAATATTACAATATTTTTTGAAACATTATAGGTATTATCTCGATTCCCAAAAGTCATCAATTTATGGAAATATTTTGAATATTACTGTCGAAATTAGTATATATATATATATATATATATATATATATATATATATATATATATATATATATATATATATATATATATATATATTTTTTTTTTTGATTGAAAATAGTAACTGGCTCTTGAAAACGAAAGACGGAAATTTTTAGACTTTGTTCTTTTAGCATTGGAAAATTTTTGAATGTTTCAATACTTTTTCTCTTCAACATATTTTGAGAATTTCATGTTTTAATAAGTTCTTTGTTTCACTTTGAAACACCTGTTTTTGCTTTATAATCGACGCTAAAATAAATATACTCAACAGGCATAAACTTCATCAAGCATACCTTTCTTCTTCTCTCTCTCTTTATATATGTATATATATATATATATATATATATATATATATATATATATATATATATATATATATATATATATATATATATAGATATATATATATATATATATATATATATTTATATATATATATATATATATATATATATATATATATATATATATATATATATATATATATATGTATATATATATATATATATATATATATATATATATATATATATATATGCGAGGGGTTAACCGCGCTAGGAAATCATGTACACTAAAATACTAAATTGCATAAAATTGCAAAAAATTGCTAAAAATTGCATAAAATTGCAAAAAATTGCATAAAATTGCAAAAAATTGCATAAAATTGCAAAAATTTGCAAAAAATTGCAAAAAACTGCAGAAAATTGCAAAAAATTGCATAAAATTGTAAAAAATTGCAAAAATTCCAAAAAATTTCAGAAAATGACAAAAACAATTTCAAATAATGAAACGAAAAATTTGAAAAAAAATTGCAAAATATTGTATAAAATTGTAAAAAATTGCAAAAAATTTCAGGAAATTCATAGAGAAATTTCAAAAAATTTTAAAAATTTAATAATTAAACTAAAAATTATATATTATATATAGTTAAAATGTTCAAATAAACAATAGCATACACGCGCCTTGTGGAGAAGAGGTTGATTGACCGGCTGTGAAGCAGGTGTGCTGGGTTCGAATCCTGGGTTAGGAATGGATGTTTGTGTATGTTGTTGAGTTTGAGTGGTTCAATGAAAAAAATTGGTAGCTGGGTAATGTACAGTGTTTACAAGTCCATAAGTCGTTCGAAACTGGCGTTAAACAGTAGGTCCATAGAGTAAAAAAAAAGAAGAGAGGTGTCAAGGGACACCCGGATTTCGATTAATTAGTGAAGGAATTGTAATTAAATTGCTGATTGATTTTTATTTTAGTGCATAGAAGTATTTAGGAAATTTAGTATTATAGAGAATAACAAGTAACGTAAACTTGAATAATTAATTTTGAAATGTGGGGCTAAGAGCTCTTACGAGATTGTAAATGAAAAAATTAAAAAAGCCAGGAGTCTCCTCTGGGATTCGAACCCAGAAATACGACACACCAGGTATCGGTATTTAGACCACCCGGTCGTCAACGCTATGTAATTTTGTAGACCCAAGAGTGATAATAACGAGAGGATAACGTATCGCCACGCTATATGATTGAATATGAATATAAACCTACAATACGTAGTCATTATTTTATGGAACAAATTTGTAAAGCTTTATCTTTTCATTATGCCATATCTGATTCCTGTCGTAATCTGTTCTTTTATACATATAACTTACACAATTATTTCGATGTTTCACATCAATGCATTGGCGACGTAGCGGAGTGGGATTAGAAAGAGACGGGATGAGAGAACGGAAAGAAAGAGAGAGAAAACGGCGTGCGCGCGCAAAAAGTGTCGGTACAACTTTTGGTCTTAATTTATTCCGTCTAGCCCCCTTTCGCAACGCGCGATAAGGAACTTCGTTCTAAAAAACTTCAGTTTCTTATAGCCCAGTAAAAATTTGAATTTTTGAAGGCGTTCGCTATAAAAATGTTCATAATATTTGGGATAATCGCTTTTAGAAATCAGTTCAGGTAAATCAACTCGAACAAATGTTTTGATTTGAATTATCTTCCTCTTTCAATGCTCTCATAGCGAAAGCATTGTCTATTCCTTGTAATTTCAAAATACTTTTGATGAATTCCGGGATTGTATTACCAAAATATTTCCCGACAATATCCCAAAAATGTTCCGAATTAATTTTCGACATTTTCTATTCTACTTTAAAGAACACTTTTTTCTCTTGTACTTGAATCCGTTTCGTAGTTAGGGTATTCCCCGAAAGGTTTGAGGTTTGAGCTACAGTCCAATGTTCCCTAGCATTCAGTTTATACGCGATAACGAACTATAGAGAATATCATGAATATTATGGAAGTTTTCGAAATATTATGAAATAAATGCAAAAATTACACAAAAGTTCACAAATTGGTAATAAAATTCCGAAAAATTTTCATAAAATTGCAAAAAATTGCAGAAAATTGCAAAAAATTGCATGAAATTGCAGAAAATTGCAAAAAATTACAGAAAATTGCAAAAAATTGCAGAAAATTGCAAAAACTTGCAAAAAATTGCAGAAAATTGCAAAAAATTGCATAAAATTGCAAAAAATTGCATAAAATTCCTGGACGTTGTACACCAAAATTGCACCGCGGTCAACCCCTCGTATATATGTATATATATATATATATATATATATATATATATATATATATATATATATATATATATATATATATATATATATATATATATATAGTTATGTAGTCAAAGTACAGCTTATCCATTTTAATGACGTCAATAGTAACCTTGTGCTGATTCATCGCTGCTTGCCTATATAAGCCCTCACTAACATAGAGCCGTAAGATTAATTAAGTAACTTCCATCTTGTAAACTTCATATTGAATAAATTGTTTTTTTTTAAAAAGTAATTCTTAGTGTTGAAAACCAAAATTGGCGACGAGGATGGGATTGTTGCATTAAACCCTTCCGAATAAAATAAGTTCAACAAACAAGATAAATCTTCCGAATCTTGTAAGAAGATTAATCAATGCGTTAACTTAAAAAGTAAGAAGAAAAGTTTAAGTGAATTTTAATTCTTGAGCACAATCCGAACTACAACACAAGCTCAGTTTTATCTCATAGTGATTGCGAATTTGGTAGTACCAGTCCCGAGTTCTACTGACCAGACAAGAATTCAAACAGGGTGCAAAGCAAGGGTAGCGCCGACGACTCCACCTTGGAAGAAACAATCAATGTAAGTTGCAAGTGTTAATTATCTTCCTGTTTTTCCTACGGTTTCCAGCCCCAAAACCTAGACTCCCTATAGCTTACCGTTATAGCAGGTCATTTTATATTAAGTCAAGGGTTAAAAATATAAAAAATATTTTCCCAACGAAATTTTTCATAAAATTGAAAATTTTTCAATATTGATTCCCTGATAGAATCAATCGAAAATTTGAATTTAGATTCTCAACGACGAACTAAATCAAATAAAATAATTAATATGGCAGAGAACCATAATTTAATGTTAGCTCGTGAATTTGGAGCATTATTACCGAAATTTTCCGGTATACAAGCAGAGTTAAATTCATTTTTAAGTGCTTGCGAAGAATATATCGCACAATTCTCAGCGACGGAAGCAATCGTAAAGACGTATTGCGTTGCAGTGATTAAAAGTAAATTAATAGATAAAGCGAACGCGGAATATCGTTCCTCTAACGTACCAAATACATGGCACGCATTTAGACATTTTTTATTACAGAAATTTGGTGATCATGCGAATTTAGATGTATTAAAGAATAAATTACAATTCTTACGCAGAAAACCAAATCAAGATATTTTAGATTTCATTGAAGAAATCAAAACTCATAAAATTAGAATTAATTACAGAATAGATGCGGAACCTACATTAGATGCTGCATTAAAATTGTTACACAAACAATTGGTCTCGGACTTAGCCAAAAATGTTTTAATTAGTAATGTTGCAATAGAATTGCAAACCTCCTTACTGACGACACCGAATATCACATTCGACTTAGCTATTACAATGGTCGAAAATTACATTTCCCAAAAATCCCAGTTAGATTTAATGCGAACTTGGAAGCATACGAGTGATAGCCAACAAAAGGTATTTCCTTCTCGACCAATTAATGTACAACCTAAAATAATTGCGCAAAGACAATTTCCCACTAACAGACAAGTTTTCGGGAATAATCGGTCAGAAATATCAAAAACAAATGTTTTTAAACCTAATAGTAATTATATACCGAAATATAGACCATCCCCTATGTCTACGACAACGGCTAACCCGATTGCACAACAAAGGCAAGTGCAAAATAATAATCAAATACCCAACAGAGCGCCATATAATAGAAATGCGCAAGGATATAATCATTTCCAAAATACAAGACAAATAACTCCTAATTATATATCGGAAGAAATTACTAATTTCGATATAGAGAATAACGATGAAAATCAATTCGAAGAAAGTACTGATTTCAATCACGAAGATAATTCAGGTGTTATTGAAGAAATTGAGGAAGTAGATCAGGAAAATTTTCAGATAACTGCCTCAGAAATTCCATCGACTTAAATTCACTGAATAATAAACTTAGAAAAAATCATTTACCATATATTGAAATTGAATACCCAAAGTGTAAATTATTATTAGACAGTGGATGTACAGTATGTTTGATCGATCCCAAAATAGCATATAATATTATACCTCATTTGATTTATTCTGAAGATACAGATTTAATTACACCACATGGACATGATGTGAGCCACGAAAAAGTTTCGTTCCCTCTGGATTCTTTTGGATTAAATAAAGAGTACCCCTTTGTACTGTATAAATTTCATACACAATACGAAGGAATAGTTGGTTTTGAATTTCTACAACAAAATAATTTTAAAATTGACTTACAAAATAATTTATTAATTGGAGAAAAATGTAGAATTCCTATTCATTTCCAAAAAGTAATTCCAAGAAGACATTCTTATCCGGTAGATTTGAAACACTTACCAACAAAAATACAAAATCAACTAATTAAAATTTTCAATAATACAGAAAATGCTTTTCAATTACCAGGACAACCACTTAATTTTACATCAAAAATTAAACATAATATTAGAACGAAAGATGAAATTCCCATTCATGCCAAAATTTATAGATATCCCGAGAAACATCGCGAAGAAATCCAAAATCAAATAAAGGATTTATTAGATAAAAATATTATTCGACCTAGCATTTCTCCCTGGTCATTTCCAGTAGTCATGGTCAAGAAAAAACAAGACCAATCTGGTAAAGAAAAATGGCGTATGGCCATTGATTACAGACAATTAAATGAAAAAACTATCGATGATAAATACCCGATCCCCCAGATAGATGCCATTTTAGATAAGCTAAAAGGAGCTAAATACTTTTCAGCTTTGGACTTAGCATCAGGTTTTCACCAAATTCAGTTAGATGAACAAAGTATAGAAAAATCTGCTTTTACTGTTGACAATGGGCACTATGAGTTCCTCAGGATGCCATTTGGGTTAAAATGCGCCCCAAATACGTTTCAACGCTTAATGAATAACATTTTGCAAAATTTTATAGGAAAAAATTGTTATGTCTATATGGACGATATAATAATATTTTCAAAATCTATAGAATCCCATTTAGCGGATATACATAATATTTTAGAGACACTACAAAAAGAGAATCTGAAAATACAGCTAGATAAATCTAGTTTTTTCAAATCAGAAATAGAATTTCTAGGACATGTTATTACTCCAGAAGGTGTCAAACCTAACCCGAAAAAGATCGAAATAATCGAAAAATTCCCATTACCACAAACTTACAAGGAAATAAAATCTTATTTAGGAATGTTAAGTTATTATCGTAAGTTCATTCCAAATTTTGCTAAAGTCACAAAACCTATGACAAAATATCTTAAGAAAGATGCCAAAATAGATACCACGGATTTAGAGTATAAAGAAGCATTTTTAACTTCGAAAAATTTATTGATAAATCACCCAATATTAATTTATCCTGATTTCTCCAAAACCTTCAATTTAACTACGGATGCGTCAAATTACGCTATTGGAGCAATTTTATCACAAGGTACTGTGCCTAGCTCAGATTTACCTATAGCTTACGCAAGTAAAACATTAACAGATCCCGAAACAAAATATTCAACAATTGAGAAAGAATTACTAGCCATAGTATGGGCAACAAAACATTTCCGACCATATTTATATGGTACAAAATTCATTATTTTTACGGACCATAAACCTTTGGTTTGGTTGAATTCATTGAAAGAGCCTAATTCCCGACTCATGCGATGGAAATTAAAACTCGAAGAATTTAATTACGAGATCAAATTCAAACCTGGCACGAGAAATAACGCAGATTATTTGTCCCGTTTAAAAATAGATAGAGATAAAGCCTCATCTTCGAAGGACAGCAATAAACAAAAGGAAGCACTTAAGATAAGCGCATTGAATGAGTCAAGCGAAATTAATATGTTAGATGATGAAATAGATTCTTTGTTTCCGAATATAGATATGGACGAGATAGATATGGATATAACTGCTGAAGAATTAGACGAAATCATCAAAGACCTTGAGAACGATCACGAAACAATACATAGTAGTTTCGAGAACCCGATAGTAGAGTTGCCATATACGGAGCGACCTTTAAATCATTATAGAAATCAGATAATATTTGTAAAAACCTCAAATGTGTATGTCGTACAAAAATCGAAATTATTCAAGAATCGGAATAGACTTATGGTCTCAATAAATGAGGAAAATGATTTTACAAAATTTATTAAAGAATATTTAATACACGGAAAATCATATTGTTTATTTTTTAAGCATGACGAACTAAAAATTCCGTTCATACGAATTCTACAAAATAATTTCAAGGCTAAATCATTCGAATTAAAAATCTCAAATGTTTTTCTAGAAGATATAGAACAAGAAAGCGATCAACTAGAAAAAATAGAACTTTATCACATATCAAAATCTGGACATCGCGGAATTAAAGAAAACACTCAAGCTTTGAAAAGAAAATTTTATTGGCCTCAATTGGACACAGCTGTTCAAAAATATATAAATGCCTGCGAAATATGTCAGAAAAATAAATACGAACGCACACCTACTAAATTGATATTCAAGAACACACCAGTGGGCTCAAAACCCTTTTCTCATTTATACGTAGATACTTTCAAAGTTGATAATACTACTTGTTTAACAATTATTGATTCATTTTCAAAATTTACACAATGTTACCCTTTGCTGCATAAAACAGCTAACGAAGTAATGGATAAATTAATTCTTTTCATGAGTAATAATGGAGTACCTGAACGTATTACCTGCGACAACGGTACCGAATTCAAAAATAAAACAATACAAGATTTTTGTGATACTCACAAAATAATATTACATTATATAACTAACTTAAATCCCAACTCAAATTCTCCAGTCGAGAGATTTCATTCTACGTTAATCGAACAGTTGAGATGTCTCTCTACAGAAAAAATCCCATTAACGTCACGAATCAATAGAGCTATTATGACGTATAATAATTCTATACATTCAAATTTAGAATATACTCCAATGCAAATTATTAAAGGCGATCTAAATTATTCTATCCCTTTAGAAAAAACAACGCAAGAAATAGTATCAGACTATGTACAGACATATCGTGAAAACATGGAAGAAATATTTAAAGTAGTAAATAATGCCAAAGACAAAAACGAAGCAAATATTGAGAAGTTAAATAAGAACAGACAGGATCAAAAAGATTTACAGGAAAATGAAGATGCTTATTTAAAACAACCATTTCAATCTAAATTGAAGGAACCTTATAAGAAAATACCTATAAATATCATTAGTGATATTATAATCAAAAATCCTCAAAATAAGCATGTTTATCATAAAAATAGAATAAAACAAAGAAAACACTAATTAGTTTTCATAATTTTCAGATGACCCCTGTATCCTTCATCCTTTTATTTATATTGGTTAAAGTTCATACATTCTCTGTTCAAGAGATTTCAAATAATTTAATACCTATACATTTAGGCAAAATTTATGTAGCCGATCATGCTAAATATTTACTGTTTCATTATGATATATCGGGAATACCCGAATTAATTAGAATCCAAAAAGAAATAATTAAAGAAAGCATAAACACGACGTATACTGTTCCTGTGTACCAATATCTGGTTATGGCTAATACTTCGGTCAATAGAAATGAGCAAACTTTTAATAATATAATCACGCAGAAAATACGTTCGCGAAAAGGACTATTGAATATTGGAGGATCCACTTTTAAATTTTTATTTGGTACTTTAGACGCGGACGATGAATTAATATATCAAAAATATTTTGAAGCAATTAAAAAGAATGAGAACATTTTGAAAGCTAATCAGCAGAAAATACTGCGAATAGTATCCGATACTCAAACGAAATATGTGAATACTATTAATTTTTTAATTAAGAAAACTGAACAGTTAAAGGTAGCTAACGATTTAAGTTTAAAACTTAATTTAATAATTCTCCATTCACACGAGATAGCAATAATATTATCAGAAATTGAAAATGCCATCAGTTTTGCACGTTTGCACCTCTTACATGAAAATATTCTACCTCTGTCGAAATTTAATGAAGTAATAAAGAAAGAAAAAATGTTACCATTCTCTCATTTAACAGACTATTATGCTGTATGCGTAACAAAAGTTTTTATTAAGGGTTTCAATATTTTATTTAGCATAACCATACCAATATTTAAGAATGATAAATATGACCTGTTTAGATTGTATAACGTACCTTTCCGAAATACCAAAATTCCTAACCTTAATTCCTATGGGTTAACACGCAACGAAGAGATTGTATGGAATACCGAGGTCATTCAACAAGTCGAAGACTTCTACATCTGTAAACAAGAATACCTGAAGAAACCCCCTGAATGTGTCCGAATGGTTCTAAAAACCCTGCAAGAACATTGTAATCGCAGTTCGGTTGAGCCTCAAGAAGATTTATTCGAAATGGAAAATGGAAATATCATTTCCATTAACAATGAAATGATACAAGAAGAATGCGAAAGTGGTTCATTCTCTCATAAAATCCCTAAATTATCTCAGATTACGTCAGAATGTATAATTACTGATGGATTCAAGAGAATACACCCCCGAGAAGTTTTCAACACCTATGCTCAGGTCTATCTTGCGCCACTGGAAGCGAATTGGACCTATACAACAAATTGGAAGAATATCCAAGAAGAAGACATCCCCAAACTGGACGACCTATACCAATGGGCTCCACATCCTACAACTATAAGCTTCATAACAATTGTATTTGTAATCTTTATTATTATTGTAGTGATTATAATTTTTTATAGAATTTTCTTGAAGATTCGTCACCTTAAAATTAAGGATAACGAACTTTCTTTAAATGGGGAGGAGTTATGTAGTCAAAGTACAGCTTATCCATTTTAATGACGTCAATAGTAACCTTGTGCTGATTCATCGCTGCTTGCCTATATAAGCCCTCACTAACATAGAGCCGTAAGATTAATTAAGTAACTTCCATCTTGTAAACTTCATATTGAATAAATTGTTTTTTTTAAAAAGTAATTCTTAGTGTTGAAAACCAAAATTATATATAAAATGAAGTATTGCCACGAACGTGTATCGTTAACACGAAGAATTCTGTTTTCTATATATATATATATATATATATATATATATATATATATATATATATATATATATATATATATATATATATATATATATATATATATATATATATACAGTACAACTTCAGTAGTTCGGAAACTCGCTAAAACGGACACTCCAGTAATCCGGATTGCTCTGTAAACCGGACATTAAACCGGATGTTAAAACGTTATGCAAGAAAACCATAGAACCATAGCAATAATTTTTCTGTCTTAACAAGTTTGAGGCGATTTAAAGATTGTGGGCATTTGTGCATTCTTTTTATTCAGAGTCGTACGTAAGAACATAGTTATCTTTTCTGTTGGGGATGGCTCCAGATAAAAGGCCCCACAAACATTAACACTCAGCAACAAAGGTGAAATATTAGACAGTCTAGATAAATCCGGAAGTATCCGTCAAACGGCAGCAAATTTTGGCGTGCCTAGATCCACGATTTTTGACATAAAGAAAAATAAGGACTAAAAGAAAAAGCATTTGAACTAGCCAAAAACAGGAGCATTCAAACAACTTTTCCCAAAAAAAATGCAGAAACTTACACAGTTTAAGTTATACCTACATAGGTACCTATACTGTAGTTTTATATTTTTAATTTTTTATTTTTTTTTATATAAGCACTTTTACGAAATAAAGGTATTTTTGTAAGCAATTTTGCCATTTGTAATCAAAAAATAAATAGTCCCAGTAGTCCGGATACCTCGATAATCCGGCATTGACCGGAACGATATGTGTCCGGATTACTGAAGTTGTACTATATATATATATATATATATATATATATATATATATATATATATATATATATGTATATATATATATATATATATATATATATATATATATATAATATATATATATATATATATATATATATATATATATATATATATATATATATATATATATATATATATATATATATATATATATATATATATATATATATATATATATATATATATATATATATATATATATATATATATATATTTATATATATATATTTGAATATTGTTTTTTAGCGGGAACGCAGCCTGTTTGATTTAGGAAATACTCTTTATACGGTGAGAGCTTTCGGAATTGCTTTATTCCTTCTTCAGTCACTCTAAAAATGATAACAAAATGTATCAACATTACATAGAATCAAACAAAATTATCCACTTACCAAGTATGTGAGGTTAACAATCATAATTAAAATTGAACATATTGTAACTTGGGGTAACTAAACCAAATTAATACTTTAGACATTACTAGAACAATTACTTTCTCAAACTTAATGATTTCACAAACAATTTATAACTAAAATAATGACCAAAATAATCACTGTATTTAAAAACTACAAAAACGTCAGTCCCTATGATGTATGTCATATTTTCTGTGGGCTGTGATGTGTGTTCCATCATATTGAAAATTTTTTATTTTTTTTATTTTATATTCCGATGTTAATGTACTTGTTACGATGAACTAATGGACATATCCCAGTCAATTCGTTGAAAGCAATCTATCTGTTCATTCTCTTCTCTTGTTTTAACTTACGCTCAGTGTTTAAAATGTTCATGTATAACAAACTCAAATTCTGGATATCTGTTTTCTTGTTCATTGATTCCGGTTCAGTTTTTATGAATGCCATTTCTAGAAAATTCCGCTTATAGGTATTTCTTTCACTTCCTAATATCTTCACGTTATCGAAGTCAGGTATATGTTTTTCTGAAATTATATGTTGGGCTAAAGCACATGTGATTTTTTTACCTTTTATGTCACTTCGGTGGGATGTGACCCTCGATTTTAAATTTCTTTGGGTTTGACCTATATACTTAAGATTACAATCTTGGCAAGGTATCTCGTATATAACGTGTGATTTGTCTAATAGTTTTGTTTTATCCTTCAGCTGTGTGAACAATAGGTTAACTGTTTTAACTTGTTTATGAGCTATGATGATGTCTTGATTTTGTCTAATTACATTGGATATCTTGGGAGTCAACTCATTAATTTGAGGAAGTGAATAATACTTTTTCTTTATTAATGTTCTCTGACTTTCATTAGTCACATTGACATCTTCATCAAGACTTGATGTAGGCTCGATGGAGAGATTAACTGGAGTGGTATATAGTAGTTTATTGATTAGCTTGCTGGGGTATGAGTTGTTCAGTAATTCATTATGTAGACATCTTATGTTTTTTTCCCTCATTGTGTGGTGGCATATCCTATATATTCTATTTTTCATTTCCAAAATCATGTTTATCTTCATCTTCTCATTGTGATTGGATTTGTAGTTAAGATATCTTCCTGAGTTGGTGGGCTTCCTATACCAGTCTAAAATTATCCTATTCTCTGCATCTCGAATGAGGCGTGTGTCGAGGAAGGGAACACTTTTGTTGGTTTCTTTTTCCATTGTAAACTTAAGGTCTAGGTTGTATCCATTAAAAATTTCCAATACGTGATCTTCTGTGCCCAGTGGGATGGCTGTGATTATGTCATCAACGAATTTTTTTAAAAATGGAGGTTTGAATCTCAGTTTGGTCATGCAATCATCCAATAGGTCATCCATTATGTATTGCGATATTATGGGTGATAATTCAGAACCCATGGGTGTACCGAAAATTTGCTTGTAGTATTCATTTTTGAAAGAAAAATAAGTATTATTAATGATAAATAGGACGAGCTCTGTGAAATTATCTTTTGATAAGGAAGTATGGTTGGTTATTGTGGCCCAGTGGTTTGTAATAGTTTGAGTGATTAGTTCTATCTGTATATTAGTATATAGGGAAACGACGTCTAAACTTACGATTATATGTTGTGGTGGTAACTGAAAGTTGTCAACAAAAGAGGCGAAGCTGAAGGAATCCTTAGTATAATATTCATTATCTGTGCTGTATGCTTCTGTGAGTACTCTTGTTATATAATGAGCCAATTTATTACAAGGGGATGAGATAGATGAGACTATTGGCCTTACTGTTAATGTGGGTTTGTGGATTTTTGGCAGTGCATAGAATTTTGGCGATATCGCATTGTACGTTGTGAGTGTTTTAGCTAAGTTGGCTGGAAGCTCCATTGATACCTTTAAATTTGTAATGAGTTTATTAGCTTTCTGTTGTATTGTTGATGTAGGATCTCTGTTAAGCTTTTGATAATATTTTTTATCGTTCAGATGTTCAATACACATTTCATCATATTTTTGTTTGTACAACGCTACTGTCACTTGACCTTTGTCAGCTCTTGTTATAACCACTTCTCTATGCGACTTAAGGAATGTTCTGCTTTCTTTGAACCATGTACCTATCTGAGAATGGGTTGTACATTGTTTATGCAGATAATTGGTAATTATGTTGGCTATTTGCGCTTTGTGTATGTTATTTTGTTCTACATCCTTTATATCGCTTGTGGCATGTTCAATGTCTGCAAGTAAATGTTTCACAGATATGTCCTCTTTATCTGGTGGGATTGTAAACTTATGCCCTAAAGATAATAACCTCTGTACATTAGGGGGAATGCTATAGTAGTAGTAGTAGATTCCTAAATCAAACAGGCTGCGTTCTCGCTAAAAAACAATATTCAAATTGATATTTTACAGCCGCCACATAACCCTAAATTTTATATATATATATATATATATATATATATATATATATATATATATATATATATATATATATATATATATATATATATATATATATATATATATATATATATATATATATATATATATATATACATTTCTATGTGTGTGTTTGTGGTTTGTGTGCGAAAATTTTGAATGTTACATTGAAATAAACATAGATATTTTGATGTGAATCAATTGTTGAATCTGTATAAGGTAATCATTGTTGAAAATGATATACATACAAGATGGCTTCTTGTTTGTTTTATCGTCAATTGTGAGAGGAATACTTACGTCTATTTGATTCAGTTTCAGTGGAATGTCAAATCTGGCCTTTTTCGTACTGATGTCATAAGTGACTGTACTATCACCTGATCTTTGTAGAGTAGAAAGGCCGCTTACGCTTATGTAGGTCAATTTGAGTGATCCTTTATAATGAATGAAAATAATTTTCTGTAAAAAAAAGTTTTACTTAATTGATGTGTTAATTCCATCCGACAAAGTTTATAGAAATTGTACAAGCTATGTAATCTAAAAATAGTATAAAAAAAGTTTAATCAGAAATTTTTGAATTAAGAATGGGGGTTTATATTGGTACAAATCCTCAAAAATAATATTTTAATCGATAACGTAGTAGGATTTTTCGTGAAGTCCATTTATAATTTCAGTTTATTTTTAAAGTTTCCTTTCAAAGACTTAACCTTCTTTCTCAATCTTTTCATGGCTCATCAACAAAATATTTTAATCTATCTGAATGTGAACCATGTGAAAAATATCATACAATTTCAAGAACTGCAATTTTTGTGGCTCATCTGTTTTATGAATAGCAATATTGAATTTGAAAATTATTTTGTTGAAATATCGATGATGGAACACGGGTTTTCATCAGGCTATGAAGAAAAACCCTTTTAAACCTCTCTATAAAATGAAGAAATTGTCTTTCTGTATCTCACTCAATAAGTAAGTGGAAGCTCAATGGAATATTAAATTTCTGAATGAGTTACGATTTTTGTTGCATTAATTATTGCTGATAGTTAGATGTTTCAAAATTTTCGATTAGCCATTTGATGAAACTCATGTAATTTTATGAGATTCCATATTCTCAACGTTTCTATTTTTATTTTTCACATGACAAAATTATTACACAAAAAACTTTTTTCGAAGATCGAGCCGACGGAATTGTCGAGAAAACAAAAGAAGATAAATAAGATCGTAGTCAGTCATTTTATCAAAAAGGAGGTCAACTTTTTTCGATCTTTCTCACCTAAATAATAAGAAAACAACTTGTCTAAAAACCACAAAATGACACACAGCATTATCAAGACCGAATACTCGTATTCAGTCTTGATAATGCTGTAACAGGCGAAACTAGTCGAATAAAAAGTTATTTTCATTTTGTGGTTTTTAGACAAGTTGTTTTCTTATTATTTAATTTTTAATATAAATATGAACTACCACAGAGTTGATTCATCGTCCATCGAATTTATTATTTATATA
>JARQZK010003635.1:40000-87500 GCA_030704885.1 Cynegetis impunctata
GGATTTAATATTTTTTTGTACATTCTGTGTTTTATTAAAAATCCCCAGCTATAAATTTACCTTGAACAATTAAATTTTAAATGGTGTCCGCCCCTAACCGGAATGCTAGATTGTGCTCTTAGGTGAAAAAAGGTTGGGGATCCCTGTGTTAGGGTATACCAGCAACAGTTTATGCATGTATAGGTATTTATATCTAGTGATACTTATATTTGTCACAGTGAACAAAATTATTTAGTGATTGAAGTTAATAAAACATTGAAAGATATAAAAAAATGAAGGACACCCTACTGCGTAGCACTAGGAATGATAAAACCCCTCGGCGCATGAGCATGTCGTCAATATTTTTTGAATTTACTATATGAATTAAATAACAATGAAAGTCGATTTTACGAATGAAATGAAGGAAAATTGCGATAAATGTATTAATAATTCGATATTACGAATAAAATCCGTGAAAATTTAGCAAAAATATCCTATCCCGGTTCATTTTGCTGCAAATTATGAATCAAATTGATAAGATGGGAAGCAGATACAGACGCAGAATCAAGCTGAAGCTATCAACGTCGCTTGGTTACCGTGGCACACAGAGCACTTCGACGCATGTTTTGTAGGACTTCGTACATATCGACCTTGGCGCATGCGCATGTCGTAATGCCTATCTAAAAAACGCTATAATTTTTTATTCTTCGTTGGGAAAAATTGGGAACAAAAATTCTCTTATGAAATCATATGTATTTTATCGATATCCGTTGGAATTTTTGAAATCAGACCAGATCCCAACTTTTTTTTCTTGAAACTATAGCTTCGCCTCGGGCTATAAACGCTATAATTTTTCATTCTTCGTTGGGAAAAATTGGGAATTAAAATTCCCCAATGAAATCATATGTATTTTATCGATATCCGTTGGAATTTTTAAAATCGGACCAGATCCCAACTTTTTGTCGTGAGACTATAACCCCTTTAGCTTCGCCTCGGGGTAAAAACAGTGATTTGAATGACAATGAATAACGAAGAAGAAGAATCTGGAAAACACGTGTATGCGGTGTATTTCATTATTAATAGGTATTATTATTAATATTTGAATTAACGAACTGCTGTCTGTAATGTAATGTAGGGTGATTATGTGTGCATTTAGTGCATCTGGTATTCATATACCCCCTATGTTTATTTTTGCCCGTAAGCCAATGGCTCCAAAATTTTAAAAAAATGGCCCACCCGAAGCTATTTATTCCTGTTCAGATAATGGGTGGATCACCGAAAACCTATTTTTAAAATGGCTTGAACATTTTCAGAAATTTGTAAAAGCATCTCCACAGGATACTGTATTGCTAGCTATCGACAATCATGGCACTCATTGCACTCTTCAAGTATATGCCTACTGCAAAGAAAATGGTATCACTATACTTACTATACCACCGCACTCCTCTCATCGCATTCAATCTCTGGATGTGTCTTTCTTTGGTCCTCTGAAGAAGGCGTATTATTCAGAGTGTGACAAATATATGAGAAATCATATGGGTGAAAGGATATGCACTTCCGAAATAGCAGAGCTATTTAATAATGCTTTTAGTAGAGTAGCAACACTTGAGAAGGCAATAAATGGTTTTAAATCCACTGGAATTTTTCCTATGAATCGGCATATCTTTACTGATGAAGATTTTTTACCTGCTGAAAACTGGCAAAATGGTCAACAAGCTCATTTGGTAGATGTCGCAGCAACAAACGAGAATCAAGATAAAGCAGACGAAAGTTTATCAGAAAACATAGCTGCACCTAGACCCAGAGCACCTGCTGAAAACTGGCAAAATGGTCAACAAGCTCATTTGGTAAATGTCGCAGCAACAAACAAGAATCAAGATAAAGCAGACGAAAGTTTATCAGAAAACATAGCTGCACCTAGACCCAGAGCACTAGAGCGAACGCCTGAAAACATCGTCAAAGAAAGCCTACAAAAAACACCTGAGTCTTGCACTGCTCAAGAAAAAGGAATGGAAAGTTCACAAAGCAAAATTCCTCTACACGGGACCTCATTTGTAGAACTACTGGAACCAGTCCCAGGATGTTCGAAATATCCTACTAAAAAAGGAAGAGACAAACAGCATTCAGAGATTTTCACGTCTACTCCCATGAAAGCTGTTATGGAAGAGAAGGAGAAAAAGAAACAAGATCAAATAGAAAAAAAAGAAAAAGGGGACAAAATTAAGAAAGTTACACGAAATATTGTGAATGAGAGTGGCTTAGTCAGCCAGGTTATTGTCGAAAAACGAAAACTACCAGAAATGCGAGAAAAGAAAAATCGAAAAGCAAAAATTGCGAGGTATCAACCAGAAGACCAAGAGTACTCAGAAGAAGAGAATGAAGAAATTAATGATATTAATGAAGATGTATGTCTTATATGTGGCGAATTTGGAAAAAATAGGGAGCTATGGATACAATGTACCATATGTGAAGAATGGGCACACAAAGAGTGCACTGATTTTAATAGTGAAAATTGGTTATGTGATTTTTGCCAAGTTTTCATCGAGGGCCGGTATTACCCCCATGACGCGGATAAAACCGGACAGTATTCAGTTATATACTATGTGTTGTAGAACATTTGTTTCGTTGTTTTGAGTTATTTTGATTACATTTTGTGTTAGAATATGTATTTTATTTGTTTTGTTAATAAATATCATGATCTTATCTTAACAACTTTTATGGCAACTTGACATTTTCCTTAGGCGGCCGGAATTCCCCCTGTTTACCCTATGTATATATGTATGTTTGATCAATTGCTTATATATTTTATATTATATAATGTTGTTAAAGTTATTGTTGGAGTTTACGCCGTATATATTTGTATTTTTGACAAGTACATTGATCTTGATTCGCGAAAGAAGTGAACCATGCTATTGAGAGTTACCATATGCTATTGAAAGTTACCATTTTATGTTGAAATGGATCAATTAATATTATGTATCATATAAATATAAATAAATAATCCATTCAGGAAAAAATAATAATTATCAAGGAAAACTTATACAGTCTTCTTAATAATTTTGAAAGTAGCTGATTACGATTGTCAATGGATAAATTGTGGTGTAGAGTATTGTCTAATGATTTTATTCGACAAAAATACCCACCCGGAGTTTCTGATATCATATTTCTTGAATTCCATTTGTAATGTGTTGAAATCTATTACGAGGTTAATTGTCATTTTGAAGTTGGAAATATTACCCTTCACTTTTCCTGCTGGGCCGATATGCATTATTTTAATTTTGTAGTCATATTCGATCTGAAACAGAAAATTATATGTGAAAATTCAATTAAAACATGTTCGTGCACCTTTCATCAAATTTTTGCAATTTCAATATTTTTTTAAAACTGAGTTTTAATTATAAACTCTTCTAAACTTATCTGGATATATATATATATATATATATATATATATATATATATATATATATATATATATATATATATATATATATATATATTGACATAACTGATCAGAGATTTGTGAAGTTTCGTTACAACGTCCATGGTCATAGTGCTATTTTGTAAACTTAGACTTGTTTCATTCATAACACCCAAAAGATCATTCCATATTTCCGTTAGAAGAGCAGTCTCAAATTTTCTCATTTTCTTTGCTAGGCTTTGGGCTTCCTTTCTAGTGTCTCCTGGTTGTTTGATGTCACTTGCAATTGAAGACAATGCTTCAGAAATATTTAAATTACCATTTTGCAAAGCATTCATAGCATTGGCGCGTGCAGACCATCTAGTCTCCGAAAGAGACTTCAGGACTCTATTTGCACCTAAATGCTCTGTCAAAATTTTTGATGGAACGTAAATCGCAAATTCGCAAACTTCTTTTATTCTTGACTGAACACCAGAGTACTTTCCAGACATATTTGATGCATTGTCGTAGCTCTGTCCGCGACAATCTTTTATAGGAATATCAAGGCTTTCAAAAAAGTTTAAAATGTTATCTGCTATATATTGCGCATTATGTTCATCCATAGGCAAAAATTGGAAAAATCTCTCAATAGGCTGTCCGTCTTTTATGTGTCTAACTATGAAAGTCAGTTGGTCAACGTGGGACAGATCTGGCGTAGAATCTACGCTATTAGAGTAGTACTTTGCTGATTTAAGTTCTTTGACAATGGTTTTCAAAACTTGCTGTCCCATTAAGTTAATAAATTCATTTCAAATATTTGCCGATAAGGATCAAATTCACTATCAATCAGTTTTAAGCATCCCACATAAGTCCTATTATTTTGCGATCCTAATGTCTCACTATCACCACGAAAAGCAAGACCTCTTGAAGCAAAAAATTTCACTACTGCAACAATCCTAAGCCCATTCTTCCAATAGTTGATTTCTGTATTATATCGAGACAACAACTTAGAATCAATTCGTCCAGTCGTTTTCATTCTTGCAACATAATTCATCATAAAGTCCCTGTGCTGTAAACTGTTCTCATACTGTATCAAAATTGTCGGTCCTTCGGGGCCCCCTGAGAATGGGGGCCCTGGGCACGGGCCCCGTGTGCCCTTATGGTGAAGACGGTATTGTATATATATATATATATATATATATATATATATATATATATATATAATATATATATATATATAATATATATATATATATATATATATATATATATATATATATAAACTCTTGATAATTATTAGCAATAAGAGGCTGGTTGAATCTTAAAAAACTCGATTTTATTAAAAAAATTGAACTTTCACTACGATATTCGTAAATAAAATTTCTTTGACATTTATTGACTTGAAAAAATTGAAAAAACAGGGCTGCTTTGTATATGCTATTCAGTCTAATATTAATATTCAAAATTGTTATCATTAGATGGTAAGGGAAACCAAAGAAACCTTTACCTACGTAATGTTTGAAAATAATAATAATAGGGTACTATTTATCTAACAACAAAGAAATTAGTCATGGGAAAACATTAAAGAAGTGGAGTAGAATTATCGGTATAGCACGCTTATATGGAAGCAGCCGTTGACACGTGTTTCGGACTCTTTGGTCCTCATCAAGAGTTTAAAAATAGATCACAGGCAACAACAATTCGAATAAATATATATATATATATATATATATATATATATATATATATATATATATATATATATATATATATAAATATATTATATATATATATATATATATATATTATATATATATATATATATATATATATATATATATATATATATATAATATAAGGAAAGTGCTGGTAGGTTTTTCCAACCTATGCTCTATCTAATATACCACCTACTGCTACCCACTCATGGTTGTAGTTAGGGTTGCCAACCCTCCCGGATGGCCCAGGAGACTAAAAGGTAAAAATGGTTAATCTCCCGACCTCCAAGGTTGCACTCTTATAAAACTTCGATCTTTAATGTTTATGATTTTGAGGAGAAAAAACGTTAAATATTAGATACTGCTCGAAAGCAAAGTATATATGAATTTAAAATTAATTTACAATTTCTTAGACCCCCTCCTAGTCGACTAATTCTCCCGGGTTAGTCCTTTCGGGACTTGGCAACCCTTGTTGTAGTGGTAGATTGTCCTTGGTCTGCTTTTGTAAGCTCTCATGAATTTTTTTTTCTTATCGTTATGAAATTTGCAATTTTCTCAGTAAATGAAATCGACCCAAATATGGAATTAGTTAAAAGTGATGAGTTTTACAATTTATACTACTATACATTTTTTCAAAACTTTTGGTTTTCTTACCTTCAAATTATCAAAAGCCAACGGAATAGTGAGATCCATTTTGTGTGTATTTTTGTTATAGGCAACCTTTGTTACTCCATCTCTGTGTAACGTTGAGATTTTTGACAATGTTCCGTAACTCATTGTGAATTCTCCGGAGAAGAGAAACTGTAAACAAATATTATTATTTCTTATACTGTGTCGAATATATATTGCAGTTATGTATTTATTTCAAATGATATTTTATTTTTTACTTTTTTTAAACCGAAAACCTTCTTCAAACTAGTTTAGGAATAACCAAGTTGAAAGTTGGAAATCTACCCTGGATCTGCCTCTGCATATATATCAATTATCAAATGTCCGACTTGTATATTATTTGAAAAATAATGAAATTATGTCTAATTTTCTAAAATAACGCCCTAGGGTAATAACTAGGAAATTTATTTTGTTTGAATATTTTTCTGCGATTCGCATAAAAATGTACGAAGTAGAAGGAAATACCAATCTCCTCCAAGATATTTAAGTGAAAGCTGCTAAAGCTGTGGCCAAAAAAATCTGATCGGATAATTTTTCCCAATTTGCTTTTGGAACTGCTGCAGAGAAATCAACTTTTCGTTGCTTCTTATGTTCTTATGAACTATTAGTTCTCTACTCAACATCGAGAACTTTATCCAAAAAGAATTTAGAGAATATAATTCGGACAAATCTTGAAAACAAGCCATCAAAACGGTTTCGTCGAAATGTTAGGTACATGTAGTGCTTGGTCAGCCAGGCCTGAAAATACTTCTTATACTTCGGTGATTTTCATGCTTGAATCTCAAAATTATACGAGCCATGAAAAGTCACTTCTACTCCGAATGAAATATGTTATTTTATTTTCAAACGTTTTGAAATTCATAAAAATCTGAATATAATTTTTGGATTGATTCACATTTACGCACATAATTCTATCCACTTACGATCGTTATGAATTATGGAACATTTTCTTAGTTACGGTTGCCACGCAAAATAGATTCTGACAAATATAAAGTAAAATAGTTGATAGTATAATTCGCAACCTGGTGAGAAGTGGTTGAAAGTGGAAATGACGTTTGAATTGGAGAATTTTTTGTTTATGGTTACCAATAATTCATCTTTTGCATAGAAACACTTTTACTCACAATCGATCGGTAATCGATGGTTTTCTAACCTTCAACACAGTCGGGAAGCGCTTCATTACATACTTCATACTTTCCCGGCTAACAAATCTCACTTTCCCGGCTAGCAAATGTCACTTTACCGGCTAGCTTGTGTCACTTTACCTACTAGTATGGAAATAAATCAGAATTAACTCGATATTCATTTAATATAAAAGGAAAAAACTATTTGGAATTATAAATATTGATAGTTACAGTCGAGTTATGATTACTATTGACCGTTAAAGCAAGACCTTGTTGCTTAAAGTTATGAGTTTCAGAATTCGATGATGATGCCGACGTTCTAGGATTTTCTTTTAGAAGTTCATCGCACCTGCAAGCTCCAGAAATGCCAATAATCAATGCAACCTGAAAGAAATTTGTACTTTAACATTTTTAATATGCACTAAAGAAATTAAAATGTTACCTTTTGAGGGAGATATTCTATCGGAGCATCGTTTAGAAATTTATCGATGTTTGCTTTGGAAAGAACACTTGACTTATAGAACTTTTCGATGATCCTGTCAATCGAGAAATGACGTTATTATTGTACGTTTGAAAATAATAGTATATTATTTCATAAGGAGGAGAAGTGTCACTTTTCATGGCGAGCTTGAGCTTGCTTGGTAATTGAAAGCGAGCCATGAAAATTCACTTCTACTCCGAATGAAATATGTTATTTTATTTTCAAACGTTTTGAAATTCATAACAATCTGAATATGCATTTTTGGATCGATTCACATTTACGCACATATTTCTATCCACTCACGATCGTTATGAATTATAGAACATTTGCCTAGGTACGGTTGCCACGCAAATTTGATTCTGACAGATATACACTTAAAGTAAAATAATATTGATAGTTATAATTCGCAACCTAGTGAGAAGTGGTTTGAAGTGAAAATGTCTTCAGAAATTGAGGTTTTGGCCAAAGAAGCAGAGTCTACCCTTGGACCATCGAAGTCTATTGAAAAATATTCTGCAGCATATGATCACTTCGTGAATTGGTGCAATTCGAAAAATGTGACAGTTTACCAAGAGAATGTGCTTCTAGCATATTTCAATTCAATGGCTAGACAAAAAAAATGGAAATCCTCTACTTTGTGGGCCCGATATTCAATGGTAAAGTCGCAACTAGCGATCAAACATGAAATAGATATTGGTAAATATCTGAAGTTGCGCATATTTTTGAAAAAGTTCAATGAAGGGTATCTTCCAAAAAAATCAAGAGTTTTTTCTAAGGAAGAGTTTGCACGTTTTCTCTTCGAAGTACCGGATGATTCATATTTAGGATTAAAGGTAACTATCATATTTTAAGTAATTTTAATTTTGTATTCTTGATCACGTGGTTGTTTCAGATTGTTTTATTATTCGGAATAGCTGGTGCCTGCAGGTGTGACGAAATGGTGAAAATGAAAAGTACAGATATCGAGGACAAGGGAAATATTATAATAGTCAATATTCCTGATAGTAAAACGAGAAAAGTTCGAACATTCACAGTTATCAGGGAGAATAATCTAAATATTTATCGGAGATACACTGCGTTAAGACCAAAAGATTTCGTTGAAAATAGATTTTTTTTGAAATATCAATCTGGAAAATGCTACAGAGCTGTGATGGGAATACATGCTATAGGAAGTGTTCCAAGAAAGGTTGCCACTTTTTTGCAATTGAATCATCCAAGCGAATACACAGGTCATTCATTGAGGCGAACTTCTGCTACACTACTTATAGATGGAGGAGCCAACATTGAGTCTTTGAAACGACACGGAGGTTGGAAGTCAAGTAGTGTAGCAGAAGGCTATATCGAGGATTCTTTGCGAAATAAGAATGACATTGCTGGTAGGATATTGAGCGTCAACGAATTCCCTGGAACCAGCAACTCAGATTACTCTATTGAGGCATCAGCTTTTGAACAGAATCCGAGACAGAATCCTACCAGTTCATTATTACACGGTTTTAATTTTCAAAATGCAACATTGACCAATTGTACGGGGTGTCCCAAATTCGAGGGTGACCATTGGGATCTCGGAAACTATAAGAGATACGAAGTCGGTTAAATTATGGCAAAGTTGCGCAATTTTATGACCAATAAAATTCCGTTTTCAAATTTGAAAAATTCCGAATACTTCCGAAGATATTCGGAAAAAACCGAAATTTTGTAAAATAGGTTTTATTTTGTCCTCGCCTTATTTGAAGAGATATTTTAAAATAAATGCCACTTTGTTATTGTCACCTTTCCTCCTTTATAATATAGTGCTATTAAATTTCAAATCCGACGTTTCGTCTCCGAGATACCATCATCAACTTTATTTTTTTAAATACGGACCTGGATTTTTTATTACGTTTTTTGGTAGCTTATTGCCACCTTAAAGTAATGACGTATCATAAAAATTATTGGCATCTATAAACATTTTTAGCAGGTGAAAATAAATGATAGAAGCTGAAAATCTGACAGGTGTATGAAATAAATAAAACATTATGACATTTCCAGGTAAGTTCTGGTTCTTTTGTTTCACAGACATCTTTGGTTTATTGTAAATTAGATATTTTTATAGATGCCAATAATTTTTCAATTTTTATGTTACGTCATTGCTTTAAGGTGGTAATAAGCTACCAAAAAACGTTATGAAAAATCCAGGTCCGTATTTAAAAAAATTAAGTTGATGATGGTATCTCGGAGACGAAACGTCGGATTTGAAATTTAATAGCACTATATTGTAATGGAAGAAAGGTGACAATAACAAAGTGTTATTTATTTTAAAATATCTCTTCAAATAAGGTGAGGACAAAATAAAACCCATTTTACAAAATTTCGGTTTTTTCCGAATATCTTCGGAAGTATTCGGAATTTTTCAAATTTGAAAACGGCATTTTATTGGTCATTAAATTGCGCAACTTTGCCATAATTTAACCGACTTCGTATCTCTTATAGTTTCCGAGATCCCAATGGTCACCCTCGAATTTGGGACACCCCGTACATTCAATGTAACTTTAACGAATAAAAATGACGTTTGAATTGAAGAATTTTTGTTCGTGGTTACCAATTCATCTTTGCATAATAACACCCCAAGTAACATTAATGCTCTTATTCCGATCTTCAAGATCGCTTTAAAACTATACAATAAAATTTCGAATAAAATCAAGTGATCTTCAAGACATCCCTGAGACCATCATAAAGCAGCTTCTAGCCAAAAAGGGCCCATCCTAAAAAGGCCTTCAAGACTAATTTTCAAAACTGTATTAAAACCATTAAGTTTTAATTCTATATTCTTAAAGTTTTCTTCAAATACATAAATTATAACTTATTATCTGACATTTTGCTCTCAAAATATATTCAACGCAGACTAAATTAACTTAAAAATAATTAATGAATCCTGAAAGAGTTTTATTTTCTTTACTAACACTCGACAACTTTTGAGTTTGTATGATGGCCGGCAGAGTGCTAATATTTCAAACCGCATACGTATGCTAAACATATCATAAAATAATATTCGAAGGCAACCTATTATGGTGAAAAATTCACCAACGAATGGCACTTTTTTGATAAAAAGTAATAAAATACTTCAACATAACTCGGGCGCCACTCATTTAATGTATTTACCCATATTTGAAAAATACTGAAAAAATATCATCAAATTTTATTTTGCATCTATGGATCTAAATGCATTTTTTAATGAAATGGCATATTTCGACATACCGTTCTTCAGTTTTTAAGAAGATACAAGACGCAATTATTTGAATAATAATATTATTTTCGTTTACTATTGAAAAAGTCCAAAATGGCGGAGTCTTTATTGCAGTTAAACATGGCGTGATCTTGATTAAAACTAATTGTTCATTTATTAAATGTTTCAAATCTCACAAGATTTAAAACAGCGTTTTATTTACCACTATAAATCCAATCACTCCCACAGGAGTCTGTTTACGTTTCCTTTCAAAACCAATACGCTTTAATATGTTCAAATTGTGACCTTATTGATTTAAAGTGGTCTTGCGCTCAAATGGAATCCTAACCTAAAAAAAATTTTTTTCGCAGTTCTTGCTCAAGAATAGTCTTTGGAAATCGTTTATTAATGAGTTGTATTATTGTTTAACAGTGCCTTGGCTCATGTTTGAAAGGATTGCCAATTCTCTAAGGTCTTCGCAGAAAAGCAGATTTTTTATGAGTTCATTGTCGTTTTGAAATTCATTTTGAATTTGATCGTCGTTTTCGTAGATTTCTTCCTGTAATTCCCAGGTATTGCTTTCATAATCGAACGGATTGAAAGATGAACTGAAAGGACACTCTTTATAAGTAACGCTGGTTTCAATTGCATTATGGTTTTCGTGCACTGGTTGAAAAGAGCTTCTCTCAGTTATATCCCCTCCACTTTCATCTGAATGTGAAGGGGATATTTAATTAGTTTTAATGAAGTCGTCCAAAGACCAAAAGGTATTTCTTTTAACCAAATTGACTAAATTAAAACCTTTAAACTTAATAATACTCTTAATGTACTCATTAAAAGGTAAAAATTATGTTTTTGAATTTAATGTGGTATTATATTGAATGTATTGTCTTAGGATCAAATAGTGTTTCTAATGAGTTTTAAAGAATACAACAAGGGTTCTCCATAAAACTGCATTAAAACTATTTTTCCCAGAACGGATTCTTTTAAAACCAACTTGCTATTTAATTCTTAATAATAGCAAATTAGTTTTAAAATAGCCAATGTTAAGAGTAACATAACACCAGTATAAGATCAATAGGACATTAAGAGCAAATAGCCTTTTTATTTTGATTTAAAGAGTGCATTAAATTCTTTATTAAAGAAAAAGTGGTCTTTAAGAACTTTCAGTTTATCTCAAGGTTACTTTAAATCCTATGTCGATTAATTGAACATATTAAAGCATTTTTAAAACCTAAATAAATAGAAACTGTCTTCAAATTGTTACTTGGGACTTTTCCTGCCGCCGGCCGGAAAAGTGTTGCATAGCAACACTTCTCCACCTTGGCGGAGAAATAGAACTTTTCGATGATCCTGTCAATCGAGAAATGACGTTATTATTGTACGTTTGAAAATAAAAAATATTTAGTGGGACATTAACCGTTGAATGGATATTATATGTAACGATATATAACGATTTTGGTCAACGTATATCCCTCGGTCTAGACGCCTTCAGGAAGCATACCATCGACTATAAACTTTATTATACTCAAAATAACATTGATACATTAATAACTAAAATAAGCACTTAGTATATCAAAAACTATACAATTGTGCTCCTAATTCTTGAAAATTTACTTTAAATAATATTGAATCATCAATTTTCTTTCTTCATATTTCAAAACTTATTCGATTTTCGCATATTATTTACTTACATATTTAATTTTCTCAGAAATGTCAGGAATGTCCATAGGGTCGTACTTTTTTTTTAAAAGCTGGTCAATATTTTGAAGTACTTTATCAGCGTAAGCATTCACGGTAGCTGTATAAATATCATCGTCACTGTAAATGAAATTTGGTTCTTAAAATACTTTTATTATACAAAATAAATGAAAAAAGTTCCCAGAGTCTACAAAACTGGCATATTTCTTTTATTTACTGCTACTTTGAATTTTTTTTGATTAAAAATTTCACTATATAAATACATATGCCAATTCATAATACCTCAAATGTAGGAAATTTTTTGCGATCGAAAATGAATACCTATAATACACCATGCGTATATACACGGTTATAGTAGAGAAACGGGAAATAGTTATTTTCCTAACAAGTGCGGAAAGAGATATTTTCCCGCACGAAACTGCCGTTACCCGAACGACGCGAAGCGGAGTTCGGGTAAGCAGTTGAGTGCGGGAAAGACTCTTTCCGCACGAGTTAGGAACAATATTTTTTCTACAAGCGCTTATTTTAACACACCGATGAAATTCGATTTGATATATTCAAATAATTTCATACTAATGACATATTATGTTAATTCACATGTCGTTTCCATAGTAACGTCGTCGGTGGCGTTCGGAGCATAGAGACATATCATTATTCAGTTTATTCTCTAATAAAAGCGTGCGGGAAAAATCCCCGCTATTCCATTACCGCACGCAAACGCGTGCGGGAATGGAATAGCAGGGGTTTTTCCCGCACTGTTTGGCAATGTGACTCTTTACGAATTGAAATGCGTGCGGGAAAAGGGTTGAAAGCGCACGCTTGTAGAAAAAAATATAAACAATTTTGGTAGAAATTTAGTAACGAGCATAAGCGGCTGGGCTCCATCACAAGATCGCATTTTTTCCTTACACCAAAAATCCACTACAAATTTTCAAAGCTCTAACTGAAATTCGAGGGGTTGAAGAGGTGCGCAAATCCTTATAAACCGGGAAAAAAGATCAAAAAAGAATATCATTCGACCCCTCTTTCCATTTAAAATTTTAGGGGTGAGTCTCACCCCCACTTAGTATCAAACTTTCTTGTCTTACGTTAGCTGCGAGCTTGTTCAGAGAATAATAAATTATTTAATGTGTTTTTAATACATATTATATATGAATTTTAACTTTCTCACTCTTCTCCGTGTTTGTAATAATATTAAAAAGAGGGGTAGAAAATTTCTCTTCATCTATTAATATATAGATTACGGAACTATTGTAAATAAGTATCTCAAACAATTTTCATCAGTGGAAGTGAACAAATTTTGTATTTAAAAAATTGAAAATTCATATTATTATAATTTGTTTCGAAATAGAAGAGGAAACACCTTTCTAAAGTCTAAGGAATAACTACCTTACCCCTCCAAGGAATCCCGGATAATTTCGAGCTGATGCAATTCCTCTGCTTCTAAGGGTAGCAAAAGTTTTTCAGAAAGTGGCCCGGCTGAGACCAAGTTCAAAAGTAACAAACACAAGTAAAATTTCATTTTTATAATAAGGTCTGTGATACACTATTTTATTCTCCTATATATACTAGTTTTGTATTTCTTATCTCGGATATCTTCAAGTGTTTTCTTGAATTATATTTTTAGATGGTATTTTCGATCAAAATTTCTTGATAACGTAAAACTCACAACCTTGACATATATCTATCTTACTCTTCAATTATTGTTGAATTTCGTTGGATGAATATATCTCAAGAAAATAACATTTAATGAATTATCGTTTGAATCAGCTGGATTTGAAAATTATCTTCGTACTTTTTTCATATTTACTTATTTCATCTTATGTTGAAATTAGTGAATATTCATTATTATGTATACTACTCATTTCACAAATTGAGAAATACACTTACTCTTTTTCATGGTATCTGAATAATAATACTAAAAATAATATATATTAATCTCAACAATTATTCACATTACATAACAATATTCCACTGAATAAAATAGAGACAAGTTAAACGGAAAGAGCTTATTTTTTGCAAAAAGTAATTTACTGTAAATGCGGTTTTTAAATAACATAAAATCTTCGATAACTTGTAAATGCTTAGGAAGCAAATTAAACAAAAGCATGGCCTATAGAGAGGCGTCCTTTCAAATCTAGTAGTACCATGGATTTTGGCCAGTTTTTTCCGATTTTCTCTTAAACTAAAGGTTTGATCGAGTCATTTTCTTCGTATTTTTATTTTCTACAATTATTCTATTGACACCATCACGATTACTCTGATAATTTCAGTTTCATAAGCAAAAAACTTTTTTGCATAAAATTGTTAATAACAAAGTTATTAATAATAAAGTCGAGTGAAAAACATATCACTATATCATATGGAACTATTTAACAAAAAATGTCGCAGCTGGTTTTCTTCTAACATTTTTTACATGAAAAAATCTCTGTAGCTTGGCCTACAAATAAATTCTAACGAGGAAAAGAAACAAATATGTTTTTACTATGCTTTGCCGTCAATATTATTTTATTCCATGCGTTCTTTTAATGTTTAAATTGAATCATGCAATGATGTGGTGTTTCCATGACTTATTTTGGTGTTTGAATGAAAATCAGTTGGGACCATGATATTGTTTTCGAAATATTCATTTTGTAAGTTGTACTGCTTGCAGTGGCGTAACAATAGAGTGGTATGACTGGCAAAATGCCCGGAAGGCTACTCCCGCCCGAAAGGGCTGTGACTACTGTGAGAACAGTCAAATTCTCACATTTATTATAACAACATTAAGCATAGCATAGACAAGTTGAACAAAAAAAAGTATCAAAATTTCAATGCATTCTTTGGAGAAGATATCACCCAGTCAGTTTTAGAACTTACCCAGTAGGTAAGAAAATCCTCACCACTTTTAAATGCAGCGGTGTAGCTGAAAGAAATTTTTTCTTAGTAGTTGATACATACCTACCTATGTTCGCTGCAAGACCTCTGTTGTGGCGCGGGCTTTCGGGGAATCCCCTATCTATGTTTCGACGCGGCCTCTAAAGCATCCAGTCTAATGTCGTAGATATTTGAAATGCCTCAAAACCAAAACAAGTCTGGAAATTTTGAAAAGTATCGAAATTAATTTGGAGATTCAAAAACACAAGTAAATAATATAGCAATATTATATACCGTGAAACGTCATTTTCAGGATTACAGTGTCCAAGATCCTAAAAGCTTGTTTAAAGTTAATATATTCTATCTAGGCCAAGCTACAGAGATTTTTTCATGTAAAAAGTGTTAGAAGAAAACCAGCGGCGCCATTGTTTGTAAAATAGTTCTATATGATATAGAGATATGTTTTTCACTCGAGTTTAGTATTTATAACTTCGTTATTAACAATTTTATGCAGAAAATCGCGTTTTTTTTAGTTTTTTGCTTATAAAGTTGAAACTATCACAGTAATCGTGATGGTGTCCACAGACTAATTGTAGAAAATGAAAAGACGAAGAAAATGAGAGGTCGGACGACTCGATCAGATACTCAATTTAAGAGAAAATTGGATAAAACCAGCCAAAATGCAGTTTTTTCAAAAATTCATAACTCGGTTATTTTTTGAGTTGTAGCGTAGATCCTCTGGTCAGTATTAGTTATTAACATAAACTTTATTTTTGCGAAGATCAGGAACTGTCCGATGCATAGTTTTTGATCTGTGGCCATTTTTACTAGAACATGGCAAAATTACTATCATGTGCCGACGCTTTCGAATGTCATGCTTCTACTTCCCAAGTAGCATTCATGCTCTTATACCGATCTTCGAGATCGCTTTAAAACTATACAATAAAATTTCGAATAAAATCAAGTGATCTTCAAGACATCCCTGAGACCATCATAAAGCAGCTTCTAGCCAAAAAGGGCCCATCCTAAAAAGGCCTTCAAGACTAAATTTCAAAACTGTATTGAAACCATTAAGTTTTAATTCTATATTCTTAAAGGGTTCTTCAAGGCAACTTCAAATATATAAATTAAAACTTATTATCTTACATTTTGCTCTCAAAATGTATTCAACGCGGACTAAATTAACTTAAAAATAATTAATGAATCCTAAAAGAGTTTATTTTATTTACTAACACTCGACAACTTTTAAGTAGGTATGTATAATGGCCGGCAGAGTGGTAATATTTTAAACCGCATACGTATACTAAGCATATCATAAAATAATATTCGAAAGAAAACTATTATGGTGAAAAATTCACCAACGAATGAAACTTTTCTGATAAAAAGTAATAAAATACTTCAACATAACTCGAGCGCCACTCATTTAATGTATTTTTCCCATATTTAACAAATATTGAAAAAATATCATCAAATTTTATTTTGCATCTAAGGATCTAAATGCATTGTTTTAAATTGAATGCCATATTTCGACATACCGTTTTTCAGTTTTTCAAGAAGATGCAAGACGCAATTATTTGAATAATAATATTATTTTGGTTTACTATTGAAACAGTCTAAAATGGCGGAGTCTTTATTGCAGTGAAACATGGCGTGATCTAGATTAAAACTAATTGTTCATTTCTTAAATGTTTCAAATCTCACAAAATTTAAAACAGCGTTTTATTAACCACTATAAATCCAATGACTCCCACAGGAGTCTGTTTACGTTTCCTTTCAAAGCCAATAAGTTCAAATTGTGACCTTATTGATTTAAAGTGGTCTTGCACTCAAATGGAATCCTAATCTAATGGATCTTGCTCAAGAATAATCTTTGGTAGTCGTTTATTAATGAGTTGTATTATTGTTTAACAGTGCCTTGACTCATGTTTGAAAGGATTGCCAGTTCTCTAAGCTCTTCGAAGAAAAGCAGATTTTTTATGAGTTCATTGTCGTTTTGAAATTCATCATTTTGAATTTGATAGTCGTTTTCGTAGATTTCTTTCTGTGATTCCCAGGCATTGCTTTCATAATCGAACGGATTGAAAGATGAAGTGAAAGGACACTCTTTATAAGTAACGCTGGTTTCAATTGCACTATGGTTTTCTTGCACTGGTTCAAAGGAGCTTCTCTCAGTTATATCCCCTCCACATTCATCTGAGGGGATATTTAATTAGTTTTAATGAAGTCGTCCAAAGACCAAATGGTATTTCTTTTAGCCAAATTGACTAAATTAAAACCTTTTGAATGAATAATACTCTTAATGTACTCATTAAAAGGTAAAAATCATGTTTTTGGATTTAATGTGGTATTATATTGAATGTATTGTCTTAGGATAAAATAGTGTTCCTAATGGGTTTTAAAGAATACAACAAGAGTACTCCATAAAACTGCATTAAAACTTTTTTTTCCAGAACGGATTGTTTTAAAACCAACATGCTATTTAATTCTTAATAATAGCAAATTAGTTTTAAAATAGCCAATTTTTAGTGTAATATAAAACCAGTATAAGATCAATAGGACATTAAGAGCAAATACCTTTTATATTTTGATTTAAAGAGTGCATTAAATTCTTTGTTCAAGAAAAAGTGGTCTTTAAGAACTTTTAGTTTATCTTAAGGTTACTTTAAATCCTATGTCGATTTATTGAACATATTAAAGCATTTTTGAAACCTAAATAAATAGAAACTGTCTTCAAATTGTTACTTGGGTTCCCTGCTACTCTACCCCCACTCTTCAACTACTATCACGCGCTCGGCCCTTTTTCGTCATGTTCAGCTTCATTTTTAACATATTTCTCAGCGTTTTCGTGTAAAACCAAGATGAACGTTTTGAACTATGAGAATTCTAATTTGAAAATCTTTTTTGTAAATTGAAATCGGACTATACTTGTCGCATACAGGTCTGCTGGAAAATTGCATAGTGAAATATTCAAATGGCCACAGATCAAAAACTATGCATCGGACAGTTCCTGCTCTTCGCACTAATGAAGTTTATACTAATAACTAATACTGACCGGAGGATCTACGCTACAACTCAAAAAATAACCGTGTTATGAATTTTAGAAAAAACTGAATGAATGAAGAATGAATGAAAATACGTTTATTCAACTATTTGGGGGGATGGGGTACATTTTTGTTATCTAGCTAAATATTTTATTGTGGGAAGTTATAAGGTTTTACAACCTTCTTCAACCCTGGCTTTACTTAATTATTCTCTAACATTTACAATATTAATAAAAAAAATCCTAATTTTCCTATCGGGGAATGCGGCTGCGGCCGACTTTTTTGCTAATTACGTGCCATTCGGTCCAAGGTCAATATATTTCAACTGACATTAGATGGTAAGGGAAACCACAGAAAACCTTTACCCACGCAATGTACTGATATTCTTACTTATAATATAAATTTACAAAATGGTTTGACAATAGATAGATTAATTTGCTGACGTTTCGCGCACTAACCAAACCGCACTCGGTTTTTCGGAGACGGATTGATTTTTCGCGCACTGTCGACACTACTCGCACTTTCGGCACTACTCGCACTTTCGGCACTACAAGAAAAAAAAACTGCATTTTGGCTGGTTTTATCCGATTTTCTCTTGAACTAAGGGTCTGATCGAGTCGCCCGACCTCTCATATTCTTCGTCTTTTTATTTTCTACAATTAATCTGTGAACGCCATCACGATTACTGTGATAGTTTCAACTTTATAAGCAAAAAACTAAAAAAAAACGCAATTTTCTGCATAAAATTGTTAATAACAAAGTTATAAATAATAAGTCGAGTGAAAAACATATCACTTTATCATATGGAACTATTTTACAAACAATGGCGCAGCTGGTTTTCTTCTAACACTTTTTACACAAAATGCACAATCGAAATCTCTGTAGCTTGGCCTAATCGTATTTTAGACATTTTCATTAACCAAACTGAGATCGTATTTCCGTGAAATGAATGAAATTGTTTCCGATTTTCACTTTGCAAAATTTAAGTGATACCGATTTATTGGAAAAAGCTTTAGTATTTGTCATTTTTTATATGAAAAGACATAAATGTCGTTTGTCAATGAAATTCTCAGTTTTCGATACGCTTTTAGATACGAAATAGAAACGTCATCTTATATAGGATAAATCACTGATTTATTATCATTGAGAATCATTTTATTTCTTCAAGCTTTCCTGAAGTGTGCACTTCATTTCTGTTATTTTAAGAGTTCCGTACCTATAAGCATAAGGTTAAACACGGAACCCTATTGCTAAGACTTCGCTGTCTGTCCGTCCGTCCGTCCGTCTGTCCGTCTGTCTGACACCAGGCTGTATCTCAAGAACAGCGATAGCTAGACAGTTGAAATTTTCACAAATTATGTATTTCTGTTGCCACTATAACAACAAATACTGAAAACAGAATAAAATAAATGTTTAAGGGGCTCGCTCCCATACAACAAACGCAATTTTTTTGCTTTTTTTTTGCTCGATTTCAATAATGGCAACAGGTACGCACTTTTAAATATTCACAAAATACTCAATTGTATTTTTACTTCAATAATAAAATTGAAATAAAATAAATATTTAAGGGGGGCTTCCATACAAAAAACGCCATTTTTGCCTATTTTTGTTCGATATCAATAGAAGATGACTGGTAGGCACTTGAAATATTCACAAAATACTCAATTGTATATTTAGTTTAATGATAAATAATAAAATTAAAATAAAATAAATATTTAAGGGGGGTATAGTTAATGGTACGGAACGTTTCGTGCGCGAGTCCGACTCGCACTTGGCCGATTTTTAACGATTCCTGTGACTACGGCTATGCATATAACATGCCTGAAATTTGAACTTTCGATGAACATATCCATCCCCAAAAAAGTAATTTTAATAATAAATATTTTGTACTAAAACAAAAATTTTGATTTCAGTCCAGTATACTATTTAAACTGAAAGTTACTAGAAGATCAACTAACTATAAAAGCGTTTTATACCGCTTCACGTAGTGATTTATTATAAAATTAAAAAAAAAACTTTAACGTTGGTTGAGCTTCTTTACCTTGGGAGGGAGAGGGCTCCATCCGCCACGAGCCTCGAACGATATTGTTACGTCACTGACTGATTGGTTTATAGGAAAATTCTCACAAGTGTTACTCAGATTTAGATCAGATTTTCACTATTATTTACTTAATTTTCTTATCATAAATTGCTTCTCAATGTTCCATTATGAATGACAATGATTCTAGATAAATTAATTTTATTTCAAAACAATAAGTGTTAAACATAATAGAAGATACCTTCATGATTCATGACTATGTATCATAATCAATAGATAAATGAAATAAATCAAGGAAAATATATGAGAAAAATATCATGTCGCTAAAGGAGATCTACATTGCATAAGCACTTTCCGTTGTCGACAAAATAAATTTATTATTTCAACTAAGAAAGTGGAAGCATGGGTACTGATTCTTATTGGCACAACAAATTGCTTGTTCTGTGTTTGGAAAACGGTTTTATTCTCTTAGAAGATTACTAAATTATATTATATATATATATATATATATATATATATATATATATATATATATATATATATATATATATATATATATATATATATATATATATATATATATATAAATTCGATGGACGATGAATCAACTCTGTGGTAGTTCATATTTATATTAAAAATTAAATAATAAGAAAACAACTTGTCTAAAAACCACAAAATGAAAATAACTTTTTATTCGACTAGTTTCGCCTGTTACAGCATTATCAAGACTGAATACATGTATTCATATATATATATATATATATATATATATATATATATATATATATATATATATATATATATATATATATATATATATATATATATATATATATATATATATATATATATATATATTATATATATATATATTATATATATATATATATATATATATATATATATATATATTATATATATATATATATATATATACACCGGAACTTTAATAACAAATAGAAGAGATATACTGAAGACAACAGAAAATTTTTACAGAGAACTTTATGCACAAAAACAACCAGCTCCAAACTTTGTTAAAGATTTACTGAAGAAGAAAATTATGAATGTTGGGTCAGAAGACATCCCAGATATCACCGACGAAGAATTACTAAGTAATATCAGAGCCATGAAAAATAACAAAACGTCAGGAATTGATGGAGTTTTTGCAGAACTTATTAAGGAGGGAAGTGAAACGATACTGAAACAACTACGAACACTTCTAAATAACTGCTTAGATGAGAGAAAGATCCCCGAGGAATGGAATAAATTAGTAACTATCCTATTGCATAAAAAAGGAGATAAGAACAACCTGAAAAACTACAGACCTATATCACTGTTACCACAGACATATAAACTACTTACTAAAATAATAATTAACAGATTAGAAAACAAACTAGAACACTTTCAGAATTGCGAACAAGCGGGTTTCAGAAAAAACTACAGTACTTCAGACCATATACTGACACTAAAAACGTTGATAGAGAAAACCACTGAATATAACCTACCACTATACCTAGCCTATATCGATTACGAGAAGGCATTTGACAGTGTGGAATGGTGGGCAGTACAAAGAGCGCTTCAGAAATGTAATGTAGATTACAGATACGCCGAACTGTTACAGTCAATTTATGAAAAAACCACAACAATAATAAGACTACACGAAGAAACTGAACCAATCCCTATTAGACGCGGAGTAAGACAAGGAGACTCCATGAGCCCTAAATTGTTTATAACCGTAATGCAGGATTTGTTCTCCAACTTGGACTGGGATGAAAAGGGGATAATAATAAATGGAAGAAGATTAAACAACTTAAAATACGCGGACGATGTCGTCCTCATTGCAAGTAGCTTCGAGGAATTACAGCAAATGCTGGTAGAACTATATGAAGAATCAAAAACGATAGGCCTGAGATTGAACCGAGAAAAAACCAAGATTATGACCAATCAGAGGGAAGATAGGGACATCATAGTGGAAGATACTATTATAGAACGCACAGAGGAATATATCTACCTTGGTCAAATTATAACATGCGGAAAGGCAAACCAGGCAGCAGAGATTACGAGGCGCATAAGATCAGCATGGTGCGCATTTGGCAGACAAGCTAAAATTTTAAAGGATCAGAAAATACCACTCAAATTACGGAGCTCCGTCTTTAATCAATGTGTACTCCCCGATTCTTTCATATGCTTCACAAACCTGGTCATTTACCAAAGGTTTAATGGACAGACTAGCTAAAACTCAAAGAGCAATGGAAAGACAAATGCTGGACATAAGGCTAAAAGATCGAGTCAAAAACGAAGACATCCGCAAAAGAACCAAACTTATCGATGTAAAACAACATATAGCATCACTAAAATGGCGATGGGCGGGACATACATTGAGACAGGCAGACAATCGATGGAACAAGGAAATTCAGATGTGGAGACCTTATCTGGGAAAAAGAGGCAGAGGTCGCCCCCAAACAAGATGGAGGGATGACCACAGGCTGATGAAGAAGAAGAAGAAGATATATATATATATATATATATATATATATATATATATATATATATATATATATATATATATATATATATATATATTATTTATAAATATATATATATATATATATATATATATATATATATATATATATATATATATATATATATATATATATATATATATATATATATATATATATATATTATATATATATATATATATATATATATATATATATTACTTGTCTTTCCTTAGCAATTACACGTCATTTGTGTTAGAAAGACGACTTCATTAAACAGTTTAAGTTCAATAAATTATAGGTGAGATTGAATTCTCGAAAATTACTAGGTGAAACATTAAAAACAATAAAGTTTAAACTTTAAAATGAACCAACACTTGGCGTAAGTTTCACTATATAAAAATAAATAGGTACAATATATAACAGGAAAGGAAAGTAGACGTGTTTAGAGTTATGATCTCATTATCAAGACTAACTACAAGAGAGTATTGCAATCTAACAACCCAGGGGTGTTTTTGTTTTGTAAAATTGACTTTTTGTGTTTATCAACACGAATGTTTATATTCCTTCATGTTTGTCCAATATAGAAAGCAGGCTATTCGTCGCAAAATATTTTGTAAAGACCACTGTTTTTTCCGATGCTATTCTTTTCTTATTATTGACCAAGAATTACCTCAAGTTTCCTTTATTTGTACAAATTGTTTTTACGTTATTTTTCGATAGTCTGTTACAAATTTTGTTACTCAAATTCGGAACATAATTTATTGGGAAGTATTCTTAATTCATTTTTTCCTAATGAGCTTATCCATAAGACTTTCATCGTAACCATTGATAATGATTTCATAACTCGAAACATGTCGACTATCCTTTCCTGTTAAACACATTACCTACCTAATTATTTTTATATAGTTAAACTTACGCTAAGTGTTGTTTTATTTTAAAGTTTAGAAATTATAAGTTTGATTTTCTACAAAAAGAAAACGAAAGGAATTGTTTAGGCATATAAAATCGCTGTTAATGCTAACGCACGTGAGGCAATTCCATCGAAACAGGAATATTATCTACAATCAAAGTTATCAAAGACCGTGATATTGTTTTCAAATTATTTAGATTGTTACTTGAAGTGTTTATTTCACCAAAATATTTTCCTAGTACTTACTGATAACACAAAAGAGAAATATAACAATCTGGATTTTTGAAATGGGGTGCGATTTAGGTGTGTAGGTACCTATATGACTGCCTCGAATTTTGAATAATAATATTTCTCCTAAAAACTGCATTTATTATAGTTATCGTTCACAGTACGAATCAAGTTTCTCAAAAATTGTTTAAATTATTTAAATTTGAGCTAAAACAAACTATGGCAATTCCATTCCAACTAAGTTCGAACTGCCAATTAGGTTATCTGAGAGCATCACTATTTTTTTTAAACGGGCTCAAATTTCAGATTCAAGGAGAGAAAAGTATTGGGTGAATTATGAAAGTTTTTTTATTTAAATAATTAGTAAAAGTCAGGATTTAATTTATTCGTGCATTATCAGTTTACAGAGGGAAACCATATAACATATAACTTCGATTTTTGATATTTCTCAAATTAAAATAATTATTGCTTATTCTTTGTTAATATATTACGTCATTTAGATCACCATCAAAGCAAGAGCGACGAATATCGAAAAGAGACCTATACAAAAGTAACACAGTTAGAGAAATTGAAGAATACCTGGTTGCCTACTCATATATATAGCTGTATATAGCCAACCAGAAAACAGTAAATGACTTTTCCTTCCTCTGTGGTTTAGAAGAAGTAATTAAACTAACCTAAAACTTACCCTACTAAGAGAAGTCTTATTTTTTAATTAACTGCATATAAAAACAGATAGACTTCATAGTAAAGACTCTTTGTCTGATTATATGGTATTTTTCTTCACTACTAGGATGTTTCAATAACCTATGGATGACCAGGAAACTGCAATCTCAACAATAACCTGGATTCGTAATATTATGTTCAGCAGAAAAGAACAGCTAATCAAAAAGACTGGTCCTGATGGAATTGGCAGATATGAATTTCTAAAACAATTAATTAATGAATATACTACTACTAGATCATTCGGTAATTGCAAATACTGTGTATAACACAAATTATTATAAATTCATTAAGACATTCATCTTTTGATAGTTAATCAAATCGAACATAGTTGTTTTAATTATGAGAGTTTGTTTATGAAGAAATCTGAACTACCATTTTATCTTCCACAGAAGCTAGACGACAAACTCTTGGAAACCTCGCTAATTTTGCTTATGATCCTGTCAACTACGAATATTTCAAGCAGCTGCATGTTGTTGATTTGTTTCTAGCTCAGTTGTCTGAAAGCAGTGAGGACCTTCTACATTTTGCGTTGGCAGGCCTTTGCAACTTGAGTATAGGTGAGAAATTTCAACGGTAGAATTGATGAATTTAAATTACCTCAAAATCCATCTCTTAGTTTTGGAATTGTATAATTGTATGTCTTATCATCGAAATAGTGAAAGTAATTCAATTAGATGAATTAATATAAATGTTAATGAATAGATTGTATTTGAGTTATATAACATCAGAAGGTAGCAAATTATTTGTTTTAGAAATGGAGGTGTAGCAAAATTAGGTTTCTGAATAAGGGGAGATTGAAGCAGCATTACTTCTTCTTGAATTAATCATATTAACTGACAATAGTTTCGCCTTTCAAATGAATAAGCATGTGATAGTAAAAATTTCATATTATTTGATGAATTGAGTCATTTCTACTATATTTGTAGTGAAATCTTAGATAGTATTCAGAATCAATGTTTGTTGCAATACAAATCATTTTTATGTTTCTTATCACAATTTTGATAATAGATTCCCTGAATTAAAATGTTTGAATCTAGTAAGTAATCAAAGCTTTTAGCAATCAAATAATCTAATACTTATTTTGAAGCTTAGATAATGAAAAATTATGGAATTTAACATTCGACAGTACCTATAGTATATATCTTTCCAGATCCAGAGTTTCGCGATTACATCATATCCCTCAATGGAATCTACTTGATATCAGCCTTACTGAATCAGAAAAATGAGGAAATTATTTTGAATGCTCTTACCACATTATATTACTTAATAACACCTTCCAATAAGTGTTCCATTATAAATGAAACATTGTTAAATCGGATCAGACGATTTGAACATAGAGAAGAAAAACGATTGCAAAATATGAGTACACTACTTTTGCAAAAATTGCAAGAATAGTAAAAGAAATGCATAATTTGATAAGCAGTATCACTAGAAATTTTTCAAGCGTAAATTCTAAGCTGAAATCTCTTCAAGTTGGTGACAAAGTATCGAGAAGAAGGATTGTAACCATAAAAGATATAGAAGAGTTTTCTAGATTGACAGGTGACAATAATATAGTTCATTCAAACAGTGAAAGTAGTAAAGCGATAGTGCATGGAGCCTTTTTAAATTCTCTAGTTTCAAGTGTGATTGGTACCGAATTGCCTGGACATGGAACGCTAGTATTGAAACAGACATTGAATTATCCAAATAAATGCTTCTGTGATGAGACAGTAACCACTAGTGTTGAGATTATAAAAAACAGGAAGATTATTGAAGTAGGTTTTAAGTGTGTTGTAGAGAGTGAAGAGAAAACTGTTTTGTATGGTACTGCCCAATTGATAATGAATAAATAATATACTAAAGTTGCACAACTTTCAAGGAGATTTTAGATTATATATAATATTAGAATATTTAAGTATGTAATAAATTATTATGCAAAATAGAATACTTCTTGAACAAAACTAAATTTGAATTTACTACGTTTATTATCACAAAATATTTTGTGATAATAAACGTAGTAAATTCAAATGTAGTTTTGTTCATCATGTTAAATTATCACGTAGTAACCACGGATTCCATCAACTATTTAGAATACTTCTTATTTAAACCGTATCAATGAAATTCCATTCTAATAATTTCAAACACAAACAACGATAATTTCAAAAGCAGATTTCTAGCCACAAGAAGAATTGAAGATTAGATTTTTTTATTTGATTTAGATTGTGAAATATGAGCTTTTATGAAATTGAAAATTTATTCTATCATGATTAAAAAAGAATAGAAAAATCTTTATAACTGATTCTGCTTATTTCTCAACAATCAACTGAAGTCGATGAATTACTTTATCTTTAACCTTGATAATAAATTGATAAACACTAATAAATACAAGTAATATTTTGAATTTTCAGTATTGTGAGAAAAAATTGAATATTTTTTGTATTTAGTATAATCTCCCAAGTAATATTTTATTTAAAAATATATGCAATTAAAAGAAAATTTTTGATATATTTTGTATGTCTCAAATTAATAGGAAAATAAACTTCTCGTGCCAAAACAAATATATCTTAGTTTACTATAGGTTTACATATTGTCAAGCACATTATATATATATATATATATATATATATATATATATATATATATATATATATATATATATCTATATATATATATATATATATATATATATATATATATATATATATATATATATATATATATATATATATTTATATATATTTACAGACCGATTTCCATAGTTCCCACATTCTCCAAAGTACTTGAAATGATAATGGCAGATCAATTAGTATCATATATGGATAAAAATAGATACTTTTGTGAAGAACAGTTTGGATTTAGAAGACAACGTAGAGCTGTAGATGGTATAGAATCCTTATGTAATTACAAAGTAGATGGTTTCGAGGAACATTGCTTAGTTTCTACCGAATTTTGCGATCTATCGAAAGCTTTCGATTGTATGTTCCACCATATATGTATCGAAAAACTTGAGTACTATGGGGTAAGAGGGGTATCCCTTGCACTGTTCACATCTTACCTTGCTGGAAGAAGACAGGTAGTGAGTTGCGGACCGCAGAGAAGTTCTATGCTTGATGTGATTCAGGGTATTCCTCAGGGCTCTGTTCTTGGACCTCTGCTCTTCATCATTTATATTAATGATTTTCCTCAAAACTTGGAATGCCATACTGTGCTATATGCTGATGATACTAGCTTTGCTGTGAAGGACAAGGATGTGAAAAAGTTAGAATTGAGATGCCAACAGGCCAGGAAAACTGCGGGAACATGGTTCAGAGCGAATAAGCTTTTGCTTAATGAACTTAAAACCAAAACAATGATTTTCTCATCATCCCGAATGCTACCTTCAAGTGGAGTAAAATTTCTGGGCGTTTCTCTAGATAACCGTCTCACTTGGAAAGATCATTGTAGCAGTCTCAGTGAGGTATTACATAACAGCATATTTGCTATTAGAAGGGTTAGGCAAATAATAAGCCAAAAAGCAGCAATAACTGTATATTATGGACTTTTTCACTCCAGGATGCTATATGCTATAGAGCAATGGGGGGTTACTTGTCACATAAAGCAGATTTTAGGGGCGCAAAACGAGGCTCTTAGGGCCATTGATGGTGTGAACTCGCAATGCCACTGCAAGCCAATATTCAAAAAACACAATATATTGACTGTTGTAGCTGAACTTATACTAAGGCTAGTCATGAATATTGTGAATAAACCCACCATGCATGAAAGAAGATCAGAATGTCAACCATATGGGATCAGATCTAGTGAAGACTTCAATATTGAAAAAGCTAGATTATGTACAGGCAGGAGAAAATATGAAGGAGTTAGATTATATAATAGAATTCCCATTCAATGGAGAAAACTCCAGAAGAGGATCTTTTGGAAAACATTGAAACATTATCTTCTGGAAAACCCACCATACAGTTTGGAGGACTTCAATGTGAAACTCTGAATGGATTAGAGTGAACAATTATTTGAATTTTATATTGTATGTTATTGTATCTTGACTTTGTTATTATGTAACCAAATATACTATCTATCTATATATATATATATATATATATATATATATATATATATATATATATATATATATATATATATATATATATATATATATTTATATATAATTGACACATGAACGTTTTTCTGTTTTGTTCTTTAATTTTAATACATTCTTGTTTTGTTCAATTATTCAAAGTGTGTTTTTGTTTGGTTAGTTATTATTGTTAAATTTTATTTTTAATCCTTTATATGTGCTTTGTCTACAAAGTTTTGTAATTTCATATCACAATAATGAAGCTATTTCTTTCTTTCTATTGTAACTCTCAAAGCTTATTCTAGAGATGACTGAAGATATTCAAAATTGTGCTTTTTTTAGGATAATGAAACTAAATTATTTTTTATTGTTCTAAAGCCATTTCCATTTTATGAAACGAGTCCTTATAATTCTACTATGAGTTGATAAATTTCTCATGTAGTTTTTCAAATTGTTATTGTAATTGTATTTTCAATACAGTTATTGGAATAAATTCCTCAGATACATCGAATTATTTAAAATATATCATCACATTGATACCATTAGAACAATGAATATCCTTATTTTTTTCAGTTGTAGAATGATTAAGGTACAATGAAGAAATCGAACTACATATATATATATATATATATATATATATATATATATATATATATATATATATATATATATATATATATATATATATATATATATTGGAATTATCTTCACATTAAGCTAAGTGTCCACATGAGAAAGTCTCGAGATCAGTCTCAAGGGGTTATCCACTTGAGATCGCTTTCGAGACAGATTCGTGAGACTCAATAGCCACAGCAGTCTCAAGATCTGAAATATTACATTTCCACCTGGGAGTACTTGTGTCATCATTTATAAATTTTTTTTGCTGGAATGGATTCGCAGCAAGCCTTTGCTTTTAGAATAGCCTACACAATAGCCAAACAACGAAAAATGGAAGAAAAAAAAAGAGTGTTGTGTGTAGAAATGAATTCGGAGCTTGTTCCACACTCGTATAGGAGTTGCGGTTGGAAGATGCACAACAGTTTAGAAATTTCATTCGGATGTCTGCAGTGCAATTTGAACTACTTCTAGATTTAAACACCAGATGAATCAAAATCATCAGACCACTCTCTTTATTCCTAGCACTAATTTTTAAGTTGAAATAACCAAAAATAATCGAAACACAATCACAACGTAGGTACCCGATAACTGGTGGAATCTTCAAACACGGACTGAAGAGACAGAAGACTTAGTCGCGAGAGCTGGAATGTCCGTGTCCCACTTTGTGATTGGAGCACTCTAGGAGACATGTTGAGACTTGTCCCCGATATTGCTCTCAGGTCCATGTCCATCTGCGAGTTGAGTCTCATGATTACTCTCGAGACTGTCTCATGCAGTGTTGCCGTTTCGTTTTTGAGAAATATGCTAAAATCTCTCGGGAAAAATGCTAAAAAATGCCAAATGAAATTATTGATATGCTGAAAAAACTGCCGAACAGTTTAAAAGTATTTTTAATACAATTATATAAATTCAATTTTCATTTTGATTAATAATTAATTGATTTTAAGCAAAATCAAAAAAATATATAATGTAGGAACATTTTGTTCTATGTAACTTCATGTTGTCCGTACTTCTACTGTCAGAAAATGTTGTCTTGCATATTTCTGATAGGTAATAGACCCTTGAAATTGCGGTATGTTCACAAAAGAATTGCAAGTGTGCTAACTTAAACGTTAATATGACAAAAAAAATCGTCGCTAACTCGCTTTCCGGTGCTGACTGAGCGATTCCTCTAATCGTTTCTTCGAATATTGATGAATTCCCCTATTAGATAATTATGTTGAGTTTCAGAAATGCCAATAGACTTTATCTTGATATGCATTTATTCCATAGGAAAAGTCATTCAAGTGCTAATATCCATAGCAGATTGCAAAAATTATTGGTAGAAGGAGGCCAAAAAATGCTAAAAACATGCAATATGCTAAACTCAAATTTTACATGCTAACTGAGACAAAAAAAAATGCTAGATTTAGCATTAAAAATGCCAAAACGGCAACACTGGACTCATGTGGACACTTACCATTACACCACTTTCAATATTTAATATATTATGTAGGAATATAATTTACTGGCAACCATGAATACACATTTTTCGATGCGTAGTGTATCATCTGTTGAATAACTATATGTTATTATTTTTAAACGGAAGTTTGATGACATGTTAATTCCACTCCTTCACAAGTACATACGTCAACCATTTCCTCCAGGATCGGATCTAGAGATAACTCAGATCCTTTGTAACAAATGAAGTAATCAAGGTTTTTGGTTTTAATCGCTTCCATAGTGTTCACTTACCTAACAACACAATCCACGTAACGAATTTCAACCTTCTAACAGAATCAGCAGAAACTGTGGAGTTCAGCAAAAAAACACAAAAGAGCATCAAATCTCTACATTAAAATAATGGTGGTTAGAGAAAATAGTTGAAAACGCTATAGTGCACTTTCCTCACATCAACTCAATCAAATTGTAGGGGTGAGCAAATTCTCAAACACCACGGAAAAACAAAAATCTCCACATAAAAATGACGGCGTTCGGAGGAAAATTTTTATACCACCAACAGCACTTTGCTAGCATCACCTCAACCCACGTATACAAATTTCCAACCCTATAACTCTAGTTTGGGGGGTTTGGGGGTACAAAAATCCTTCAATAGAATAGTAATAAGGTTTTTTCATGGCTCGCCGCTTTTTTATGTGATATTTCTTATTTTTCAAATAGATTTTAAGGATTTACAGCTTCTACAAATTGAGTTAGTTGTTATAGGATTGAAATTTTTTACGTGGATTGAGTGAATGCTGATATATGATTCTTTATGTATTTTTGTAAAAGGTGGCATCCATTAATTACGTGAGGTGTTTAGGGGGGAGGGAGTCTAGAGAAATCTCACTCCATCTCTCGTTGGGGAGGGGGTGGTCTCGGCAAATATCACGTAAATTTTTTCCCGCAAGAAACAGTATAAAATTGCGAGAACTGGGTTAAATTAAGTAAAAAATGTTTCTCCGCTAAAATAATACTAAATCATACATAATAATATTCACCGCGGCTTAATTATGCACTGATAACCTTTTATAATAAATATACGACGCACTAATAATTTCCACTGAAAAAAAAATTCTGTATGGCTTATTACAACAATTGTTTTATTATTAATTTTATTTTCTCCACATTTCAATAAAATATTACTAATTTATTTCAAATAATAGAATTTTTCTTGAAGTTAAGGCGGAATAAAAAGTGTTAAAGTGGTATTCACACTTGAGATCATTTATGAGTCTCCGTTGATTGATATAAAGTTTTAGTAGTTCCTATCTAGGTATTTTATTGTTGAATCTCATTGTGATTCTATGCTACGTCATTAAAAATATTGAATACTTGTCTTAAATAGAAAAAATTATAAGAAAACGGTTTCTTTAAATAAATCTAATGAAATCGAACACAGATGAACTCATTTACATAATAAATACGCATTTAAAAAAATCTCACGTGAGATTCGAGGAGGGGGGAGAGTTACAAATAATTAATTTTAATACTATAAAAAATACTGCAATGGTATTTATGATAACCAGTCGGAATTTCAAAAATATCGAACACGCAGAAGAGATGAATTTGCCAGAACACATAAGAGACAAAATGCTCCCATTTTTAAAAAATGTATAAAGTAAAAACACTATCAGATTTCAAGATCTAACGATATTGCATAAACGTTTTTCATCATGAGAGATAATCATTTTCAGCTAATAATAATGAAAAAATCCTTTATATTATCGATTTCCTAAAATTTATAGAGTCGTATCTTCTAGAATATCTAGTTTGTTATTATTTTTATTTCGTAAGCGACCTCCGTCAAATTTCACAAACAAATTGTTATGTTTTCATCAAATCATTTGCTGAAACAGCAGTTTTCCCTACAATATTTCGCATTAAAATTATATGAAATTGTATAATGATTTATTGCAAGAACTTGTATACATCAGTTGCATTCGTTGAAACTGAATAAGTAGTTTTTCAACTCCACATCATGGGTAAGTGAATTTAATTCCCTTAGAAAATTGCTGAATTGAATTCCGAATTCTTCTTGGTTTTTATTAACATTTTTAGCAAATCAAACCTTTATCGTGACAAATGAATATTGCGATTAGTATATTAGTTACGAGTTGTGAATTTAATAACGAACTTATTCAATGAATCGAAAGAAAATTGAGCATCCAGATTTTTCGAAATTTTCACTATAATTGCGAATCAATAGAAGATATTGATCAATAATTGGCCAAAATCGGAAACTTCATGATTCTAAGAATGTGATTTATATAAAATTATGGTTTCTTCAATCAGAGATAATCATCTGATCTTTGAATATCTGATCTGTTGATAATTGAATCACCTTGTTTTTATTTGGGTTCTTTAATAGACTTTTAGAGTTAAATCAAGGTGTTTTTAAAATATTGCATTAATTTACTAAATTCATTTCAAGTTAAGCTCATCATCCTATCTTCATCAGAACAATTATTTTTTTTTACATCATTAAATGTCCATTTTGTTTTCCAATTATAGTGTTTCATGTCATATTTTAACAAATTTATAAAAAAAAAATTCTCTCGTCTATACTATTTAAAAGGAAACTGTTAGTTCTTCGTAAAACGCTTTTATCAGCTTAGTATGTATGTATGTATGTGTTACGGAATTTTTGAAAGTGATTTTCACCCTCTTGGAAACGCGGATTGATTTGAAACTTTGCACACTTATCAAAGATCGATGACAATGCAATTATTCAAATAGTTTGTCCCATTATTCTGATCAGGACCTTCAGGATTGGCGATTTTCCAAATCCTATACCAGGTAGTGTCTTTGTCCTAAGTAGGCGTTTCAAAACTATATAAAAGCAAAGATAAATAATAGTTAAAAAAATAAAAATCACTTTTGCAGGTGGCAGAACTAAAAAGTAGAAAATAAATAATAGTTCAAAAAAACTGAAAAACACGCTTTAATACAAAAGTAAACTAAAAAGTAGAATCATATTCAATAAATTTGAATTAAGAATAGTGTAACTAACCAAAAATTTCTTTTAATGTAGAAAAGCGTGGAAGAGGTTTTAAGATAATTTTCATAATGACTCTACTTTTACCAATATATGTCATTGAAATATTATAAAAATTGACTCCAAGCACCCCACGCTTTTCTGCAATAAAAGAAATGTTTTTGTTAATTTCACTATTCTTAATTAAAAATTATTCAAAATTATTTTCTACTTTTTAGTTTGCTTTTCTATTAAAGCGTGCTTTTAGTTTTCCTGAACTATTTTTTATTATGAATATGGTTTAGATGACATACGTTTGTCTAGGTTTAATATTTCAAATAAATTTTTAGTTGATTTTAAGAAATTAATCAATGAATTTATCCTTATCAAGGATGTTTTATGAGTTATATTTGTAGAAAGAACGGTATATATATATATATATATATATATATATATATATATATATATATATATATATATATATATATATATATATATATATATATATATATATATATATATATATATATATATATATATATATATATATATATATATATATATATATATATATATAAATAAATTAATCAGAAATCAATGTCTTACAGAGATATTAATTTTGGTTGATAAATTGTTCCTAGTTTGGACATTATTCAGGGATTCATATTCTAATTATACTTAATCGACATATCACTAATGTAATTACTATAACTAATTGCAAGATCATTTTGTCCATTAACCAATAATTGTTGTTAAATTTGACAATTACTTTCATTGACATAAAGATATATTTATATATCGTTATAGTTAAACGATTGAAAATTTTTATTCTACGTCAACTCAGCACTTTTTTAATATCCATTATTCTGAGTATGATAATTAGATGTTATTCAAATTAACATATTTGATGCAACCACGATTATCGCATTTCTCTTATGCTAACTTTTTTCGCAGTTATTGTTGATATGATAATAAAAAATTAAAGAATATGTATAATCAAAAACTCATATTTTTCTTGTAACTACAACACTCGTTAATAATGCCACTCTCGATATCTGTGTACTTCTAGATAATAATTGTAATAAAGGAGGATATTTTTGGAGGATATCCATTATTATGAGTTACTTGTTTTATAATTTGTAATTCTTTTGTGATAGGGGAAGATTTATGAGTCTATGTATCATGTGCTATTATATGCTGCTAATTTATTTTGTAAGGCTTTAAACTAAACTTATTAGAAGCACTTGAATGATCAATCAGATATGAATAATTCTCATTGTTAAATTAGTTTTAGTGACATATTGAATCATTGTATCTGTTATGTTTACTCACTTTTATACTTCTATCTACATGCCAATAGATTAGGTACGTTTAAGTTTCCCATCCTAGTTTTTTTCTCATTTCTATATTTGCTAGATATTCAATTCGTAAAGTTAATTTGAATTACTTATCTGGAGAAGCCACTGTTTGGCGAAACAATTGTTACGTTTAATAAAATATTGAATTGGCATTTACTAGGTGGAAGTTCATATTCATAACTTTATAAAGAAATAAAAAACTTTCACAGGTTGAAATAAAAATCAATTGAGTAAACGCGTTTCGTCATAATATTGACTTCATCTCGTACTAAATTATTATGGAATTACAAAACAATCTATTTATGCTAAAACTTGAATATAACAGAGGGGTTCCTAGAGAAACTAAATAACAATAAGCAATTCATTCAGAGTTATTAGTAGGTACATTGAACAGATTAAGGAGAGGAGAAGGGAGATAGGGATTCCCAACAGTTGGTTTTGTGGAGACTATTTTATATCTGTAATATATTATAATTGTGATTAAAGGTATGGTTTTCTTGAATCAGATGGCACGCATAAATAGAGTCAGTTTTCCACTTAATATAGCTACGTTGGTGTTCGTGTATTCGAGTTTAAAAATTTCTCTGCTCTGTTATATTCAATTTTTCGTATAAATAGATTGTTTTGTAATACCATAATTTAGTACGAGATGAAGTCAATGTTATGACGAAACGCGTTTACTCAATAGATTTTTATTTCAACAAGTGAAAAGTTAGTTTTTTATTTCTTTATAAAGTTATTTAACAAAATATAGTGAAAATCAGAAACCCAAGTTTAATTTACATTATTTTCATGGATTTTCAACAAGTATCGGCCCAATCAACTGGTTAGTTAATAATTGTAATCTTCAAATCATATTTTACTTCAAATATTCAATCTCGTACTATATAAATCAACCGGCCAAAGACCAGCATAGCTTTACAACTGGGCGGTCATATTCCCACGACATGCCCGGCAGGGTACATATTTAAAAGAATCGTCCATGATAGTGAACGCAACCCCTATATTCATTTCATGCTGCATAGTTTTGATTTTCCTTACGAGTTTTTGTGTTCACAATGGTCCGGTAGTTCCAATAACGATGAGACTGCAAATGCATCAGGTGGTGCGTGAAAAAAAAATTACTTAGGCGTGAATAAGATTGAGATTGTTCAAAACTGATGACGTGGCGAGCATGACAATTAGTTCATATTTTTTCTGCGTCTGTAAATTTCTAGTTTTCAAACAGTTGTCCAATAATGTAGTTAGACTGAACAGGTGGAACTTTTACTTAATTATTTACCTGGACGCGTACATAGATGCACATTTTAATAGTCTCTGTTGAACTACTGCGTAGTTAAAATTACCCAATCATTTGGGAGTACCTCAAGCTTCGTGACACTTTTGTAATTTTCATAATTTTCATCACAAATATTTCAAAGCGCGCCTAATTATATATATATATATATATATATATATATATATATATATATATATATATATATATATATATATATATATATATACATATATATATATATATATATATATATATATATATATGTATATATATATATATATATATATATATATATATATATATATATATATATATATATATATATATATATATATATATATATATAATATATATATATATATATATATATATATATATATATATATATATTTTTTTTTTTTTTGAGGTTATAAACCCCCATACGGAAGCAGCTGTTTACACGTGTTTCGGACTTTTTGGTCCTCATCAGAACAGCGTAGCCAAGTTATGGTTAGACAGACTTGGAGATGGAGAAACAAAACAATCGAAATCCTTCTTTGTAAAGGATCATCGCAAATTTGCAGCTAACCATAACTTGGCTACGCTGTTATGATGAGGACCAAAAAAGTCCGAAACACGTGTAAACAGCTGCTTCTGTATGGGGGTTTATGACGTTAAAATTGCCTGATATCTTGACTATTCCCCGCTTGATTATTCCCCGCCTTATGGTATCTTAAGATTTACTTGGTCCGAGGTCCGGTAGAAGACGTAAATTGCCTCCGTGGCTTATGTGAAGGTCTAGCTCCTAAACTGGAGTGTTCGAGCTATTAGCTACAAATGTGCGATGATCTTTTACAATGAAGGATTTCGATTGTTTTGTTTCTCCATGTCCAAGTTTGTCCAACCATAACTTGGCTACGCTGTTCTGATGAGGACCAAAAAGTCCGAAACACGTGTAAACAGCAGCTTCCGTATGGGGGTTTATGACCTTAAAATTGCCTAATATCTTGATTATTCCCCGCTTAAGCCTTATTGTATCTTAGGATGTGAGACTTTTATCGTTCATCAAATTAATAAGTAACATCGTTTTCGTTTAAGCATGGAACCAAGTAAATATATTTTGAACGAAAAGGACAGTATTTATGCAATTTTGCAGGTATGTGCAATGGCGAAAAATGCATCTGATGTACAATTTTTTGTTGATAATATAATTCCGGTTGAAACGAAAATACCCTCAACTTGTTTAATTTATATCGGACCTCATGTATATCTTTGCAGATGTTGAAAAACCTTGGGATTTTGAATTCGTATATACTGGGTAGTGTAAAAAATCTGTAAACACGAGGAATTATCGCACGTTTCAACTTCTTTTGAGTTTTTACATTACCGTAAAAAACGTTCATATAAACAAATTGAAGTTGTGTGTATGCATAATATGTAGTAAGTAATAAACATCAGATGCATTTTGAGCCATTGCACTTACCTGCATAATTTCATAAATATTGCCCTTTTCGTTCAAAAGATATTTACTTGGTTCCATACTTTATCCCAACCCTGTATGTACATATATTCTTATCATTTCTTGAGTTTTCTTTGAAAAATTTATTTTAAAGAAAAATTTTTCAAAATGTGAACGAAGTTTATTTTGAAATGAACGACATATTCACGTAGCCAAATAAACTCAATATCTGACCTTATAGTAAATGTTGAATATTTTGTAGATATATAACAACTTCAAAAACAACACATTTAGTAACCAATTTCCTGAAACATTTCCTCTCAAAGTATCAACTACATACAAACTTCATTTTCTTGAACTCACGTTTCCATAACATTCCATCATTTCCTCACCTCGTCTACATGTCTTATTCTCCAACGTTACAGCCGCCAACAATTCCTGCTTCGTAATATTCTTCACCCTCGCCCTGCTGGCCTTCTGCGACGCGGGCGACAAGGAGCACAACTCTATAAAAAACTCTCATCAGGGCAAACCAGTTCCATGCACTTGCGGTGTATTCCTGTCCGGCCAGTTTAAGAAGGGCAGCAAAGAGCCGCCGAAGGGGGTGCCTGTGCTGACCGAGGAGACCGAGAAAGCCTTCGACAACAATCCTGTGGGACAGAGAAGGTGCACAAATAAATGCTTGGAAACGGTGAGGGGTTTATGATTACAGTCTACGATGATTACGTGTATTTATAACATTGAACGGAAGTGAACTGGGCACATAGTTATTAAAGAATGATCATACCAATATATAACATATAGTTGTTGAACTAATTTAATTCTGCATCACAGCACGAAATCGTCAAATAACTTAAAACTTAAAAAAAAGAATGCAAATGTTTAATGATGAAGAGAGCTGGCATGTAATTTTTTTTCCATTTGAACTAAATCTTTACACAGCCCTTCATATAGATGAAAATTTTTAGCAAAATTTCTGGGTTTAATTCTGGCAATTTACCTTGGTTTCGAAATCTTGAAGTCTCTTGTGTCTTATTGTTGACCAAACATATTATTATTCGTATTTTATCCTATAAAATACATAATATTGCAGTGTATCGAAGGAGACAAGTCAGGTGCGGGAGTATTCTTGCCATTCGTTTTAGACCTCCTAGACCACAATTCTCGAAAAAATTTTCATGTCTGATATATATATATATATATATATATATATATATATATATATATACAAATTTGACAGGACCTCTGAAAAATGGAAAATACAATCCTGTGCATAACCCTAAAATTTGATAATTATACGTTCAATCTTTTCAAAGAAAATACCTTGAGGCCAGACTTTCTCGCTACCTGATATATATATATATATATATATATATATATATATATATATATATATATATATATATATATATATATATATATAAATATATATATATATATATATATATATATATATAGGGTAATTCACGGTGGATGGCACATTAGACGTTTCTGGTGAACCATACAACGGATCCGTTTGAAAATTCAATGGAGGGCATAATCGGACATTCTCTACCCAACTAAAATATTTTCGGTAGTGCGGTGTTACCACTTCTATTAGAAAGTAGTAGCAACTTTGATTTTTTAAATAGAACCACCTGTATATTATATTATTTTTAGAATCTCCAACAATTTCCTAACAACTTTTCATAATATTTCCCTATACCTATCTGTTTTTTTTCGTCGGAAATCAAGACCTCTAAAAACTCTGATATATTTGAGCTAAGAAATACAATGATATCGAAATTTCGGATTAAGTTTGATAATACCTAGGGGCTTCCTACACTTCAGCCCAATTTTCGTTATTTCAATACAGGGTGGTCAAAAAATACAGTTATTTCGTTAGCTTGGAAAAGTGACTATAAGTTGGTTATTTCAAATGGAATACCCTGTATATTATTACAAATTCGGAAAGCTGCTAGAATTTCCTTTTTATCTATGTATATCATACCTATACCTAACTAGTCAAGTTTCGGACTTATGAGCACTTATTTGTGAAGATGTTCCTTGAACATGGTATCCCCGTGGTATTTGCTAAGCATTTCATGATTACCTACTATTTGACAGTAACGTTGTGACAATCTACTAATAATATCGAAACTTTCATCACTTCAGAAGTTGGAAATACCTTCAGAAACGATGGAAAAAATTTATTGAAATGAAGTTCTTATGAATTTGTTTATTACTTTTGGACAGTGTGATAAAATTATCAGCAGGACATGTAGAAAGTTCAATTAAATGTATCCGAATCTACCGCCAATGAACCTCAAGAAATTTATACGAATTCAGAACAATTTCAAAATGTTTGGATCAACTTTAAAAGCACTAAGAAATGTACATCGGCCCGTAACTTCCGAAGACAACCAAATGAATGTCCTATCAAATATTCATCTGTTCAAAGAATCTTGCACAGACATAACATGCATGATTAAAAATTCACTAAAATTAAAGCAATGAAGCCTCAATACCCTCAACAGAGAGTTGAATTTTGTGAAATTGTACGCATTCAAAAAGATCCATTTTTTTAAAATAAAATGATTTGAACTGATGAATCAAAATTTTCAAGAGAAGGAATTTTCAATAGAAAAAATTGTCATTTTTGGTGCAGTGACAATTTCACAAAAGAAGCCGGATATCATTCGTATAAATTTCTTGAGGTTCATTGGCGGTAGATTCGGATACATTTCATTGAACTTTCTATGTCCTGCTGATAATTTTATCACACTGTCCAAAAATAATAAACAAATTCATAAGAACTTCATTTGAATAAATTTTTTCCATCGTTTCTGAAGGTATTTCCAACTTCTGAAGTGATGAAAATTTCGATATTATTAGTAGATTGTCACAACATTACTGTCAAATAGTAGGTAATCATGACATGCTTAGCAAATACCAAGGGGATACCATGTTCAAAGAACATTTTCAGAAATAAGTGGTCATAAGTCCGAAACTTGACTATTTAGGTATATGTATAATATACATAGATAAAAAGGAAATTCTAGCAGCTTTCCGAATTTGTAATAATATGCAGGGTATTCCATTTGAAATAACCAACTTATAGTCACTTTTCCAAGCTAACGAAATAACTGTATTTTTTGACCACCCTGTATTGAAATAACGAAAATTGGGCTAAAGTGTAGGAAGCCCCTAGGTATTAACAAACTTAATCCGAAATTTCGATATCATTGTATTTCTTAGCTCAAAGATATCAGAGTTTTTAGAGGTTTTGATTTACGACGAAAAAAAACGAAAATAATTTTTATTTCGAAAACGGTAACAGATAGGTATAGAGAAATATTATAAAAAGTTGTTGAGAAATTGTTGGAGATTCTAAAAATAATATAATATACAGGTGGTTCTATTTGAAAAATCAAAGTTGCTACTACTTTCTAATAGAAGTGGCAACACCGCATTACCGAAAATATTTTCGTTGGTTGGAGAATGTCCGATTATGCCCTCCATTGAATTTTCAAAGTGATCCGTTGTATGGTTCACCAGAAACGTCTAATGTGCCATCCACCGTGAATCACCCTGTATATATATATATATATATATATATATATATATATATATATATATATATATATATATATATATATATGTATTTTCAGCGGCTCCCATCGAGTCGAATAAGCTGAAATTTGGTACCTGGGATTGTTTTCATTGCAGAACGAAAGTATCAATTTCTGTAACCGTCGCCATTTTAACGTAGATTTTTCTAATTTTCTTATAAATATCTCTCCCAGTACATATTGACATCTCCAGCGGTTCATATCATGCCGAATAAGCCAAATTATTTTTATCTGGGATTGTGTTTTTTTGCAGAACCAAACAACCAAATTTTGGTAAGATTTTTCCAACCGCCGTTATTTTTATGTAGATATTTATTGTTTTCTCGTGGTTTTTGAAAGTTTGCCCAATTCTACAGCTTCTGTAAATTGAGTTAGAGGGTTCAAACTTGGTGCGTAGATTGAGTTGAGATGTTGAGGAAGTGCCTTTGGGTAGTTTCAACCATTTTCCTCAGTCGCGCTGCCCCGCGCGGAGACTATTCCGTCCACCTGCTTCGCTATCAGTAAACGATGCACTTCGCGAAATTTTTTCACAATTAAGGCTTGAAATTAGATACGTGGATTGAGTTTATGTTGAGAAACGTTCGTTAGTTGGTTTAAATTTTTTTACTCAACCACGATGCACTTCGCAATTTTTTTTGTATAAAATAAATAATTTTCTACTTTTTAATTCGCTTTGCTGTTTAAACGTGATTTTTCAAAATAAAATTCGATTCGTTGGAATCGCTTCTTGACGCGATGCATTTCGCGCGAAAGATCAGACTTTAGTGATGGAGCTCTGCTACACACGAGTTTTTTTCAATTGAAAAGGTTATTGATATATTGTGAAAATAACACAAGGGGAATAAAATAGAGCCATTAAGTACATTTACGTTTGTTGAAAAGGTAAGAAATTCTTAATATTTGTGCCTTCAGGATACGCCCATCGAAATTATGAGCCATTTCTACAGTGTTGATTTAACAACTGTTAATAATATGTCAAATGACTTTTTTTGCAGAGCTGACTTGATCTATTGACGATTTCGCATTTCTTATATACAGGGTGTTTCCGAATTGAATGTCAATATTTATGGAGGTCATTTTTGGGCCCATTTTAAGAAAAAAACTCCATATGAACATATGTCCCAAACGTCTTACCTTTTGAAATACAGGGTGGTGAAGTTTTCAAATATAAATCATTTATTATGAGCAAATTTGTTCTCTTGAATTTTTTTCGTCCGACGCACAGGTTTCATCTAAAAAAATAAAATCTACGTATGACTCAGCAAGGTGATATTGTCATATGTATTTATTAACGATATATATGATCTTGCAGAGAAACGGTTTTTATTTTTTTAAGCGAAAACCGTGCATCGGATTGAAAAAAGTCAAGTAATCAACTTTGGTCAGAAATGATTAGGAATTTCAAAAATAATTTTTATTTTAGGAAAAATCTGTGGCGTACCATCAATGTCTGCCAAAATAGGCAGGTCAAATTACGTACGAACGCCACTGGTGGAAATAAAAAAAAACCTCTTGATTCATAGTACGTGTATGACAAATTTCATTGAAATATCTGAAGTGATATTGTAGATATTGAAAATAAATGATTTATTTTTGAATACTTTACCACCGTGTATCTCAAAAGGTAAGACGATAAGGACATATGTTTATATGAAGTTTTTTTATTAAAATGGCCTCAAAAATCGCATCTATAAATATTGACATTCAATTAGGAAACACCCTGTATAGCTGTGTTGTTTGGTCAAAATACAATGATTAACATCAATATAAGTTCGCTAGTAGTAATGCGACATCGTATAGGTAGATAATAATTAGACAAAGATTACATTGGATTGTTGGTCTTCTTTCAAGTCAAAGAGTTCGGCTTAACCACCCTTCATGATAATTTACGATCCTCTGATTAAGAATCGCTTCGGTCTATACGTCCGTACGTCCGTTTCCTGTACCAACCCCTCCGTAACCGGTCGACAATGAACTGATTAAATCCGTACTAGAATAAACATTTATGCCACCCCACCTAGAGCAACACAATGCGATAAACGGGGTTGTTAAATAGACTTCGAGCATCCGGCATTAAAATGCTGATTATTCTTGTCTTGAACAATTACAACAAGGATGTGCCAGGGCAAGTTCACACGCCCTGATTTCCTGAAGGGGATATTTTTGATATCGTTTATATTTTACGTTAATTAGGACGAGGGCTGATATTTTTAGTGGCGATTGAACCAAACGGTGTAGAACGAGGGTACAGTCCGGTGATTATGACTTTAAATACACGAATTAATAAAAAGATGACTTCCTATTAGTAAATGTCCAATGAAAGCGAAATGAAAGAAAAAGCTTCATTATTTATACTGATATATGAACATAATGTTGTCATTTTCCAGATTATAAACCTCTTATTTTCTCACTTATTTATCTGTTTTCTTCTTGTCCCCCTTTATATAGTCATTCGCCTAAAACGTGATGTGCAGATCTTATATTCATAAACCTATTATCATGAATTATAGCCTAATTTAAATATTACATCGTACAAATCTTCTTCACATTTTTGTAAATTATGTATCGTACTGTTATTGATTTGTTGAAATTGTTTCTTGATTGCTCTCATGGCTCGATTCGTTTTATTTGAAATTTCATTATTTTCTGTGATCTTTTTCATTCCTCAAAAGAATGAGTACTTTTTTTCTTGTGTATTTGTAATTTGAAAATCTAGCCACCCCTCTCAATCTTGAAGAAGATAAAGTACGATTGTTGGACGATTTTATACCGTTCAAGATAGAATATGAATCAACGACATAACCAAAAGAATAATTTTAATAATATTAAAAAAGAAACGGTGTCATGGGACACCAGGTAGGAACTAAAATCCTTCGGATGATATAGAAGGACCACAATTTGCGAAAACGAAACATGTGCGTGGAGCCAGGAGTAACCTCCCAGCTAGCAAAAAGCTTCTATAAATTCAGAGTAAAAGAACTTTTCTGTTCTGTGAAGGTTTCAAAGTTGTGTCTAGAACATTAAGTTGTTGTATAAGTGGAGCAGATGATACTATTTTGTCTTCGTAAGCTAAATTGTTCTTTAAGTTTATTGCAAGAACGTTCTTATAACATAATTACAGAGCATTAAGAAGATAAGTGTAAATAATTGCTCGATAACTGTCTATAGTAGCACAATTTTACAGTAATGGTGCTTATAGAACTAAATGATTCCAAATCCGATGTAAAAAAGTATCTTATAGAACTATACCAACTCCTGTGAAGCTCCTATAGAATTGCTCCGTAGTGGTTGATTCTAGTTTTTTTCATAGAAATATTGTATAAAGGGTTGCAAAGAGACAATTTTGCTACGAATAACAAATTATGCATATGGAAGCTGCTAACGAACTTAATAAAAAAAACCTCTATAACGTTTGTTATAGAGAGTACTGTTATAGTTGTTATACAATAATTACAGAGCAATTAGGTTTAAATCTATGCCATTTTTGTTTCATAAAAAAGCACTACAGAACAACCATACCTTAATTGACGCTATTTTAAAAGTGAATTTCGTTTGTGTATAAGTTTTAGACGACGTTTGTTATCAAAACCATGTCCTTAAGTAAATGGAAACAGATGAAAAAAAGTGGAGCATTTAGTAGGAAAACGAAAAGAATTTACGAAAGTTTATTACGTGATAGAATTTCCGTAAATAACAGCAAAGCTACAAATAAGGATTTCCAGGTTACCGCATTAAAAACAGATAGTGTAGTTATTGAGGTACCAAAGACCTTAATCGAGGAAGAGAATAATAGAATAGACAGCGACATAGAAAACCAAGAAGATGACGAAGTTATAGTAAAAAGAAATGACTGGCTAATAGAGCTTCAGAACAATAATGATGAAGATTTTAAATGTAGACCAAATTAGGTATTCCTCTGTGTTGATAATGTTATAAAATACCTAGTTTGCATACAAAATTTTCCATAGGGTTCTTAAGGGCGAACAAGGTGGCAAGTTATACCAAGTGACAGTTGGCTACGGAAAGAAGTAGTTAATGTCACCCAGGCTATAATTACGGATCAATTGACACCTCAATCTCCAAAATAGTACCAATAATTCGGGCGATACCATAGAACATACAATACACATATACATAGACTGCTAAAATCGCAATACTTCCTTTTAGTTTAGCCACAGTCGAGTAAAAACATTGTGAGCCATATTGGAAATATTTTTGACTCGTAAAAAAAGTCACTGGGAAATATTGTATGCAAATTTCCGCTTTATAATAACGGCAGAAATCTTTTTTGAAAAAATCGTTTATGTATTTATATATTTTTTCTTTCAAAATGCAGCCTGCCTGTACTAATTTTAGTGCTTGGGGAAATCTTGTAAAACAAGACAACACTGATAATTTTAGTAGGCACATTTGAGTTATAGTAGTTGCTTATGAAGTATATTAGCTCTGTAATCATTGCAATCGACACAAAAGATTCATATTAGTTGGCATCCATATTGGAAGTGAGAGATAAGCTTTCCATTTCGTCGCCATTTTGTGAAAAAACAAGAAAAATTTAGATAAATACCAATAGGAAACATAAATAGGCCAAATATTATCAGTAATATGATGTATATTTACTTTCTAACTGTTTTTTTATACATTTGGCGGCAAGAGTTATCAATATTTTTTTTTTCAATACCTAATTAGCTTTTAAAAACCTATTAAAGTTTTGTAAATATAACGTCACGCAACAAAATAATTGTATAATGGAATACAATATGTACGGTTAACGAACAAAAATATAAAAGTTCTTTATACACTCTATAATAGAATTTTAAGACATTTTAGAACTATTATAGAATCCTTAAGACATTGCTCTGTAACTATCGCATAGAAATTCTTTACGACTTGTAAGAACGTTTACACAACAATTCTATAAATGTTTTCTACATACCTTACAGAACAACTTGAAGAACTGAAAAGTTTTTTAGCACGGGGCCCATTTCTTTTGTATAACTGTTGTAAGAACGTTTTGAGAATGTTCTTAGAACAAACATTGCTCTATAAAATTTGCTGAGAAAACGTTCTCTCAACTTTTATCGAACATAAAATTGTTAGCTGGGCTCTGGGATTCGAAACCAGAAATTCGGCACACCAGGGTTCAGTACTTAGACCACTCGATCGTCAACGCAATGTAAAGAATAGACGCAAGAGTGTATATAACAAGAGGATAACGTATCGCCACGCTATATAATTGAATATAAACCTACAATACGTAGTCATTATTTTATGGAACAAATTTGTAAATCTTCATATTTTCATTATGCCATATCTGATTCCTATCGTAATCTATTCTTTTATGCATATAACTTATACAAAATTATTTCGATGTTTCACATCTGACGTTTTCGAGTAGCTTGTACATGAATTAATAAGTACATATAATGCATTAGCGATTGACGTGGCTGAGTAGGATCAGAAAGAGAAGGAATGCGAGAACGGAAAGGAAGAGGGAGAAGAGAAAGGTATACAATATTAGCTTGTGTTAACTAAAAGCGTGACTTTCGTCAGTCTACTTTCGTCAGTTTACTTCCGTCATACTTTTAGTCTCGCGTATTTTTCAGTTTGGTCCCGCAGCGAAATCCCTATCTCCCCCAAGCCTGCCATAAGGAACTTGGTTCCAAAAAGTAGATTTAATATTTAATAGAAAATATCATCGCGTTCAATAAAGATGATGAAAAAGCAAAAATTTAAACTATAGCATTTCGGTTGTTTTTCACAAGATTAAAATTTAAAAATTTCAACGATTTGACGCTCTGAAAGACTAAGACAGTGGACAATTAGTATATTAATTATTAGACTTAATTTATATTACACATTTTGTTTGTTTATATGTTTATATCAGTGGTTAATATTATTGCCGTTACTACGGAGGGGGCTTGGGGGGACCGCCACACCAGGATGTTTTGTTATTACCCCAGGAAGCCTAAAATACGAGGTTGAAATATTCACTTACACAGCGATTATATTTGCGTGAAACGAAGTGAAAGATGGTTACACTAATGGATATTATTGACATTCTATACATTTCTTGATTGAATATGCTATTAGTTTCTATTCGATTTAGTAA
>JARQZK010003635.1:92500-112500 GCA_030704885.1 Cynegetis impunctata
TTGGGTAATCCAATGTTTTCTTCAACTGCCGTAATTTTTATGTACAGATTTCCTATTCTTTCGTTGTTTTTAATGTTCTCGTTACCTCCATAACCTCTCCAAATTGACAAGGGAGTGGCGGGAAGGTGCATGAGCGGCAGTGGCAAGAGAAGGGGAATTGAATTATGAACAACATAAGCTGAAGGAACCGGTTTTTGATTATTTCATCGTATGTTTCTTCAGTTAGAAGGTACAAATGTGTACGTTAATTCGGTTAATCTTAAGGAGAGGCTATTTGGCGGTTTAAATATTTTTCTCACCGTCACAAATTTTATCTCAAAATTTCAAGCTTTTTGCATATTTCTAGCTCCTCTAAATTGACGAAAAAAAAACAAAAATGAGGGGAATATACGACCTTAGTAACGGAGCTCTTTTGCGTTTTTTTCTTCAGAACTTTGATTTTATCAGAGTAACAGTGCATTAAAATCTTTGTTTCTGTTAACACTCTTGTTTCGTTGCAGATAATAGCCCACCTGCCAAAAAGTGCTCCCATCATCTGTGCGTCCACTGATAGGGAGCTGGTGCACAAAGAACGGGCCTATTTGTTCATCAAGAACCACAGTGACAAATGGCAAGGCACCAATCTGTCCGCAGGCAGAGAGTTCTGCTGCAAGGACAATGAACCTTACAAGTGTCCCGTGTCATAATACTCGGCGACAGTTTTACGTTTATGTGTGTTTGTATGGATTTTTCCACTTTTATACAGCGAGTACTGGCATTAAACGGCTACTTTACTAGTTATTTTTATGGTTCTACCTCCGTCGACCATAAGGTTGGCGTTAAACGTAGATTTGAATAGACAGGATTCCTTATGTTTATAGGATGCGAATTACTCGCTCTCGAGTTCCTATTTTATGGTGATAGATTGCTTGAATTGAATCAAATTGGTACTCAACCTTGAATAATCTCTTTTTAGTACCGAACAGCTAGAGTTGATTGAAACTTTTTACTGTAAATCAAATGAAATAACGTTTACCAATTGCAACGAATTGAAGTTAAATTAATTTTAATCCAAAGAAACGTAGAAATAAAATATTTCGTTACCCCTTCGAATGTTAATCTACTTAAATAGTCAAAGATTTCATTCTAAATAGTGTGTTATTTTCCTCAGAACATCTATAATAATAGTAAAACAGAATATTTCAACTTAATTTCATTCAAAACACACATTTCACAACAAATATTCTTGAAGAAAAATTCAAATATTTCTAATTTTGGATTGATTGGGCCGATACTTGGTGTAAATTAATAAACATATCAAAACAATGGTTAAAAATAACAATTTACACATTTATTATAAGAAATAACGCATGACGCACGTTTCGGTGGAACTTCACCTTCTTCAGATGCTAATGGTAAACTAACTATGATTCTCTGTTATATCGAAAACAAGAAATGACAAATTATGTAGAAAGGGTAAATACAAAGATGGTTACAAATAATTATTAGAAAAGGAAAAACCAATTCTGAACTGCTAGTCAGGTAGTTCGGTAATTTTGAAAAGATTAAGAAGGGGGCTTGAAGTATGATCGATTTGGCTATTCAATAGGAGACCGGAATGCTTGTATTTATTTATCTGTAATGATTCTAAAAAATTAAGTTTAATTCCCTTACTTTCAGTATTCAATAATTTAAAATCGAAATTGAATGTGTGATTTTCTTGGATTAAATGGTTTGCATAATGTGAATCCGACTTCTGATTAACAAAGCTACGTTTGTGTTCTGAAATTCTAGTTTGAAAACTTCTGAAAATTATACCAATGTAAAACTTATCACAATCGCCAATTTATCAGAAATGTCCATTGTAAAATCAATCAAACAAAAAACACTCTCTAATGATATCATTTTCACCAAAGCTGACAAAGGTAATACAGTTATCGCTTTGAATAAGTGTGATTATTTACTTAAAACTTTAGATTTTTTGAACTCCGGTAATAATGAGTTACTAAAACATGATCCAACCAGTAAATTTCAGAAAAATTTAAAATTAGCTATCGATAACATTAACATTCTTATACAAAATAAAGACAAGTATAAACTCATTGTTTCAAATCCTTTGGTACCACAACTTTACTCTTTAATTAAATTACACAAACCAGGCTATCCAATCAGACCAGTAGTGTCATTCACTACAGCACCTTCAGTGTTTTTGTCGCAGTTTCTAATAGAAACAATTCAAAATTATTGTAAATTTCAGCCTAAATTCTCTATCAAAAACTCTTACGATTTAGTCAATAAAATTGAAAATATTCAATTGCCACTTAATTCTAAGCAGTAGGTACTGAAGGCTTAATTATGGGAAACCCGCTGAGCTCTTTGTTGGCTGAAGTATTCATGGATAATTTGGAACAGTTAATTCATAATCATCCTGTTAGTCGACAATTCGTTTATTGATTTAGATATGTGGATGATATTATTTGTTGTTTCACTGGTACTCTTAGACAACTAGACTGCTTTCAAACATTCATTAATACTTTACACCCTAATATAAAATTCATTTTAGAGATGGAAAAAGATAACTCGATTAACTATTTGGATTTGAAAATAACAAAAGTAGATAACAAACATAATTTTTCAATTTTTCGCAAACCATCGCACACTGATAGCGTCTTACATAGTACTTCCCTACATCCTTTCCAACACAAAATGGCAGCCTTCAATAGTATGGTACATCGTTTAGTAAATATTCCACTTTCAAATGCCAATTTTAACATCGAGAAAAATATAATTAAACAAATTGCCGTAAATAATAATTATGATCCCAATATTATGGACAATATGATAGATAAAAAGTTTTTCAAAAATGCGATTAACCAGGTGTACCCCCTTACTAAAAATAATATCAAATACAACAGCCTCACTTTCATCGGAAATTCAAGTAAAAAACTTAAATCTCTCTTATCTAAGCACAACATTAACATTGCTTATCGTACCGATAATAATTTAGGAAATCATATAAAAAATAATAAATCCAAAGTTCATAAAGATAATAAATCAGGAGTTTATAAAATTAATTGTGGCGATTGTGATAAGTTTTACATTGGTAGAACTTTCAGAAGTTTTCAAACTAGAATTTCAGAACACAAACGTAGCTTTGTTAATCAGAAGTAGGATTCACATTATGCAAACCATTTAATCCAAGAAAATCACACATTCAATTTCGATTTTAAAATATTAAATACTGAAAGTAAGGAAATTAAACTTGATTTCTTAGAATCATTACAGATAAATAAATACAAGCATTCCGGTCTCCTATTGAATAGCCAAATCGATCGTACTTCAAGCCCCCTTCTTAATCTTTTCAAAATTACCGAACTACCTGACTAGCAGTTCAGAATTGGTTTTTCCTTTTCTAATAATTATTTGTAACCATCTTTGTATTTACCCCTTCTACATAATTTGTCATTTCTTGTTTTCGATATAACAGAGAATCATAGTTAGTTTGCCATTAGCATCTGAAGAAGGCGAAGTTCCACCGAAACGCGCGTCATGCGTTATTTCTTATAATAAATGTGAAAATTGTTATTTTTAACCATTGTTTTAATATCAAATATTTCTATTTAATTAATAATTACTCGGGCCATCATTCTCTATATTAATATATCTCTTACGTTATGATTAATGGTTCCTTCTTGTAGGTGACAATCTCAAATAAATTAAATTAATTAACTTGTACTTAACGCTCACTGATACTCTATCTAAGTTATCTTTTTATATTTTTTATTACTAATCAAAAATTATTTGTTAAAAAATATAAAATTGCTAAAATTAGATAGGTACCTACCACCTTTGTGAAAATTTAATTTTCCTTCAATAAGAATTCATAACATTATAGAAATATAGAGGACTAAAACCTTCCATTGTAAAAATCGCTAAATTGGAATATCAGAAGTGGAATTATTCACTTTGTTGTAAACTTTACACTAATAAAACGTTTCAGACTTAATAGTAAATAAATGAGTCCGACATAAACATTATTTAAAATTCAATATTGCTAAAGATAATTTTCAATAAAAATATTTAATTATAGTTGAAAATGAAGTCACAATTTTTTTTAATATTTGTTAATATAGAACTATTGAGTCCACACTTCATCTTGTACCATTCTTAATTTTCTCTTCTTCGCTTCTTAAACAATATGTTTATCTCCAATGAATAATAAAAATAATATTAAAATAGTCCTCATTCATCCAGTATGATAACATACAATTATGTTGGACAAGTCGACATTGAATTGACAAAAAAGAATGATATGCGTGAAAATAATTGAAAAAGAAAAAAGTTTAAATAACAATTCCAAGAAAAAATAAAGTTACAATTCTATAATCTATCTTCGTTTCAGCCTTAATTTTATTGTTCAAATAATCACCTACACTATAATAGGCTTTAGGCTAAATTTGTAATGACTTTTTCTAACGCAAGTGACCTTACCGTAAATAGTAAATGACAATACAATGATGAAGATTAAAACTTGGTCAATCTGTGAGTAAGTATACTTATACGTAAGATTCCCTCATTTTGTTCTCATAATAATGAAATTTAGTCAATGTTTTCGTTTCATTTTACATATATCAAACATTTATAAATATAAATACAATATAACAAAATATACGAATTTTTATTAAAAAAAAATTTGATTCATATTATTCTTAAATTCATACTGATTTAAGTGAGTTTTTCATGACATAAGGTATTTAATTCATTCTGAGATTTGAAAACGAAACTTTTTAACAAGTTTATACAGTCGCTTTCATTCCTACCATCATTTCATCCTGCGAAAAATGTTGAAATTAAGACACGTTCGTTGATAGAAATCGCTTCCCATTAATCTAACGCTTAAATCCAAATGGAAGACTTGAAAAAATAACCACCACTCATTCTACTTTTTTCGATTTGATGAGTGTTCATTTTATATTGCAATATCTTTGAAACCACTGATATCTACAGTTTCCTATTGTGGTAGACGTTGCCGCGTTGAGCGATTTTTAGTCGTATTTTTCCCGAAAATATAGAGTATTGCACTGTATGGAAAGACAAGAGTTAGGTGAGGTATATAATATATATATATATATATATATATATATATATATATATTATATATATATATATATATATATATATATATATATATATATATATATATATATATATATATATATATATATATATATATATATATATATATATATCAGGCATCTTCAAACTTTATGCTAACGAGCGACGGGAAAATGCATGAGCCGATGGAAAACGATGTGCAAATCAATTATTTACCTACAGCATATCTGAAATTTAGCCTTAAAGTGATTTAGAGGGTTGAATATTTGTACTTGAATTCAGTTTTTGCTATGGAAGTGCCTTTTGACGGTAAATTTTTTTTATCACTTTGCTGCTATTTTTATTTAAAGATTTCTTCATCCAAATTTACTTAGATGGATGAAATCACTTACGTAAATTGAGGTTATGTTAGGGAATGACACTTTAGTGGTTTAAACTATTTTATTTTCAAACGTACAATAATAACGTCATTTCTCGATTGACAGGATCATCGAAAAGTTCTATTTCTCCGCCAAGGAGGAGAAGTGTTGCTATGCAACACTTTTCCGGCCGGCGGCAGGAAAAGTGTTACTATGCAAAAGATGAATTGGTAATCGTAACAAGGCAAATGTTCCATAATTCATAACGATTGTAAGTGGATAGAATTATGTGCGTAAATGTGAATCTATCCAAAAATGGATATTCAGATTTTTATGAATTTCAGAACGTTTGAAAATAAAATAACATATTTCATTCGGAGTAGAAGTGACTTTTCATGGCTCGCTTTCAATTACCCGCCTCACTGTGTTTGGCGGGTAAGCTCAAGCTCGCCATGAAAAGTGACACTTCTCCTCCTTATGAAATAAAATACTATTGCCTAACCAATGCCATTTTAATGTAGAAATTCTATGATTTTTCGTGGTTTCGTATATTTTGTGCACCTCCATATAGCTTTGGCTACTTGAAGTAGATAGTGAAGAACATACTAGGTAATTCAATTGATTTATTTTACCGTACCAATTTCAATGTTCAAAATTCAAGCACTCAAAATTCAGTTTTATGGCGAAAAAATCGTACATGATTTCTTTTAATGTTAGGAAAGTGCTTTTTGGGGATTTCAAATGTTTTTTCTCACAGCCTCTTTGTTTATTTAGAAAGTTCATAGTTTTTGTAGGTATCCAATGGAATTTGTATGTAAAAAAAAGAGAGTAAAATACGACTTTTTTGACGGAGTTCTGCTACTATTTTGTTTGTATATAGGTTGTGATGATTATAGCAAATAAAGAAACATAATGCAATTGAGTAATTCTTTATAGACATACTTATTCATTTTGATATATTTTTCTTTAATTTATTTTTTTATCAAAAGTAACAACTTTCAAATATTTCTCACATACATAATTATAGTTGTGTGCATTACGAGAGCACGAGGGCCTAATCCCCATTAGACAAACATAAGACCGAATGGAGGCAATTAGAAGGTCGGTCCACGCCGCATTACCTGTCAAAATATTAGGAATTTCCATATTAATGTAAAACGATAGGAAAGTAAATTCATATTTAATATAACATAAACGACTGAAGAAGGTTTCACAACCTTATAACTGCCCATAAAGAATATTTCTCTAGAAAAAAAAACATGTAGGTACCCCCCAAAAAATTTCCTCAATATACTTATGATTAATTGATTGATGTAGTTTTGTAATTGTTTTGCCGAAGTGTACTCATTCCGTATCAATATTAGAAAAATTCAAAAAAATAACGATTATGAACAACATCGTCGGACAACAATTTTGGCATTCAATAATTTAGTAATGGTGCTGGAAAATGGCAACACTGTGCATGATACACCTTATACTCCCATCGCAGTCTGCCGGAAACGATTATTACGGTTCATTTTATGCATGGTTGAAGGGAAATGAAATTAGAAGGGGACTGCCCTACAGGGTGTCTACTTCTAATATTCGAAAAGGAAACTTCTCTGTTGCTCAACATGCGTAACAGGTTGTTGTACTTGATTTTATGGGGGATTCATGAAAATGTTCAGATAACAGGTCATCTACATAACTATAGACGACCCTAATTTTATTTGGGAATATTCAGTGCGCGGAAAGGAAATTTAGTTCATTCAACTTCAATTTCATTCAATGAAAAATTTGAATTTATAGTGAGCCCTTTAAAATATTTGTATATACGAAGATAACCTGAAATAATACTATCTACGCCATTTTATTGCATGCATTTGTTCTATTTTCATATTGAAAATTCCTTTGAAACATAGTGACAAAAAAGAATTTTATATAATTACAAAGCTTTTAAGTGAAACTAACAAGTGAATTTTACTGTAACATGAAATACTAAAACATATGGCATTGTTTACACTGATTTTAATTTGAAATTACAAAAATATGATGTTTATAAGTTGGATAAGTTCTTGCTTTTGAGTGGTATTATCCCCGAAATTACATACTATTGTAGTGTATTGAAGGAAAGCAGTCAGTTGCGGAATTAGTTTTTTTATAACTGAGATTGAATTCTCGCACATCACTTGGTGAAACATCATAAGGAATAAAGTTTAAACTAAAATAAAACACACTTGGCTTAAATTTCACTATATAAAATTCGTTCATACATAGGTTGTTCACTATTCCTTTATCGGAAACAAATTTTGGAACCGAAGTTAATATAATTAAATTATTAGCCACCAATAACGGTTACAATGTGAGTCTTATCGATAAGCTCATTGGGGAAAAAACGAATAAAGAATCTGTTGCATTCAATATACCTCACGCAAACTATTGATGAAGAACAAAAATACTTCCAAATAAATTATGTGCCAAATTTGAGTAGCAAAATTTGTAACAGACTATCGAAAAATAAAGTTAAAACAATTTGTACAAATAAAAGAAACTTGAAGTCATTCTTGGTCAATAATAAAGAAAAATCTGACACCTGAGAAAACAGTGGTGTTTACAAAATATTTTGCGACGAATGTCCTGCTTTCTATATTGGACAAACAGAAAGGAATATAAACATTCGTGTTGAAGAACATACAAAATCAATTTTACAAAATAAAAATACCACTGGCTTCTCCGAACATTGTATAAAATCTAATCATTTCCTGGATTTCAACAAAACCCAATTGTTGCATTCAGGCAACAAAGGAAAGCGCCTTGACCTTCTTGAAATTCTTGAAATAAGTTCCGCCCATAATAGTAAATTACCCCTTGTAAACGAACAAATTGATTTTCAGGTATCACCTTTGCTTTTGTCTGTTTTATAAAATAAGATGTAATACTCTCCTGTAGTCAGTCTTGATAATGAGTTCATAACTCGAAACATGTCGACTATCCTTCACTGCTAAATACAGTATCTAAATATTTTTATATAGCGAAACTTAAGCCAAGTGTGTTTTATTTTAAAGTTTAAACTTTATAGTAGTTTGTTTATCCGTTTTAGACCTAGATATATATATATATATATATATATATATATATATATATATATATATATAAATATATATATATATATATATATATATATATATATATATATATATATATATATATATATATATATATATATATATATATATATATATATATATATATATATACTAGCTGACCCGGCAAACGTTGTTCTGCCATATAAATTATTTTTATCATCTATCTTTCTATCTATTCATCTATCTGCCGATGTATATCTACCTATCTAACTATCTATCTATCTATCTAGATAGTTATCTGTCTTTCTATCTATCTATCTACATATCTATCTAACCCGGCAAACGTTGTTCAGCCATAAAAATTATTTTTATCTATCTGTCTTTCTATATATTTATCTATCTGCTAATGTATCTGTATCTATCTATCTAGATAGTTATCTATCTTTCTTTCTATCTATCTATCTATCTATCTGACCCGGCAAACGTTGTTCTGCCATATAAATTATTTTTATCTATCTAAATAGGGGTTGATCGTAGAGGGGTGAAAATTAAGGGTTGTATATATTTTTGAATGCTGTATCATAAAAAAATAGAACAGAAAATGTTGTCAGAAAAATAAAGAAAAAAATAAAGGGGTGGACTACCCTTAACATTTAGGGGGATGAAAAATAGATTCTGTCGGATTCTCAGACCTAACCGATATGCACAAAAAATTTCATGAGAATCGGTCGAGTCATTTCGAAGGAGTTTAACAAATAAAAAATAATTGATCGTAGAAGGGTGAAAAGTTAGGATTGTATGTATTGTATATGTGATTGTATGCTGTATCATAAAAAAATAAAAACAAAAAATTTTGTCTAAAAATGAAAAACAAAATTTAGGGGTGGACTACCCTTAACCACTAGGGGGATGAAAAATAGATGTTGGCCGATTCGCAGACCTACTCAATATGCTCACAAAATTTCATGAGAACCGGTCAAGCCGTTTCGGAGGAGTATGGGAACGAACATTGTGACATGAGAATTTTATATATAAGATATATATATATATATATATATATATATATATATATATATATATATATATATATATATATATATATATCCCCGGTACATATTGGCATGTCCAGCGGTTCCTATCGAGTCAAATACCTGAAATTTGGTACCTAGGATTGTTTTCGTTGCACTACGAAAGTGTCGAAAGTATCAAAATTTGGGTAAATTTCTGCAACCGCAGCCATCTTTACGTAGATATTTCTAATTTCCTAATAAATATCCTTCCCGGATATCTCCAGCGGTTGGCATCACACCAAATAATCTGAAATTTGGTTTCTGAAATGGTTTCCGAGGTAGAACGAAACCATTAAAATTTTGTTCAATTTTTCCATCCCACAATATTTTTTCGTGGATAATTCTTGTTTTTCATAGTTTTTGAACCATGAATCAAGCTCCACAGCTTCTGGAGATTGAGTTATAGTGTTGAAGTTTGATACATACATTGAGTTTATGCTGAAATACGATCCTATGTGGGTTTCAAAGTTTCAACTCTTTTTCTCAACCGCTCTGCATTTCGTAGTGACTATTCCGTTCGAAATGCCTCTTGATCTGTGGCGCCACCAGTACGCGATGCACTTCGCGATTTTTTTTTACAGTAGTTTCAACTCTCTTCCTCAATCATGATGAATTTCGCGAGTTTTTTTTTTCTTAATAAAATAAATTATTTTCTACTTTTTGATTCAGTTTGCTACTTAAGCGTGATTTTTCAGAATATAATTCAATCGCATCTCGACGCGATGCATTTCGCATGAAAAACACGATTTTTTTAAAAAGAGGACAATCACTTTTTCTTGTTTTTCCGCGAATTATGGAAATTGGCAACACCGACAGCATTTAATAAGTGATAACTGATTTTATTCCAATTGTAATAACGTGGAAAAGTCGTCGTTCGTCCAACGTTGTTTTCATTCGTATTCCATGGAGATTTTAGTGTGTTATTATTTATCGTACTACATAGAGGAGGAAGTCTCTGCTTGCACCGACTGGAACTAGTATTTCGTAATATGTGGTTCTTCTGTTATCTTTATCTCGATAGATCGTATCTGTGTGGTATGATGGTGTACGGTGACATCATATTGGTCATTGTTTGCAGGGTTGCCACATTTCTCAGGGTGTGTACAGGAAAAATATTGTCACATGAAATTTAAAACGTTTAACAGAAATAAAGAAATTATTTATTTATAATACTTCCTTGAGAAACTCATAAGACCGTGAAATTAAATTATATTCTAGGGAAGCCTTCCCTGTTATCTTGTTAGATTGATTTGTGATAGGTAGTATAATTCCTAATTAAATTTTAAGTTTCATTCTAACTAGGACAGTATTCCTAGTTTCAGAGAAAAATTCAATTTTAGATGTTTTACAAGAAGATAAAAGAATTTTATCAATTTTTCATTTTTTCTTATTTATCTTTTATTAGCAACAGCAAACTCTTGATAATTGAAAATCAGTTTTATTAACAAATTAACTTCAGAAGGATCAAAAGTTCAGTGAAACTCACAAATATAATAAAGTTTAAACTTTATTCCTTATGATGTTTCACCAGGTGATGTGAGAGAATTCAATCTCAGTTATTACAAATATAATGTCAAATATATATATATATATATATATATATATATATATATATATATATATATATATATATATATATATATATATATACTTATATATATATATATATATATATATACATATATAAATATATATATATATATATATATATATATATAAATAAATATATATATATATATATTTATATATATATATATATATATATATATATATATATATATATATATATATATATATATATATATATATATATATATATAAGTTTTTGATAATTATTAGCAATAACAGGCTTGGTGAATCTCAAAAAAACGATTTTATCAAAAAGTTTACGTTTCGCCACGACATCCGTGGCTTTTTCAGAACTTTTGAAATATTGAAATTTCTTTGACATTTATTGATTTGAAAAAATTTGAATAGTTAATAAAGACTACTACGTTTCATCAACATTTTTTCGGCTGTGGCCGTTCTCTATTATTTATTACGTGCTATTCAGTCCAATATTAATGTTCATAATGTTCGAAATAGGTTCAAATTATTTTGATTTTGAAAAGTCAAAGAATAGGGTAGATACTATTTATCATTTTTTCAAAAATATTTTTACGGCTGTGGCCGTCTTCAGTTACTAATTGCGTGCTATTTAGTCCAATATCAACAGTCAGGTCTGTTGATTTTAGATGGAAAGGAACCACAGAAACCTTCACCCACGTAATGTACAATATAGGTTTAAAATATTTGATTGTTGGATTTGTCTTTAAAAAGACATTACTTGTAATTTTGAAGATCACATGTTCTAAATTATACCTTTTCTTAGAAAAATTTGAAAATTCTAGATATCTAAATTTTGTCGAAGAAGATGAGTTATTATGGTTAGAGTTTGTTTGTTGAATTATTTTGTCTTGATTTACGTTGTTTCTTAGAAAAATTATGTATATATAAATATATATATATATATATATATATATATATATATATAAAATAAATAGAAATAAAATCAGTGTTTTAAAACCACGTGATGAAGTAATTTGAAATACAGCTAAGAAATGAATGGCCAATAAAGTTACTATCGACCTCTTATCTCTATTAAAACTAATATAAATATATATATATATATACATATATATATATATATATAAATATATATATATATATATATATATATATATATATATATAGATATAAGGTTAAGTGGGGTAAGTGTGTTTTCGGGGTAAGTGTGTAAGCGCCAAATAATTCTTATTCCGATAACATACTGGTGTGGCCATCTATAAAACAGTATCTAAAGGTTCATAATAGGCCACTGTAAGCTACAGCCGAAGTTAAGATAATTGCTATATTGGCGGGAAAAGCTAATATTTCATAGCCTCTCACCATACACAGTGCATGTAGTTGGTAGACGTTTACTCATCGTGTGACATCATAGTTCCAAGTGAGTTTTTTGAAGTTTTTTTACTACAAATATGGTAAGAAACAGTTCAATTTTAACCTACAGTCGTTATTTTTATTTTAGCTTAAGCGTTTATTATTATTTGGTATTGGTACACACTTGTCCCACTAAAATTCTACTCTGTGGAAGTGTGTATTAATTCAGCTGGACAAGTGTGTACTAATAGTGAACATGAGAAAAGTTCACTATTTGAAGAGCTGCTTCTGGAAATGGTGAAACAACACAGAGGAAAAGAAGACAAGAAACCTAGAAGAAAAATCGCGGGTGGAGCTGAAATTATAACTGCTCCAGAGGTAATTAAACATTTACAGAAAAAACCAATTAAGAAGACAGTGAAAAAAAGTAAAGTCAGTAGTCAGTGAATCAGAAACATCATCAGATGAAGAAGAAGTTTGTGAAGACCAAAGTGACGATGATATTGACGAAGAATTTAGAGATCAGGAAGAATTGATCACATTTATGGATGAACTAAACAAAGAAAATTCAGATGTAGATGTTAGTGATTGGATATTGGTAATATTCATGTTACTGTCAACAAAAAAGAAGACGAAGAAGTAAAATGAAACGTTCATTCGTTAGATCCAACTGCTACAAAATTCTTTCATCTGGGCTGATCCTGAGGAATGTGCTTTCATTGGAACTCAAAATATCATTATGGTTCTTCCAAAGCCAGTTGTTAGTAAAAGGGGTCTGCATCGATTTGAATTTTCTTTTACAGATTATAATGTTCATTAGTAATATAACTCGATTTATTCAAGTATTTTACTTTACCTTTAGGATATATTCATGTTTTTTCTTCACTTTTAGTTATTCAGTTAATGTCTATTTCTTGTTAAAAAGTTTGTAACTTGAAGAGTTTGTAAGATAAAAAAAATTTTTTTGCACCAGTCGAAAAATAAAATATCGCAGTTTTACACACTTGCCCCAGACTTCTACATTTCTTGATATGTGCATTGCATTTGGCTTGCATACACACTTTCCCCGTTTCACAGGAGAAGTGTGTACTATGGGCATAGAAATATATATAATATAGAAATAAATGCGAAACTGTGTCTATATCAAAGTTTTATTATGAGGACTTGTAGGCAATACCCATAACTATGTTATGTCAAAATTTGAGATCTTCAACTCTAGTGCTTTGTTTAAAAATATGGTGTATATACGAACTTTCCAAATATTGCTACACACTTACCCCACCTTACCTTACATCCTTTTTTCTTAATATATTTTCGGGTTAGATATCTCATGTTTTCAAATATATCAATGCATTAGATTCAACTTCATACTTTGTGATATAGTATTGGAACAATCTAGATTATTGTAGTTCTATTCTATATGTAAAATCAAAGAAATCTATAAAGAAAAAAAATAACGAAAAACCCAAACATGCTTTGTAAGTGTTGAAACTTATCTATCAGCAGTTTATACAATCGGAACAAATTATAATCGACACCCCATTTGGCCCGATTCGGCAACATCGCCAACGCCGGACATAGAGGCGCGATCTTCTTCTTCACATCCCGCGAGGGCCACGCATCGACGGACCCGCTCAGGGGTCGACAACCGGCCAACCCCGATGCTGCGCCGACGAAGCTTCTTTGTTCGCTTGGCACGTAAGTTTTACCACCGCGCGCACATCCCCTAAGAGACTTGGGGGGGATGAGTCAACGGCCTCTGTACTTTTCACGACGCATGTGACTTATCTCCAGCAGGGTTAACGGAAAAGAAGAGAGTCGTGGACTTTACAGAAAACGATGATGAAAGATCCGAACATATTTTATTATGGTTAATTACTTTCAAATGTTCGGATTAGTTCAATAATTTGACTCTTAAAAAATTTCAAAAAACCACGGAAAAGTAATGAATATCTACGTAAAAATGGCTACTTTTGGAGAACTTTACCCAAATTTTAATAGTTTATGTAGAGGGGAACATATATATATATATATATATATATATATATATATATATATATATATATATCTATATATATTTATATATATTTATATATATATATTTATATATATATATATATATATATCAATTTTATATATATATATATATATATATATATATATAAATATATATATATATATATATATATATATATATATATATATATATATATATATATATATATATATATATATATATATATATACAGAGGCGCCGACTTATAAAAAATATTCGGGGGGCCATACCGGGGGCAAACTCGACAAGCCTGACACATTTTTTGGCTTTGAAAAACCAAACACACGATATTTTCGTGAAAAGCTAATTTAATTATGATTAATAATTATGCTTTACGACTATTACAGAGCATTGAATATAATAGCTCTGAAAAGACTGAAATTATATTTCAATAAATCACAAACTATCATTAAAAGAATTAAATATAAAATATTGCTGTCGCACAGTAATAGCACTTTGATTAATAAGTTAAATAGCTAATTTGAGCATACTTTGAATAAGTCCCAGGGTTCATTAAATGAAAACAATATTTCAAAGATAATACTGTGAAAATATAAAATATGAATAAAAAAATATGTGAGTATTTGAAAATAGATAATACAGTACTCTAGTAATATAGTAATACAGTACTAAACTAGTACTAATATTTTGAAACTGAAAATTCAACGTTCTGTATGTATTTCATTCTCTATTTCATAAAGATTTTTAATATTGCTTCAAATAAGTAAATGATTAAAATGAAAAATGCCAACATAATTTTGTAATTTTACAAAGCATGATAATAACTAATAATTTTTTTGAATTATTGGGGGGCAACTACATTTTTGGGGAGGCTCGGACCCCCTCAGGCCCTTAGAAGTTGGCGCCACTGTATATATTAATATATATCATCTGTGGCTTCATAACCCTGGGTGGGTTGTAACAAAAGAATTGAGATTACTAAAATAATAATTGTAAAATGAGCTCATCTACTAATATAAAATAAGCCCACTGGTCACTATCGGTCATTCAGTAGATCTATTATGATGTACCGGATACGGGATGTGCGTTTTTATTTAAATTTGAGAAGTAAATGTGTTTTCTTACATAAATTTTATATAAAAAATAAAGTATAAACTTTGAAATAAAAACACTTGACTTAAATTTCACAATATAAAAAATCTTTAGATACTGTACTTTATTGTTGTATTATATTTTTTTATATTGTGAAACATAAGTCAAGTGTTTTTATTTCAAAGTTTATACTTTATTTTTTATGATGTTTCACCAAGTGATGTGCGAGAATTCAATCTCAGTTATTAAATTTTATATGTTGATTTAGCGAATTTTATACAATAGGTAAATATATGTTTTGTTTCATATACAACATATATATGTAAGTTTATAATTAATGAATAAATTATTTAACTTCTTACTTTAATGTTACATTTTGATTAAGCAACCCCTCCCCCTCCCCGAAACTATATCCTGGGTGCGCCCACGCGTGGGACATCCGGTTGGAACAATGGTCCTCTCGCTATATATTATGTATTAAATAGGAATTAGATCAACAACGTGTGAGAGTAGTGAAATGAAAAAATAATAAAATTGTAATAAATAATTTTTTATAAGAGTAATGAAAATAAACATTTTTTTATTGATCATTATAATAAGTCAGTCGTGTTAGTCGTAGGTCAATAGTGTCGGAGAAAGTTTCAGTTTTATCTTTCATTCGCCAAGTTTTTCTGTAGTTTAACGTGCGGTAAGAAACTTCTTTCAAAAAATCATCAAATAGTCTTATAATTGTTTATTAGCAACGCGATCTTAAACATCGGTAAATCTCCATTAACACTGCACTGCGAAATGGAGAAAATTCACAAATAACTCTTGTTCAGGAACATCGAACACCTGTCTGGATCTTTTAATTCTCATTGATGTTACTTGAACTGTAGTGATTCGGCATAGCATACTTAAACTCACAATAGAGATACCCAGATCGGTAAAAATAACAACACTATAGATACACTTGCACAACAATATTTTAGGATTCAGATTCTATACTGTCGATTATTATATATTTGTTACTTAACGAATGCAATAATATACTCTGCTGTATGTAAATGGTAACGGAATTTTTTCGAAATTTTGTACTGAGCACTTCCTCTACGCCGATAACTTGGACATCGTAGCTCAAGGGAGAAACTTTCCGATTGTAGAAGAGATATTACAAAATGCCCTATTACGTATGTCAGCCTACTATGAGGCAAACTCTGTGAAACCCAATCCGTCGAAAACCCAGGCATACACCTAAACACTAAAGCCGCCGGAAGAAAACTACACATCCAATGCGATGGTTTCGCCATAGAACACACAACTCAAACAAGATATCTGGGAGTAACTCTGGACCGATCCCTCACGTACAAATTCCACTGCCATAAGACCCGACAAAAGGTGTCGACTAGGAACCAGCTCCTCAAGAAATTAACGGGAAGTGAATGGGGAGCTCACCCCGGCGTGATCAGAACAACAGCTGAAGCAATATGTTTCTCCACAGCGGAGTATGCTTGCCCCGTGTGGAATAGGTGTGTGCATGCCAAAGCTGTCGATACTACTGTTGATGAGACGTACAGACTTATGACCGGCTGCATGAGGGCCACTCCGCTGGATAAACTCTATTAAGCTGCTGGGTATGAACCACCAACAACTCGACGAATAGCCATTGAACACACCGAAAGATTTAGGCAAACATTTGATAATCGCCACCCTCTTTTCGAAGCACCCGAGCCAGTGAGGCGACTTAAATCACGCAAAGGCTTCTTGAGCACAGTACCGATACATCCACCAGAAGTCTTCCCTTTAAAACAAGAACCCTCAGCAGGCTCCAGGTTGGACTGGAAGAGCCGTCTCAGAACCGGAGTTGCCCCCGTGAAGACGAACTTTGCAAAATGGGGAATTAATAATGAACAAGATGTCAAATGCGACTGTGGGGCGACACAGAATATGGAACACCTCCTGGTTTGCAAGAACTGTCCAAGCTCCTGTTCCCTCGAAGATTTATGGCTTGCTAGAGATAATGCACTGGACGTAGCCCGATACTGGGCTGACAAATTGTAATATGGACTAGGATACGAAAGAGTAAAGTAAGTTTCGAAATTTTAATGCATAAAACTTCTAAATCTACGTATTGAAATAAATCCTGATTTTGATGTGACATTCCTGATATTAGTATTAATAGACTTGGTATGTACTTACAATAGCTTATAGATCGACATTGATAAGAAATAGATTACAGATAATATAATTTCGTGGAAGTCTCAACATGAGGACAAATATTAATTTTTGCCAAATCGGTATCTAGAAACTGGACTAACTCTTTAAAGCAAACCCTTTGTCTGTATATATATATATATATATATATATATACATATATATATATATATATATATATATATATATATATATATATATATATATATATATATATATATATATATATATATATATATATATATATATATATATATATATATATATATATATGGTAATGGTTTGGCTAGAAAATATAATCTAGCCGGCTCTGTACCCTTTCTATGGAGTGCTTCTTTTCTTATGCCTTCTTAGGAGGGTTCACTCAGCAAGAAAGATTATTTCACTTTGTGATGGGGTTAATCTGTCAAGAAGTTGATAATATATTCGATAACATTCCCCGTTGAATGTACGATGTGAATTATGAGATGTGTTTATGGGAATTAAGACCGATTGCCTCCCATTCAGTAAATTAATGAGTTAATTTGAGTAACAACGATTAAAAAAACTGGGGGAAAGAATTTCACCAACGACTATCCTTTTTCTATAATATAAGACTACTTCTCGTTTTTGTAGAGTTGGATACTCTTTATACTTTAGAAAAGAATGTCTTCATATAAATTGTATGGAATACTATATTTGAACTGAAGATTTTTATCTAAAAACACATTGCACGTACTAACTATATTATACCAAATAGTACGAAATGTCTTCACTCCAAAAACTCCCCATTCGAAGTCTGTTTAAATACAATTTCAAACAAATTTTAATCATAAAGTGAATGAATCAAATATTATAAATTACTCATATTTCTTTCCATCACCAAATGCTTGGATAGTAATTAAAGCTAACTGATTTTTTTATAGGAAGAGCATGAATAAAAACATTCAAACAATACCTAAATTAAAATAGAAATCATCGAGTAATAACACGTAATGAATTATAATTTAATATATATCTATGGAAATTAGCTTGATGAAAGTTTTGATTGACATCTAGAATGATTTGCAATATATAATCAAGTTAGGAATATTAAAAAACATCGAGATGGCCACTGCAAATGATTGAAGTGATAGGCTCTTTCAGTCTGATTAGACACCCGACATTATTATTTATGTATTTAGTATTTAATACATTTTGGCATCTCAAGTGACCCTTATCAAACCAAATGAGATGTTATCTCTAAATGTTAAAGGAAAGAGTGGCAGGAAGGTACCTACATTAGAGGCAACATACCCACCAGCTAGCGGAGTTTTGAGGGCGTTAAAAATGGATTTTGAAAGATTTCTTCTTCCAAATTAAGTTGAACGGTTTAAAATCTGTACATGGTCTAATTGGATGTTAAAGAAGTATTTTTTTCAGGTATGAACTAACCGATGCAATTTTCAGGTAGAGATGTCTTGTTGAGTTAGAGAGGTGAAATTTCATAAGTACGTGAATTTAGTTAATGTGTGGGAAATTAGTTTTGGTGTTTTCAACTATTTACCCTTACAGTCATCATTTTAAGGTAGAGAGTCTATGTTTAGGTTTTGAGATTTTGCTCGCCTCTACATTAACTAAAGTAGTAAATAATTTGAATGTGAAAAGAACAAAAATGAAGGTTAAGTACGACCTATAGTTACGGACCTCTGCTGTTTGCATATTTTTTATACGGTATGTATTGGTTCATAGAAATAGGTACATATCCAAAATACTTGATTTCATCCAGAAGAACATACTTATTTCACTTGTTTTTACTTGTTTTTTTTTCATGTATAGGTACTTTAACATCAAATAGTGCTAAAAATTCTAAGATCCCGAAAATTCATATGTATAAATGCAGGTACTCAAAAACACGTCAGTCAACATGTTGAGAATTAAATATTCATTTTAATATGAAAACTAACATATAAACATATCTAAGAGTAGATTATAAGGGTGTTGCCAGGTTTCTCTACACTCCTTATCGTCAATTGCATAATTTAGGAGTGGTTTAGCGGTTCTTCTAGCAATTTCGACCGCAGGTTCACGAGTGAGTGAATAAATAAATGACGGTGATGGGCAAACAGTGACCATATTTCTAATTTCATTGTTATAACAGATATCTCATAGTGATACACAGAGAGAAATTTTCTCATGATCATGATTCCCAAAAAGTTAGTGTGTTCTATTT
>JARQZK010003635.1:117500-127500 GCA_030704885.1 Cynegetis impunctata
ACTAGAGTTGATTTTCAAACTGTGAAAATGGTTTATTTCTCCAACTTTCAATCATTGCTGTCATATGGGATAGCATTTTGGGGAGGTTGTTCATTGGCTGAGTTGTTATTTTTAAGACAAAAGTGTATGTTGAGAACTATTTTATGTTTAGGTTATAGGGAGTCACGCAGGGGGTATTTTAGGAAGAATAGGATTCCTACGCTATGTGGTTTATATATATATATATATATATATATATATATATATAGAGTGTTGATGTTTATGTATCTACATCCAGCTTATTTTGAAGGATACAAAAATTATAACAACACTAGACGTAATGAACCATATTTTTATCCACGTCACATTTTGAGTTTAACACAAAGATCACCTCTCTATATGGGCTTGAAACTATTCAATTCTCTTCCCAAATGTTTATATATATATATATATATATATATATATATATATATATATATATATATATATATATATATATATATATATATATATATATATATATATATATATATATATATATATATCAGGGGCGGCTAGTCAAAGGAGGCTAAGGAGGCTAAGCCTCCTCAATAATATTCCGTGTATCACTAATATACTATATTGAATAGTCAGCAAACAGCATATTCATATTAATCAAAATCATATTATTTTATGCACCTACCTTCCTTTCAACCTACATTATATAATATAATTTATTAATTAAGATAGAAGGTATTTACATTTACTGCATTTCATTCATTTCAAGATTTGTGGCAACGCTGCGGAAGGCTTAGAAAGGTATTTTTTTTTAACTCGAGGGACCTACAGTTTAACGCCGGTTCCGAAGGGCCAATGGGCTTGTAAACTATGTACATTACCCAACATTTTTCATCATAAATAACCACTAAATTCTGGACATATACAACGCCCAAGAGCGAGGTGGGACTCGAAAGGTATATTTTCAACGTTCATTATGCCTGCCACTGAAAAGCAAACAACGGTGCAAATACTCCGAATGAATACTTCATTGCAAAAGAAAAGCAAAACACATGTAAATGGCAACACCGATAGGAACCCAGTCTCATACAATGTCGACCAATCATAACTATAGAATTTCGCGTGACATCGAGTGAATTCGTTGGAAAGCATTAATTGAATCGTAGTGTGATCGTAGTTACTAATGGCCGCAGCGTGTTTACTTATATTGCTCGCGTATTGTTTTAAAATGAGTTTGGTTACTGAAGTTAATGTCGAAAATTTCAATGGTGACTTAGTGGAATATTTGTTATCCCATAACTTAAGTGCACTAAGTTATGAGGATAAAGTTTTGATAAAAACATTGCGACCTACCCCTGAATTAAACAATTTGGTGCAGCGTAACAGACAACAAAACCGCTGTTTTAATACAAGGAATTATGAGAGACATCCTTGCCTAACCGGATCACAGGTAAAAAATAAATTATTTTGTTGGCAGTGTTTACTTTTTACTAGTGAAAATGTCTCTGTTTGGGGCCGCTTAGGATTTGAGGATTTAATTCTATACCTAGTTGAAAGTGAGGAATTTTTCACCGATAAAGTAACTTTAAATACAGCACACGGATTAATATCTTACTTACAAGATGAGGAATTTATATATTTTTTAAACATCTTTGAATTAAGTTTTGAACAAACAGAAATAGTTTTTCAAATCTTACAGCACAAGTTTTCAGATGTAATTTACTCACGAAATCGGCTCAAGTTTCTTTTGGAAAAAATATCAGAATTTCGTGCAGAAGTTTATTTAAAAAAACAATTTTTCTATATTTCAAACTACTGATGATACGACTCAATTTAGCACAAAACGAAAGAAATTCAGTTACGCAGATATGGAGCTTCACTATAAGCAAATATTTTATGAAATTTTGGATACTATTAGGGGTCAAATAGAAATAAGGTTCTCTGATTTGAAAGAACTGCATTTCTTCGACTTACTCAATAAAAATTTGTTAACCGGATTTTTGGCTAATTTTCCAGATAAACTTTTGGAAAATTTATGTCAAAAATACACTTTTTTGATAAGGTGGCTATAAAAAGTGAACCGTGTTGTTTATAATGACAATGAAATTTTGGGGCAAAACGAAAATCATGTGAGGACTATTAAATACCTTTTTGATAATGATTTGAATCAAGATTTTTATTATAAACTCTTATGTCTAATTGTTTCTATCCCGGTGACATCGGTTTCCGTAGAGCGCTCCTTTTCCACTCTTATGAGAATTAAAACTTATTTACGAAATTCAATGAGCCAGGATCGTTTGAAAAATGTTACTTTGTTATCTATTGAAAAGAAATTGGTAAAACTTTTGGCGAAAGACAAAAAATTTTATGAGGATATTATAGATCATTTTGATTGGTTGAGAAAATTTTTGTGAATATTGTATATAGGAGTTGTAGGTCTCAAGGTAGACACTCGAAAGTGGAAACAAATTAATAGCTTAGGGTGCTTGTTTTACTTTGATTTTCTTTAAATTATAAGGCGGTTGACCTTGAAATCCTAAAAATTTTCGCCTATGGTGTATTTTTTAACACCTCTTGTAGCCTCCTCAAACCAAAACCTCACAAGCCGCCACTGATATATATATATATATATATATATATATATATATATATATATATATATATATATATATATATATATATATATATATATATATATATATATATATATATATATATATATATATATATTTATATATATATATATATATATATATATATATATATATATATATATATATATATATATATATATATATATATATATATATATCGCCATCTCCTGCGGCTCTCATTAGATCAAATGCGTTGGATGTTTATTGGTACATAAAAAACTATCAAAATGCTGAGAAAGCTTTTTTCCTCTAATCGTCACTATTTTTAGGTTGAAAGTTATGTAACAATTTTTATGATGAAATTTATAGATTTTTAATGATTTACCAGCATTGTGCATCTCCACAACCACCCCAAATTCATTTGAAAAGATTAAAATTTGTGGATGAATTTGGTTGATGTTATGGAGGTGATATTTGAGGATTTTATTGTCTCACCATCGATCAATATTTATGTAGATATTTCGAGTGTTTTTGCAGGTATTCATCAGCTCCTCAAAATTGACTTTGCGGCTTAGAATTTGAATGTAAAAAAGAACAAAAATTAGAGGAAAATACGACCTCACATACGAAATATGTCACTTTTTAAATGACCTGTTTGAAATTTCTTTAAAAATAAATTTTCCATTTTGTGAAATTTCTGATATCTTCAATCCAAATTTCCAAGAAATATTTCCGGTAAGAAACCGTCTACATTATCAGACTTATATATTCGCGTGTATTTCGTTGTGAACAATCATACTACAGTTGAATTTTATATGCGAATTTTAGTATGTAAACCCAAATATTTAAACAGGACTTTGAACGAATATCCATTTATAGAAATAGATTGCTTCCATCGTTGAAAATCGTTAGAGAAGATACAAAACTTCTAGTTATTCATTCAATGTCTGCATTTTCCTTATTATCTTGGACAAACAGAAATTTTGTGAACATTATCGATAAGGGTAACGCTATCTATTCCATTCTCAAATATATAGGTTATCTTACCATTTTTATTCTATAATATTTAATTCAAACATTAGTTTATTCAGTCGAGGGGAAGTTTTCTTATCAGGGGAGGTCTCGTCTACGTATTTCCTTATATCAAACTTCAGATTCTTGTATATCATCTTGAAAGTGTAATATTTTCCTGTTCTTCATTCTACTTAAATTGGTACATTTACTGGACATATATATTTCGTGCTATTAACCATTATCAAGAGTTTGATTTGAAAATGCAACAATCTATCTATTTATGTTGATGCTTTGATGAGTATCGTTTTCTTTAGGTCTATTTGGTCATTAGTAATGGTTAAGTGCCTGGAGCTGATCGACGTAATTTCTAAAGCTTCTAAAAGGTCCGTGCTCTTTCATTTGTTCAGAAAATGCAATATCTCTGGATTATCTAAATCTAGAAATGGCTATTTTATATACAAAGTTCTTGAATGCCAGTGACGTTCTTACTTTGTATGATTGATATATATATATATATATATATATATATATATATATATATATATATATATATATATATATATATATATATATATATATATAAATATATACAATTAAGTAAGTAACTGCCGATAGTTTCTAAAAAATATATTAATTATAGCCGGGTATTCGGCAAGGAGTTATGATCTATACAACCAAATTTGTCTCAGTCGACGTTTCGACTCTTTATTGAGTCTTCCTCAGGACATAAACAGTTAGGTTGTAAGGCCCATAGCATGACACAACTCTACAACAGCTCATTGTTTTTGGAGTAAAAATTTTCTATTAATTTAATGATTTCTAAGCGAGGAACCAAACATAACCCCACGAAAAACAATGTTTGGCTCCTCGCTTAGAAATTATTAAATTAATAGAAAATTTTTACTCCAAAAATAATGAGCTGTTGTAGAGATGTGTCATTATGGGCCCTACAACCTAACTGTTTATGTCCTGAGGAAGACTCAATAAAGAGTCGAAACGACGACTGACACAAATTTGGTTATTTAGATCATAACTCCTTGCCGAATACCCAGCTATAATTAATATATTTCATATAAATATATATATATATATATATATATATATATATATATATATATATATATATATATATATATATATATATATATATATATATATATATATATATATATATATATATATATATATATTTATATATATATATATATAAACTGAGATTACGGAGTCACTGAGAAAGTATTTTTATTGGGGTTGCAGTCAATTGAGAATGATAAATCAAATCATGAAAAATATACAAGTTGACCATGGTCAATTTAATATACTACAAAAGTGAACAAAAAAATATTCAATAATTTAAAAACATAAGTTATAACATGACACCAATTATATAACCATTAATTATTTATTTAAAATACATATATACATATAACGATGTCCCTTGGAAGGTTTTCTGAAAAATTATTGAAGAATCGTCCTTGTTCACTTCATATAATAAATTGAGAATGTCCATATTCACGTAATAGGTATTTTTTGTTAAATTGTCCAGTTTTGGAAAGAATATATTCTCATGATCAAGATATCTGGAAAAAACAAAAGTCCTATTGTAGAAAACAGGTAAGTTTGTACAATTGCAACAAACTTACTCATTGTATGAACTCACCAGTTTTTTACAATAGGACTTGATTTCCCAGATGCCTTTGATAATGAAAAAAAAGTTTTTCGAAAGCTCTGCAATCTTCTTGAACTCAGTTTCCAGTCAAGAGACTACATTTCCTTCAATATATATATATATATATATATATATATATATATATATATATATATATATATATATATATATATATATATATATATATATATATATATATATGTGTGTGTGTGTGTAAGTTTGGAGTTTCGTCCAACCTAACGATGCGCTCAGTATAGTCGACTGAGCGGATATCAGGGTTGCGAGGTTTCTCAAAGATTTATCAAGGCATCATATCCAGATACTTTGACTACTGTTCATTTTCAATTGTATAAATAAATTTGACACTGTCATAAATTGTATATTTGTTGAAAACAAACATATTCATTTGTGAATTAATGTACTTGTTTGTTGATTCAGGTAATGTTATAATGTATTGAATAGGTTTAATGTATGTAATTATGTGTTTGAATAAACTTTTCAGTTATTGCTAGCAGACTTATATATGTATATATATATATATATATATATATATATATATATATATATATATATATATATATATATATATATATATATATATATATATATATATATATATATATATTTTTTTTTTTTGTTGTTGAAATGTACCTACCTATTCAATATGATGCATTTTATATTAGTTAAACTGGTAGGAACATTGGAACAAGATTTGACGAATACAAAAAATCAATAATCTAAAGTAAGAACGTAACTAGAATTTCGGAAAATTGCATAAAGAATAACCATTTTATAGATTTGCATGATCCAAAGATATTGCCAATAACAATTTTATGTCCAATCCTTCAATTATAACGGCAGGCTTGGAGGAGATAGGAATTTTGCTGCGCGACCAAACTGAAAAAATTTCGAGACTAAAACCGTAAGAAAACCATATATCGGAAGTGCAACGCGCATGCGTCCTTCTTTCTTTATCTTTCTCCTTTTGCCACGTCATATACATGAAATTCTTGTCTGGTGTATAGGTACTCACATTATAAATTTATTTTACTCGCAAATAAACACACTTATTTTCTTATAGTTTGTAAATCTTCAATACGATTTTATTATTATATTAATTATTATATTATAATGTCGAATCCCAAGGAACTTCATTCCTACCTAGTGTCCCATGACACCACAGACTTTTTTAAAATTTAATTCGTCCCAAGCATTGCTAATTTAGTTCATTGTACCTGCTATTTAATGTATCATAATATAAGTATAGGGAAAGGAACTCCGTTCCAAACGGGGCTCCCTTTGCACTTCTTCCCTTTTTTATCTTTTTCTATTTCCAAAAGTTTCATGGACTTATTAAAGTTATAATTTTAATTAGCTTCGTTTTGAATTCTCCAAGACTGCTGCTGTAGTTTAAACCTGTTCACTTGCTTCGTAATTATCTACAGTAGCCATTCGGTGTATTATTTTCCTCATCGAATATAACACATTGCGTAACAAGCGTTGGCGAAGCGGTGGGCATCACCATCATCTAGCTTCTAGCAGTTCAATAAACAACCAAATTTCCTCAAGAATTGACTGCGTCCAAATCGAACATAACCCACTTTCGTACCGAAACGGCCGATTCAATACTCCAGCGGCAAACTCTGTAAATAATTAGTCGTACGAACGCATGTGGACCTTAAGGCGACAGAGTACGGTTACGTGACCCCCAAAGGGTTGAGCGCCAAGTCTTAAACTCTATTTTTACGTTATTTAGTATTTTTATCTGCGACACAGGAAGAGCCAAGCGGGCGAGTCCGTACACTTTTAACTTATCCTGAGCGGGTTCAACGGCCTCCCAGTGGTGCTGCACGCCTTCGGCCGACCCTCCTTTATGGAATTTAAGATCTTGCGTAACACAAGACGATTCAACATTTGAACTGGCCGCTTTTATTGTTGACGAGGATTTTCGAATTCTTCAGCCCGCGTTACTAGTCACAATTAACGGATTTAATTGGGAGACGCGCACCTCCGCTTGCTGCGATTTGAGGCGAATCGTATACAAACAGTCGAATTGCGTTTTCCGCAAACCAGTCCTCCTTCTTTTAGCGATTCCATAAATGGTTATTGGAAGTGTTCATTATCTCGCCCAAATTAACTGTTATTTCGATTCGAAAATCACGTCTATCCAACTGTTGAATCAGTCCCCTTCGACAAAATGTTTCAGTATGTATATCTATCTTGATGTTAGAGTTTTAAGAATTTTCACTTGCAACAATTGTGCTGAGATATTCAATCATAATTTATAGTTTCTCAGTATTTCAATAATTATAAATGAAACTGATATGTTGATACAAAAATCTCAAGTCAGAAATCTTTATGAAAAATCAAAGTCATGAAATCTTTATAAAATACACATATAATCCATTGAGTCCGTCTTCTTTTACCGATTTCATAAATGTTTACTGATTATATCGCCCAAATTAACTGTTATTTCGATTCGGAAATCACCTACAGCTAACTGTTGAATCAATCCCTTGCGACTTATCGACAAAATGTTGTAGTATCTATGTATATCTAGCATGATGTTAGAATTTTAAGAATTTACACTTGCAACAATTTTGCTGAGACTTTCAATCATAATTTATAGTTTCTCTGTATTTCAATAATTATAAATGAAACTGATATGTTGATAAAAAAATTGTTTAATGTCAGAAATCCGTTTCTCTTCGTATTTTATATTCTTTAAATTTCGTAACATGATTGGTAAGTCACATTGCCCAACCGGATTATGAAATCTTTATAAAATACACATACAATCCATTGGGTTTTACGTGATCCAATAATAAGTCCTCCTTCTTTTAGCGATTCCAGAAATGGTTATTGGAAGTGTTCATTATCTCGCCCAATTTAACTGTTAGTTCGATTCGAAAATCACCTCTATCCAACTGTTGAATCAATCCCCTTCGACAAAATGTTGCAGTAGGTATATCTATCTTGATGTTAGAATTTTAAGAATTTTCACTTGCAACAATTCTGCTGGGACTTTCAATCATAATTTATAGTTTCTCTGTATTTCAATAATAATAAGTGAAACTGATATGTTGATACAAAAATCTTTATGTTAGAAATCGTCTTCTCTTCGTATTTTCTATTCTTCAAATCTCGTTAACACGGTTTGTAACTCGAATTGCCCAACCGGACTATGAAATCTTTATTAAATACACATACAATCCATTGAGTTTTATGTGTTCCAATAATAAGTCCGTCTTCTTTTAGCTATCCCATAAATGGTTACTGAAAGTTTTCATTATCTCGTCCAAATTAACTGTTATTTCGATTCGAAATCACGGTTGCATTAATCCTCGTCTACTCATCACGACAATATGTTGCAGTTTGTCTATCTTGATGATAGAAACTTTAATTCACCTGCAACAATTTTGCTGTGACATTCAATTATAATAAATATAGTGTCTCATTATTTCAATAACTATAAATGACACTCCTTATGTTGATACCAATATCTTCTGATTTCAGAATTCTTTTTCATAGCCTCTCTTCATATTTTCTTTACTTCAAATTTTCTGAAAATAGTTGATAACTCGAATTTCCCAACCGGACTATGAAGTCTTCAGAAAATTTGTAGAATTTTGCGTCTTCAAATAATCAGTCCTTCTTTTAGCTATTCCGTAAATGGTTACCAATACTGTTCGTTATCACGCCCAACTAACTGTTATTTCGATTCGAAAATCAACTCCAACAGTTGCATCAAACCCCATCTACTTAATACGACAAAATGTTGCAGTATATCTATCTTGATGATAGAAACTTAAGAATTTCCATTTGCAATAATTTTGCTAATTATGACAGTCAACTATAATTTATAGTTTCTCATTATTTCAATAACTATAAATAACACTTATTATGTTGATGCAAATATCTTTTAATTTAAGAAATCTTTATCATAGTCTCTCTTCATATTACCTGAAACAGTTCGTTCATCGAATTGTCCAACCGGGCAATGCAGTCTTCATAAAATTTGTTGCATTTTGCGTTTTCCAATAATCAGTCCTTCTTTTAGCTATTCCATAAATGGTTACTGAAACTGCTCATTATCTCGCCCAAATTAACTGTTACCTATTTCTATTCGAAAATCACGTTGAACTATTAAATTAATCCTTGTCGACTTATTACGCCAAAATATTACAGTATGTCTCTCCTGATGATAGAAACTTAAGAATTTTCATTTGCAACAAGTTCCCTCTCAAATTTAACCATTATCGATTGTTTTTCATATTGCAGTAATTATTCAAACGGAACTGATATGTTGATACAAATATCTTTTAATGTCAGAAATCTTTTTCGTCCCTTCTCTTTACATTTTCCATTCTTTAAATTCCCTGAAATGGTTGGTAACTCGAATTGTCTAACCGGACAATGAAATTTTCATGAAATTTTTGTACAATCACATACAATTCATGAAGTTTAACGTTTAAATATTCAATTTAGTAATCATTCATTCCTCTATTAGCGATTCCACAATTGGTTACTGAAAGTAGGTACTCATTATCTAGCCCAAATTAACTGTTATTTCGATTCGACGGTTGTATTAATCCCCATCTACTTATCACGACAAAATGTTGCAGTATGTCTATCTTGATGATAGAATCTTAAGAATTCAACAATTTTGCTGCGACAGTTAACTATAATTTATAGTTTCTCATCGTTTCAATTATTATAAACAAATTTATGTGTTGCTACGAATATC
>JARQZK010003635.1:132500-145000 GCA_030704885.1 Cynegetis impunctata
ACAAACGGATGGTACCGTTTCGGACTTCAAATTCATCCTTAGACCATGGTATAAATCAGGTGAATTGTTTTCGAGATTAAAACCATTTAAAATCATAATTAATATAGCAAACTTGAATTCTGAAACAACAATTGAAAAATCATCAATCAAATAAACAATTAGAGAATTTTTTTTAATATTCGTGCAACACAATAGATATTAAATTAACTGGATTTTTCAGATATTCATGTAGGTTCATATGATAATAAAGGTTTCGAGGTGTCTAGAAAGACTCTTACTTCCACCTCTCGTTCTCGTTATTAACCCTGAAGATGAACGGTAGTTCGAAACCACCACGCTTTGTAGAAGTGTTATGCTTTATGAGGCATAATTTCGCCCAGCATTAAAATACTGCTCTCATGCGTAGAGTTCTGATCCTCACCACTCATTGCATCTGCTCTGTGCAACTCAAAAAAAAACAGTGAGGTTATTAGACGACCGGTCAAATCAGAAGAAGGTTGCCGACTTGTGTCTCTTTAACAGATATTATCATGGCACTGCCTCCATTATTCCACCAAGAGAACAATACACTCGTTAAACAAAGAATGCAGATAACACACCAATTTGCATTGTACATCCCAAAAACCAGAACATTGATCTATCAGACGTTGTTTCTAAACCGAACAGCAAACTTATGGAACGTTTTACCATCTGAGGTGTTTTGGGATGAATTACCCATCAAATGAAAGGAAATGGATAAGAAAAAACGAAGAAAAATGTGAAAAATTATTTACTTGAACATCCTCCTTACATAATGGATGATTTTCAACTTTATATAAAAGACCATATCATTTTGAATTTCACGTAAATTGTATTGTATTGGATTTGACTTAATTATTGTTGTAATTGAAATAAAGTATTATTATTATTATTATTAGTTACCTAAATGAAATCTTCTCAAATTTGTCTATAAGGATAATATACCCACCTTTCAAACTTAGTATGCAGCAGAAAATTGACTTTCCCTATTTGCTATATGTCTTGGGTTCCAATACGACAATCAAAACGATTGAGCGGAAAATTGTGGAAAAATGATATATCCAGATAAAAAAAATTAACATTGAATAATGAGTTTCTAAAAATGTACCGAACTGCTCTGCGTATTCCTTGTGTTAGTTGAAATAAAAAATTCATAGAATAGAATTTATTTTTCTCCGAATTCAGACATTCTATTTTCAGATATAGTTTACTACATTTTCTTGTGCTATCAAAATTTCAGCCAATCATCGATATTCGATAACGTGTTCGATACTTAAATGAGAAACCTTTAACAACTTTAATTGAACTAGATCAAGTCAGTAAAGTACTAAAGCGGCGAATATGAGGAATTAAGGTTAATACATCAATCGTTCAATCCATAAATTTTGTTTTCAATTTGATAAGAGTTTATGAATCAATCTTGGATACTTCAACGTACATTTTATAGGACATCTGAAACCAGCTCAACATATTTACATTTATATTCTGATTGATCACTTGGAGTTCAGTAATAATTCAATAAGTAAAACGTAAGTATTAGGCGAATTCCAAACTTCAAAAAAATATATATGAATATATATATATATATATATATATATATATATATATATATATATATATATATATATATATATATATATATAATATATATTAAAATATATATATATATATATATATATATATATATATATATATATATATATATATATATATATATATATATATAGGATAAAGTCGGGTGAGATGGCTCATTCAATTTATTTCGTCTATGTGCTAGTAGATGGAATGCCGGTTACCTCTGGCCAATCTTGCTTATGTCCAGTATATGTTGGTAAAATATCGTGGCCAGTTACGGCCTTAATAGTGAAAAAATTATTGATACTATGTTTAATCAATGCTTGAAAAAATTCCTCCTCTAGTTGTAGACGTTGTAAATTTCTTCTGCTTGATCGTAGACTAACTTAATTTGCACTAGTACCTTAGAACAACATTGTTCTTTATATCTAACCTTGAAATAACGCCTTGAATGCGAATTTAAATAATAAGTTAGAAGCTAAGTGTTATCTTCCCTGGTGGGTAAGACGGCTCGAGTCATCTGACCCGCACTGTTGGGTGAGATGGTGCCCTCCAACTTTTCTACCCAGTTTCATTTATCACATGTATTTCGGAAGTAATCTCTACGTGGTGGTATTTTTTTAATTTTCAGATTAGTGACAGTTGAAAATGCTGTGCCCAGCTTTAGAGGGACAGGATTTTTTCCCTTCAGACTTGCTATTCCAGATTATGCCTTTCCCAATATTCACGAATCAGCAGGCAATAAAGCATTCAACATTACGGACAAAGATAATTTCGAAGATACAGAAAATACACCTGGCAAAATGTTAGATTCCATAAATCCCATTCCCTCCAATTTCAAAATTGAGTGTATAGTTTGTCGTCAGTGATTACATGAAGGCTGAATGAGTTTTATAAAGAAGTCTTCTGGTTGTGAAAAACGCAAATGAGATTAGTAGTTTTTGAGTTGAACACTTATTTTACGTTTATTATATTTTGAATATAAATTCATTTTCCGTTCTCCACTCGAATGAATCGTTTCCAGTGGTTAGTTCAAAAGTTGTGTATGCGCCATGTCACCCGCATGAATATCTCATTACTTTTTTACTGCGCCATACTACCCTCCCTTGGTGGGAGAGATGGCTCACTAAGCCTTTTTCTATGAAAATTTCTCAGTTGGCAAAAAAGCATATTTTGTCTTATTTCATTAATTTTTGTTTACTTCTGTTCACTATCCTCACTTTGTAAAATATTCGATATACTTATATGTGATTTAGTGCTCTTTTCACCGTTACAAAAAAAGGTACGCCAACTAACCCGATTTTACCCTATATATATATATATATATATATATATATATAGATTGCAATTTCGGTTACAAGACCATCATATGGCAGATTGAGTTAATAAATGAATACTTAGTTATTGATTTGACGCTTACTGTTGGGCAAGAATTATTACAGGTACTTAAATAGATGAGAGCAATATATTTCAAGAAGGCCTAATCGCAGAGGGTTTTCCAATTTGGTACAATAAAATGTTCGTAGAAAATAATTATTGTTTGAATACAATAATATAGGAGAATATATCAAGTCAATCTGGCCGTTGAGCAAGGTATCCTCTGTTGCATTATGATTGAGTCTGAAAATTCCCAATGATTCTAAGTAAGTTAGTTTGGTCCCTTTCGGTAATTTATGCATAATTTGGAAGTTATCTTTTTGTGTAAACAGGGGGTGGTTTTCACCCATTGTGGTGTGGGCAATGATTTGAAACCGTTGACATTGTTTCATTTTTCAAGAAAAATTGTTGGTGTCTTGAAATAAAACGGATACTACTCCAAAAAAAGTGCTTGTTTAAATTCGCTATTATGCACTGTTTTCGAGAAAAATCAATTTTAATTTTTTATCAACTATACTTTATTTGTCAAAAAATTTAAACAAATTTACCCGCTGCCCCTCCCACATTGAACGCTTCTGATGGCAATAAAAAAAGAGGTAACTTTGGATTCATCTCTTTCATAAGTTACTTGATTGTAACATTTGTATAATATCCTACAACTATAACAGCACAATTTATTGATTAATGTCTGAGGAAATAAAGGTAATAGCAGGCCAGTCAGTTTCATTAAACATCGAAAATTTAATAATAATTCCAAAAGTTCTGCATACTTGATAGATACTTCGGAAAAATATACCGAAGAGTTATATAAATTTGCAACCTTTTACGTTGCCAGAAAATGTTTATTTACACTGAAAAAAGAGAGTTTATATGATCGTCTTTCTGATCTTTTTCATATTATCCATATCTGAAAATTCTATAAGTTGAAGAGGAAAGTATATTGATTTAGAACTCCCGTACAATACTGACAAAGAAGCGAATCTTTCTAAGAATGATCATTTAACGTTAGTAACCTATCTCATAATTTTACACAAATGTCGTTTAATTATAATAGAACGGATTTTCAAGTCTATACGTCAGAGCTTACTGAAAATTGCTGATTCCCCTAAGACATCTAGTGTCTAAGCTGGAACAACTTTGACTTTAGGTGTAAACAACCGCTTATTCAAAATAATAGGCTATTTCTTTACGTTTCTAACGAAAATTTACGAACCCAGGGGGCGAATAATTACGATTCATTCGCAATGCGTACTTCGATCGTTCATTCATTCTATTATACTCCCAATTGATCGAAATTCGCGTGCGGTTATGCTCTTCTCTCTGCGTGTTTGTGCTTGAAGATTTTTTGCTTATATCTTTTCTTTTACCAATGATAGTGGTGTATATTTTGTGTTAACTATTTGATTAATCCATTTTGATAACAATGAATATTGAAACACTGTTAAATGGCTTTGGACTGGACAACGCAGTTATACAACGGTTTAAAGGTAGGTAGCACATATTGTATTTATTGATACCTTAGTGCATTGGGGAAAAAAATGATTAATTTTGAAATCTGATTCGCAGAAAGGATTGAAATTCTATCAAATATTACAGAACTAGAGTTAACAATGAACAATTTGAAAACGCGCGGGATATCGCATGCACTACGAAGTTGACCTTGCATAATGCAGACCTATATGCATAAGAGAAAAAAGTTTTTTTACTGAGATCTGTTCTGCAGAACAGATGAAATTCATTCGCATATTTCCAAATAATTGGATTATTCGAAAATGCAATAAAACGCGCGGGAATCTCATGTTTTCCAACATCACGCGGCATGCACAACGAAAATGACCTTTATGTATAGTAGACAGAGAGTAGTTATTACTTCCCCCCTCTTGTTTTAAGATGCTCTTTGTAAATTGAATCAATCATTTTTATTATGAATAAATAATATGTAGGTATATGGTTTCGCATTATTATTCGCAAATAAGGTGGAATATATTTTTGGTGAATAATGATTACTTCTTGAAATAACTCAAGAGTTTATTTGACACATTCATACACTTTTCAGATGAAGGAATTGATGAGGATTCTTTCAAGATGTTGGAAGATAATACAATATCTCAATTAATTCCAAAAATTGGCCCTTGCCTGGTATTCAAAAAAAAGTACCAAGAATAAATACCTTTTGAATTTGGAAATATCTGAAGTGAGTTATTTTTAATTATACTATGATAGTAAATTTCCTTGTTTTAAAAGTATTTTAAGTGATATATATTTTTGTTATATTTTTTAATATGAGAATTTATATTTATTTTGTTATGTATTTTAATAAAGAGATACAGAATGATTACATTAAAGAATGTTTTATTTTTACCACCAGTATTAATGTGGTTTCATTTAGAAAATGGCTCATTAATATAAGTTAGTTGTAGATTCCTTAAAACATAATTCAATTGCTTGGTCTGAAGAAGAACATGCTCAACAAATTTATTAACTAATTCATTTTGAATTTTTTTGTAATGCTCAAGTTTCATTGTGTATAATGAGGGATAATTTTTTACAGACATTATATACATTTGGGCTGAAAAAATTGTTCATTACATACAATTTTACAGATTTACTGGATTAATTATACTTAACTAATCGTATATTCAAAGTTATACCACCAGCGTCTAGTATCAAACTGGATGGATTTTTAAATGTATTGAACAAAATGATGAAGGCTATAAAACCAATTAATTAATTTTAAATACCTGGCCTATAGAAACAATCTGCTGGATATTCCGAGAGTGAATAGAACAGTTTACTTAAGTTTATATGACCGTCATATAAAAACAATAGTCCTTGATTGTTTAGGCTAGTGAACTAGGATATTAAATATAACTCAACTTTCCACTGGAATTTAGTAACTTCTGTTTATTTAAATGAAGTATCCTGCTTCAGATATAGTTAATAAAGCGTTTATTTGTCCCACCGAGTATCAGAAATTCATATAACAGGTATATGAATTTCTGATATCCAGTATAGGATTTTTTTTCAGTGTATAATTTTATTAATTCGTGGTAATTTTTTCGGGCAAGATGGTCTCGAAATAATTACAAAAGTTTTGAAACTTAGATGCAAATTTATAAAACTTCTATTCTGATGCATTTGCAAATTTGCAACCTTGTACGCGGTCCGGAACTTTATGCAATTTGCAAAAATATAAAAATCCAAAAATCATATTTTTGCAACATACATAAAGTTCCGGACCGCGTACAATGTTGCAAATTTCCAAATGCATCAGAATAGATGTTTTATAAATTTGCAACCATGTTTCAAAACTTTTGTAATTATTTTGAGAACATCTTGCCAGAAAAAATTACCACGAATTAAAAAACTTATAAATAAAAATGTTCCGATCAACGCGAAAGGTTGCATTATACAAATGTTCGGTATATTTTTCCGAAGTATCGTAGCAAGTTTGCAGTACTTTTCGATTTTTTAGGTCAGTTTATCAAAGAAAAACGTTAATTTTGAATTGAAAAAATATTCCGTACCCTTAAATTGGTTCCAAATTTGATACGTGATATGAAGTAATATATTCAACACTACCAAGTTTGCAGAACTTTTGGAATGTTTTTCACAAGCATACAGCAAAATTCAATGTTACTGCAATTTTAACAATGTTCAGGACTTCGGAAAAGGTTACAAAATTTCATAGTTTGTTTTTATCTCTTTCCCGACCTTATATTAAAATTTGAAAACTTTTGGAATTATTGTCAATTGATTATCTCAACTGACTGGCCTATAAAGCGAAATATGTCTCAGACTTCATTGAAGAGCTTATCGGAAAAAAAAAGGAAAAGGAACACACGTGTTTCATTCCTCCCTGAAGTATGTGTCAGGGAGGCGGGCAGCTTGAGTTTGGGATTAACTCCTTCAGCCAGATCAGAGGATACACTAAAGACTACATTTATTTATAAATAAATAACAATGACATAAGGCATAAACAGTAGGTACTAATTTCAGGCAGGAAATCGTCTCCCTAATAATCATTTCAAGTTTAATTTGCCTAACGAGAGATGACTAAAACTGAAACTTATACCATTCACGATTGGGGTCACAAAACTTCAACCTTGCAGCTTATTTAACTAAACAATGAAACTGAAATCTGATGACAAGACCAATCATGTACCCACCTTAGTTCGATTGTTCAAATGGTTACATTTCGGACAGGGTGGACAGAATTTCAAAGAACTAGTTTCAGAGGAAAATTACGTAATACTATACGAATAACTTCAATCTGAATTCCGAGTTCATATAATTAATAAATCGACAAGAAGTAAACAATTCTCCCATTTCAGTTAATTGTATCAAAGGAAAATGAATAGATACTAATTCTATTTGACGTGCAATGCTCATTGATCCGTCAATTCATGGACATATATCAGAAACAAATAAAATTGGAAACTTATTTCAGTACAGATTTAATTTAAAAATAATATTTGATATGTTTTTGTACTACGCATAAAGATAAAATGCTGGTAGTCAACTTTTCTCAGGTGTAAAACATATTTTAACATATTTTGAATTTGCAAATATTTAAGTTTAACTACGAATTAATTTTTTTTTTAATGGAGAATGTATATGTATGTTTCACTCATATATATATATATATATATATATATATATATATATATATATATATATATACAGGATGTTTCAAAAAAGGGTCCCTGTTGCTAGGATAGTAAACACTGCAAAATAAGTTGAGTTTGTCAATAAAAAATTGTCTCATAAAGGGAGCTAGTTACAAATTTTTAGGGGTTGAATTTTCTAGTATTAATTTTATGTGAACTCAATCAATTTTACACCAGAAAAGTACTCGATACTGTGTACCGATTTCTATATATATATATATATATATATATATATATATATATATATATATATATATATATATATATATATATATATATATATATATATATATATATAAACATATATATGTATATATATATATATATATATATATATATACCCATATATTTGTATAATATATATATTTATATATGTACTCATATATACAGTAGCGCACCCAGGGAGGGCGTCATGGGACTGCAGCCCCCACCGAGATCTATAAAAGTAACATGAGAATTGAGAATACTAAGATAATAATTGTAGAATGAGCTCATTTACTCTATAATAAAATAAGCCCACTGGTCATTATCGGTCATTCATAAGATCTATTATGATGTACCGGTACGGGATGTGCGTTTTCTATTTAAATTTGAGGAGTAAATGTTTCTTACACAAATTTTACATGTTGATTTAGCGAATTTTGTAGAATAGGTAAATATATGTTTTGTTTCATATACGGCATATATGTAAGTTTATATTTAATGAATGAATTATTTAATTTTTTACTTAAATGTTACATTTTGATTGCGCCCAGCCCCCTCGAAACTCAATCCGGGGTGCGCCCTTGTATATATATATATATATATATATATATATGTATATATAATATATATATATATATATATATATATATATATATATATATATATATATATATATATATATATATATTTATACTCACATATATAATATATAGATGTGTATAAATATATATATATATATATATATATATATATATATATATATATATATATATATATATATATATATATATATATATATATATATATATATATATATATATATATATATATATATATATATATTTATTCGAATTATTGTTGCCTGGGAACTATTTCTAATCTCTTGATAATTATTAGCAATAACAGGCTTGTTGAATCTTAAAAAACTCGATTTTATTAAAAAGTTGACGTTTCGCCACGACATTCGTGGCTATAACAAAATTATATATATATATATATATATATATATGATAAAGCCACGAATGTCGTGGCGAAACGTCAACTTTTTAATAAAATCGAGTTTTTTAAGATTCAACAAGCCTGTTATTGCTAATAATTATCAAGAGATTATATATATATATATATATATATATATATATATATATATATAAAAAATTCGATGGACGATGAATCAACTCTGTGGTAGTTCATATTTATATTAAAAAATTAAATAATAAGAAAACAACTTGTCTAAAAAACCACAAAATGAAAATAACTTTTTATTCGACTAGTTTCGCCTGTTACAGCATTATCAAGACTGGATACATAATTGCAAAGACATCGCTTGAAAATATATAAGTATTTCGGTTCGGTACCTGGGGGTGGTAAAATGTAATCGATGGGTCCAAGTTATCAGAGATTTAACAGTGGGGAGTGGTTTAAGTCTAACTGGTCATTAAGAAGAATGTAATTATGGGATTTTTGGATCTTGTTTATTTCCATGGCTTCCAGGAAGTTCATTATCATACCTTTATCACAGTAATGAAGAATTTTTGGTTTGAAAGAGGATGAGATGTTATGTTTTTTTGACTCTAGATGTTCCCTAAATGCATTTAGGGAACATCTAGAGTCAAAAAAACATAACATCTCATCCTCTTTCAAACCAAAAATTCTTCATTACTGTGATAAAGGTATGATAATGAACTTCCTGGAAGCCATGGAAATAAACAAGATCCAAAAATCCCATAATTACATTCTTCTTAATGACCAGTTAGACTTAAACCACTCCCCACTGTTAAATCTCTGATAACTTGGACCCATCGATTACATTTTACCACCCCCAGGTACCGAACCGAAATACTTATATATTTTCAAGCGATGTCTTTGCAATTATGTATCCAGTCTTGATAATGCTGTAACAGGCGAAACTAGTCGAATAAAAAGTTATTTTCATTTTGTGGTTTTTAGACAAGTTGTTTTCTTATTATTTAATTTTTTAATATATATATATATGTATATATATTCAGTAATACCGAAATGTTTTTGAGGAGAAAATTTTTATTTATCATAGTTAACTTGTTTGGTTGACACTAAATTCCTATACATTACAAATAACAATATATTCATCTTATCGATATGCAGTCATCACAATACCTCCAATCCGTATTTTATAAGATAATGATAATGTATATTCAAACCAAGGCATGAATTGAAAAGTGATAAATCTCGATAAGATTTATTATGAGCTCCCGTGAACAAACATTGCTTCCAGGCAGGATTGTTACCCTCCAGATAAGGGATCGAAAACATTCAACAGAAAACTGGTTGTTATGTCTTAGCAGAGAATTAAGATGCTGTGCTGCTTAGTGCGCGACCTGTCTTCAAAAAGGAATTGTTGTTGCGCGTATTATTTCGAGTGATACTGCATCCAAATTCATAATAATTGTGTGGGTTTCCAGAAGAAATTCTTCTGTGAATAAAATTACTCATAACATATGTTCCCAAAAATTTGAAGGATATGTAAATACAGATACTCCAAATCAGTCAAAATATTCTTCCGAATATTCGATTTATAATTTTGATTGAATCAAATTTTCAATAACTTTCTAATCAAAGTTTAAAAATAATATTTTGATTACAACCTGGCTTATTGAACATAGGTACTATCACGTATAAAGATCATTCAAAATCAAACATCAATTTAAACGGACCCAAATATGCAATATATCTTGAAATAAAAATTAGGAATTTTTGAAAAACACTCCGTTAAAAAATATATACTTAATTGGAAGTAGGTGACGGTCTCCAATATTAAATGATTTATATATATATATATATATATATATATATATATATATATATATATATATATATATATATATATATATATAAATATATATATATATATATACACCGGCGTAACTAAGGGGGGCAAGGGGGCGACGGCACCGGGCGCCACAAGCGTCCGCATTTTTCTTGTGTTTTGTATTAGATGAAATTCATTACTTGATTTGAATTTATGATTTTCCAAATTTAATCAATTGACATAAACGAAGATTTGAATCCTGATTTGTGATTTGAATAGAGCTGACTTAAATCAAAGAACAAAGAAACCTTTTGTTAAATCCACGAATCCAAGACCATGAATGCAACCCTGCACTTCGCGCAACATTTTTGAGATAGATACAATTAGAACGGGGATTGAGAAAAGGCGGTCTCATTTATGACCACATACAGCGAATTGATAAAACTGCACTGCTGGATTTTTTTTTGCATAAATCTCAGCAAAATATATCCTTTGCTGAGTAAGCATTATTTTCATTTGATTCAGGTTCTTCATGTTTAGAATATGTAATGTATATTCAAGTAGTTTTTAAAGCAATATAGAATGATGTTATGCCACCTTTTCCTATATATATATATATATATATATATATATATATATATATATATATATATATATATATATATATATATATATATATATATATAGGGCGTTCCAACGAAAACTTGACCCCCCCCTGTAAGTGAGAAACGGACGTGTGATCGAAAATTTCAAAGAATACGTCAATTTTTATTTCTAGGGGGACTAATTCTGATATGAAAATCATACCCGAAACTTCACCCCCTTGCGGTCAGCAACTACCCCCATACTTTTTTCAATGGCATGGGGGGTCGAGTGATACATCATTTGAAAGGTCTTTTATCTCTCTATTACCTCTGTGATTTCTTTCTAAATTGGTTTATTCGTTATTGTGAAATTAAATATTGAAGGTTTTATTTAAGAAAAACAGAAAATTCGCTGTCGTTTATTATATATATATATATATATATATATATATATATATATATATATATATATATATATATATATATATATATATATATATATATATATATATATATATATATATATATATATATATATATATATATATATCAGTGGCGGCTCGTGAGGTATTTGTTTAAGGAGGCTACAAGAGGTGTTAAAAAATATACTATAGGCGAAAATTTTTAGGAATTCAAGGTCAACCACCTTATAATTTAAAGAAAATCAAAGTAAAACAAGCACCCTAAAATATTAATTTCTCTGGGAGAAAAATAAATTAAAAATCACCGCACCGGCATAAAATTTAAAACAAACTGATCACGCTTCAGTCTACGTGCTTGCTACATGCACTGTAATACAATGAATAAGGTCGAATATTGTATGCTTTAAACCGAGCAGCTAGGTTCAATCGATGTTGCCATTTACATGTGTTTTCCTCTTCTATTGCAATAAAGTATTAATTCGCAGTATTCGCATCGTTGTTTGCTTTTCTGTTGCATGGCATAATTGGCATAATGAACGTTGAAAATATACCTTTTTAAGCCTCTGCAGCGTTGCCACTGTTGAAATGAAATCTTGAAATGAATGAAATGCAGTAAGCAGTATATGTAAATACCTTCTATCGTAATTAATAAATTATATTATATAATGTAGGTTGAAAGGAAGGTAGGTGCATAAAATAATATGATTTTGATTAATATGAATATGCTGAATGCCGACTATTCAATATATTATAGTAGTGATACACAAAATATTGAGGAGGCGGCTTAGCCTCCTTAGCCGCCTTCGAATAGCCGCCCCTGATATATATATATATATATATATATTTATATATATATATATATATA